>CM038621.1:12259820-12822545 GCA_021554675.1 Leuciscus idus
AGCAGAATCACTGACGGAAAGAAGAGAACAGAAAAAGAGACGAGCAGAAACACAAGAACTACAACTGACTTCAGACACAGTCTAAGATGAAATCCACTGAAGAGAAAAGAAGACATTAAATCTGTGAAGATCTCAGTAGAGGAGGATTAAACAACTCCACAAACAGCTTTACCAGCTTCACTTATTACTAACCAGACTGACTTTATTTCTGTCAGACGTTTACAGAAGTTTTATTGAGAATTAACAGGGGTTTAACTCTAATATGTTTAATTTGAAGTCACCATAACAGTGATTAGTGTGTCCATTAGTTGGGCTCCTAGGCATAAATTGCACAGGATGCCACACCAATCTGCACTCTTACCTTCACAGCTGATTGTGTCTGTGATTTTCCATTCTGTTGTGATCCTTTAAGTCCTGTTCCTGCTCCTGCCGCAAGTCCACCTCCCAGTAATTCTCTGATTAGTCCTGCTGTTACTGCTATATCTGCTGTTCTTTTTCTGGCTTCTGCTTCCCATAGTGATTGTAAAATGCTTATTCCAGCTGCTGCTCCTGCTGCTGCCCCTACTACTACTGCAACTATTGTTGATGTTACTGAATTACCTATTACTGCAACTGTGGCAACTGTCAGTGCTATTATTACTGTTAGTGGTGATTGTAGAGTTGCCCTTTGTTCTCCTGCTTCTTCTCCTGGCACTGCAATATTAAAGAAGAATTGTCTTCATGAAATGTCATCATCACAGAAATACAAACACCTTCAATTATGCTCATGTCAACGCAGTGCTGAAGTGCCAGCTAGTCTCTCCCTATGGAGGATCCCTTTACCACTCTACAGATAAAGCGTTGTCAGGAAAATTCGTTTCGCGTACCTACCCCGAAGTGACAAAATAAAAAAAAATTCTGTATCAAAATTTATAAGGAAAGACCAGTACTTTGTTTAGGCTTGGTTTGTAGGGAATTACAAACCTGCACACATATATTCAAACACACATAACTATAGAACCAATTATTACAGTTTTTCTGAATTGCTAAGACACATTTCTTGAAACCTGCTCTCCTTTTCTCTAAACTGTGAACACAAAACCCAATTTTCAAGCTACATTCACAAAACCTCTGACTCCTCTTGCAAAACCAAACATTTGACCCAAAACCATTTTAACTTTAATCCAAATCACTCACTACCATCAAAAACCACACAAAACCAGCTAATGTGCAAACACAACTTAGCAACCATTACACACTACATAAATAAATGCAAAACACTGTGGGATAGCGGGAATAATTTTATTCTTGTACTCAGATTTAAACAAAAATAAATAAAATAAAGCTTTTAAAAAAAAACTGCAGCAAAAAAGAGAAACAAAAGTTATGTAAAGAAAAAAAAAATAAGACATGTTTACAGCATTTATTCTGCCTCAGGATCACGCCTCTCTGCTGGGTGAGGCCACAGGACTTCATCCACGTCACATGCCATGTTCTCCCTTGCAAGGCAACGGGGAAATAATCCTTTAGCATGCCGAATCCAGCCCTGGCAAGATTCCACGCTGATGTCGCCACATGCTAGCCTGGCAAGCCAGACCTACATCAAGATGTTAGGTCTGGAAACTCACCATAGACACGCTCACTCCGAGGGGCGGGATAAACGGCTGTCTTTCAAATTCCCTCTGCACGCAATAGGACAGCGCTTCAACCAACCAGAGCGTTTTCCCAACAGCGGAGCTTAAGTTGATAGATTCAACTTTTGCCATATCTGGCCGGCAAAACGACGAACACATCTTCCTTTTTTTAAGAATGACTTACAGTTTTTGCCCGTTGCTTGAACACTATAGACCCATGCTTAGACTAAAGTAACACAACTTGAAGCTTTTGTTACCATACCTCAAACACATGTACCCATACCTTAAACAAAAGCGCTGCTTTGCACTCTAGTTGCAATTCTGCAACACACTTACTCCTGTATACAACACACTTGGTCCTGCATACTACACTCTATTTCTTACATAAGACACTTCGTTCAAAAATGAAATCTCAGGGTGCCATTTGGAAAACACATGTATCCAAAATACAAAACACATCGGGTAATTGCAACCACTCAAATACACACCTGAAGGCACATACTTGCAAAACTGAACACCAATCAGCCAGCTACAAAAAGTTAGTTTTTTTTTGTTACAGAGAATATAGTTGTACAGACCAGATCAGCCCAGGTTTGTAGTGGTATGGGATAATGTCAGTTTCCATCGGGCTGCTCTGGTCCAGGCCTGGTTCACCAACCACAATCAATTTGAAGTGGTTTACTTGCCCCCTTACTCACCATTTTTAAACCCTATATAGGAATTATTTTCGGCTTGGAGATGGCGCGTATATGACCGCCAACCACATGCCCACATGCCTCTTCTGCAGGCAATGGAACAGGCCTGCGGAGACATTCAGGTGACAGCAATCTATGGATGGTTTCGACATGCAAGGGGATATTTTCCCCGGTGCCTAGCGGGAGAAGACATTGCTTGCGATGTCGATGAGATCCTGTGGCCAGACCCCAGCAGACGGCGGGATCCATGAGCCCACGTTTGCACAATTGCCATGATTTTCTGTGTTTACAGTATTGTGTTTTTTCAATTTTTCAATTTTTTTTTTTTGTTGCTTTATCTGAATTCATGTTACTGCAATGTACAGTGCTGCAATGTACAATATTGAGTAGGCCTATTTGCTTTTTTGGTTGTTTGAAAATGTTCCTCCTGAAAATATGCCTTCTGAATAAACAGTGAAAATCAAAGACTGCAGTGTTTTATATAAAGTAGACTAGTGTGTTCCCCCTGATCTGAAAGTGTATGCATATGATGCAAGTATGTGTCATTTTGTCATCAGAGTTACAGTTTGACAAAGGAATGTTAGGTTTTGATAGCAGAGTTTAGGTTTTGATAGTAGAGTTTCAATTTGACACAGATGTGAATGGTATATTTCCCAGTGTTGTGTCATGTTTACTTGTGTGTAGAGTTTTGGCACAATGAGCGAAGTTTTGCAAAATGTGTTCAAGCAACGGGTAAAAACTGTAAGTGCCGTTCTTTGCTCTTTTCTCAAAGAAAAACTTAACTCCAAGTCCTCCAGAGTCGCGGCCAAAGCCGATTCGAAAGACCGTTGTTCTCCATCAGCAACTGCCGTCATTCTGTTTTCAAGTGGCAGCCGTCGCAACTCTGTCGTCATATGTTAAGCCCGCCCCCGCCTACTCTATACACGACGTGATTGGCCTGACCCAATTTAGGTTTTTGCAGCTAGAAGGTCTATTGAGAGTTGCTAGACCCACCTGGCTGCGAAATACATTTTGCTGCCGCTAGGGTGCGTCTAGATTTCTAGGCTAGCCACATGCTCCAGTCATTGCTTGAATTAGGTTCTCCTGTGTGTAAGGGTTATGGTCATACACTTTCCATCTCCATGCTGAGAAAAACTCCTCGATAGGGTTTAAGAAGGGAGAGTATGGTGGAAGAAAGACATTAATAAAATGCTGCTCATTTTGAAACCAGTCGCGTATTCTCGGACCACGGTGAAAGCTCACATTGTCCCAAATGACAACATACATGGGACGCTCCGCCTGCTCGCGCTCCCTCTGCTCGAGCAGAGCACCCCGTAGACCATCCAGGAATGTTAGTAGCAGTTTGGTGTTGTATGACCCAACAGTAACATGACTGTTGAGAACCCCATAGCTGCTGATGGCAGCACAGATGGTTACATTTCCACCACGCTGGCCAGGCAGTTCAATAATGGCACGTTGACCTATCACGTTGCGACCTCTTCTCCTTTTGGCTAGATTGAATCCAGCTTCATCCATGAAGATGTATTCATGAGGCATAGCCATTGAGTCAAGCTCAAAGATTCTCTGTACACAGTGAAAACTACATTTAGTTCCATAAATGACACAGTAAGATGTATACATGTGCTGCTTCCCAAACTACACAGTACTTTCTAGTACTGAGTTTACTTACTTGCACATATTGACATCGTAGCTCTTTCACTCTCTCACTGTTTCGCTCAAATGGTACCCGATAAACTTGTTTCATCCTTATCTTGTTGCGTTGCAGGACACGATCAATTGTTGACAGACTCACACTATTTATTCCCTCGAAATGTACGTTGTCTTCTACAATCCACTGCTGTATTTCATGCAGTCGAATTGCATTGTTCTGACGGACCATATCCACAATAAGTGTCTCCTGGTGTTGTGAGAACATGCGTGTCCTTCCACCCTCATGAGGCCGTCTTTCAATTCTGTAAAAAGAACCCCATTTAGTTAGAAGTATACACACACACACATTTTATTCAGTAAATGTTTTAAAAACACAGTACCATGGAAAAGTTATGTCTCATTGTCCCCTTTCTGAGACAAGTATACTTTACCTGTTTTCTTCTCTGAAGGTCCGGATTATAGAAGCCACTGAGAACCTGCTTAGGTTTGGTTGCACACGTTGCCCTGCCTCCCTCATAGTCATGCCATGCACCAGAACATGATCTATGACAGTTGCTCGAATGTCATTTGAAATTATTGATCTGCTTGGTCTTTGTCCTCGCCCACCACCTCTTCCTCTTCCTCTTCCTCTTCCTCTTCCTTTGTTCTGCTCCATTGTTGGATCAACTCATGCGATTTGCATCTGACTAGGCTTAAATACTGTTTTCTAATTGTGTGCACTGATTGGACACATGTGTTTTCAATTTTGAGTGGTAGTGTGTAAAGGATGAGAACAGTGTGTTAGTTGTGTTTAACTTCTGTAGCCTGTGTGCACCATTCTGGGTACAAGTGTATGACACTGCAAAGTTGTGTTCTGTGTTTGAGAATGTGTTTAGAGTTTTGGTAAATGGGCGATTCAGATTCGCAAATTGTGTCCTAAACAGATGAATAGTGTTTAAGATTTTGACGACAGTGTGATTGATTTGATAAAAGAGTTTTGGCAGTTGCCAGTTTAGTTTTTACAATGGGATTTAGTGTTTTAGCAATTCAGAAAAACTGTAATGCGCATGTGAACGCCATCAGCGTTTCTCACAGGTTCGCGTTTAAAGTCTGTGTAGAGAGAATGGTGTCGTCTTAACGGACCCTAATTTAATAACAAATGATCGTTGCGACGGAAGCGAATCAATAAAAAATTATACATTTATCTCTGTAAAGCTGCTTTGAAACAATCTACATTGTTAAAAGCGCTATATAAATGAAGATGACTTGACTGACTCACTAATGTGTGTAGGATATTGATGTTATCCATTTATAATGTACATTTCTTACCCATGTTGATTGATTTTAATTTGCCAGGATCATGATACAGATCTTCCCATAAGTACCCTTGTCAGGTTTACAGCTCCTTTCCCCCTCTTTATTCCCAAACCATTCGCCCGCCTTTAAAGAAACAAATGTTAAAACATTTTTAAAATATTTTATAAAATTTTTTTGACATGCAGCAGAAAAAGACAATGTAGGAAAGCAATAGCACAGTCAGAATGTTCATGGTGGATGATTAACCAAGGCTTTTCCGAAGGATCACAGTAGGAGAACAGGTGAGTATGTGACTTCATTTTCGTTAACATATTTGTGGAAATATGAAGCAAACGTTCAAAATGATAAACAGAACAAATTATTAATCGACAGTAAAATTTAGATACCACATGAAAACATGCGTTGCTTGTGTAATGGAAAAAAATTGGATTTCCATTGATCTTCAACATATATTGCAAAGTAATGTGTCACATGTCTATATTGTGGAATGTGAACAGGATATATGTATGTTTGTGCACCTGGCGTAAGCAAGACACACACAGTAAGACAAATGATTAAGAACCTTTAACTCTTTAGGTATGGAAGATAATTTAGCCAAGAGGGGTCATTCTATTCTCAATCAGCTAGATGTGGCCATGCTGGGTGAGTGGAAAACTACAGAGGAAAGACCTTGAAGAAGGAGTATAAGAAGGGAATTTCCTCTGCTGGGTGTCAGGTCTTGCTCACGTCACGGGGAAGCTGCTGTGATCTTGTGACTAAGCCTCATGGAAGATAATAAATATATTTTAAAATACAATTTGATTATTGGTGTCTCTTATGCAGTGATGATGATTGTTTAATGATTGTTTTTGCCACAACACTTGAAATGTGCAAGATGTGATTTGAAAAGAGAATGAACGGTGTTTGCGGTGGCTGAGATGCTGTGTGTGTGTGTGTGTGTGTGTGTGTGTGTGTGTGTGTGTGTGTGTGTGTGTGTGTGTGTGTGTGTGAGTCGTCAAGGAAAGGAAGTTCACGAGCACCGCTGAGCAGTGATTTTGTCCCTTAAGAGGTTTCATAGTGAATTGTGGCGTAACTTCGTTTTAAAAAGTGGGTGGGACAGGAGTCCTGAAATCAATTTCAATAGTAGCCTTACAATGAGTTTAATTTATCAACATTCATTTATCGAAGTAATGTTTTATCCTTTCATCTATAATACAATATTGTTTGTCCCGAGATTCTTCACGTTAGTGAATAAATATAAAGATTTGCATAAAGCGATCATGTGAAAGCAGGGTAGGTGATTTGTTCCCTCTCTGTGAAGTCTCTTTCTAATGTATGTATAATATTGTGTAGCCTACTGTATATCATCTGTGGAAGGCAGAGGACCATAAACTGATTGTCAAATCCTTCTTGCTAAAAAATTTATCTACTTTATGAAAAATCTAATTCAGGATTCAGGCCCATCATGACTGACTTTTAGCTTCTGACCAAGGCTGCATCTCAATACTAGTTTTACTTGATCTTAGTGCTGCATTTGACACTATAAATAGGTCATGACATACTCTTAAATGGATAACAAAATTACACTGGTATTCAGGGACAAGCATTAAAGTGGTTTAGATCGTACCTGTCTGAATGTTACCATTTTGTTTATTGAAACGGGGAAATATCCAAGTTAACATCAGTCAAATATGGAGGGCCGCAGCCCTCAAGGGTCTGTTTTAGGCCCTCTGCTATTTTCAATACAATATTGCTATTACTCTGTAATATTATAAGAAATCTCTTAGAATAAAATTAATAAAATTTGCATCTAGAAGGATGTACTGTTTCTTCATCCTCAACAGTTTAAGTTCTGGGTAATTTCATGTTCCTCGTCACCCTGGTGTGCTAAAAATGTAAATATTAATGGGAATACACTTCAGAGACATTTTACTCCTAAAAAAATCTAGGGGTGCCAATAATTGTGGCCAACTTGTTTTGGAGAAAAACATTTATTTCATAATGTGATTTTACCCCTACTTTTAATTATTTTAGGTTAGATTTTTGCAAAAAAATAATAATTAAAGATCAAAAGGATAAACAATGCAGATTCATTTTTACAGCCACCTTTGATCATATTTACCAGGGGTGCCAATAATTCTGACCACAACTGTATATTAGATAACTTGTCTTTCGAAAATCATATTTAATATGTTACAAAAGCCTTACATCGCTAAGCTATGAAACATGTTATATGTTTCTAATGCAGAAAAGTTAGTTCATGCATTCATGACCTTTAGACTGGATTATTGTAATGCATTACTAGCTGGTTGTCCTGCATCCTTAATAAACAAGTTACAGTTGCTACAAAGCTACAAAATGCAGCTGCTAGATTTCTTACCAGGGCAAGAAAATATGACCATATAACCCCAATTTTATCATCTCTACACTGGTTACCTATTAAGTTCTGTATAGATTAAAAGTATTGCTACTGACCTATAAGGCCCTAAGTGGTTTAGCTCCTGTGCATTTAACTGATCTTCTATCACCCTATATCCATCACTTTCTTTAATATCACAAAACTCTGGGCTTCTGGTAGTACCTAGGATTTCTAAGTCCACTAAAGGAGGGAGAGCGTTTTCACATTTGGCTCCTAAACTCTGGAATAGCCTTCCTGATAATGTTCAGGGCTCAGACTCACTCTCCCAGTTTAAATCTAGATTAAAGACACATCTCTTTATCCAATCATTCACATAATGCACCTCATAACCTTATACTCCAGTTATATCAGATCAAAAGCACATGATTATCTATTACTTGAAACAGCAGCTCCGCTGATTATTTTCCATTTGCTTTTCTGTTTTTACCTCGGGATCCTGAGTACGCCAGCTCCAGTTTGGATCCAGTCTCTTATGAAGATTTCAGATGATCCAACACTTGTGAAGAGAGGACGCCAACCCCTGCGAGGACATCAGATGATGCCAACTCTGAATCAACATACAAAACTGCCAAATCTTCTATATATTGTTATCATTATGATCACAACTTGTAATAATTGCTTTAACTCTTTCCATTGACGGAATTTTCCAGTTTTCCGTGTTTTCACTGTTATACGGTAGGGGGCGCAATCACACATCTTCAGAAAGAGGACAGAATCTCCTGATCAAAACCTTTATTTTACTGCCTATGACTGTCAAAACACAGGAAAAACAAGAAGCAGAAACAAGCGATAAAATCAACACGTTGTAGTCTTTGAAAACAAACACAATTTTCTCAGCTTTTGTTTAAAATGTTGTTGTTTTTATGAAACTTACCCACATTTAAGTATGGATAAAAAAAGAATGCCTAAAGCTACAGAGGATCTGTTATTTATTTTGATTTATAAAACGGTTAGTTCCAATCCTTGATTCTGATTGGTCAATAGCTGAGCTTTATTCATGATAAAACACGGCTATGACCGCTTCACCCAACAGTTCTATTTATCACTGCACCCTTAGCAACACCCTTAGCAACCACACGTATCAACACGTACATTCGAGAAGACTCGTAATGAAAAAAATACCGTGCAGCAAACCCAATGGGCAGTGAAATGCTTCGGTGACTGGTGTAGTGAAAAGGGGTGCAGCATTGATTTTAAACAAATCACCAAGACGGAACTCAACGCACTTCTCCGTGACTTCTACGGAACTGTCAGAAGCTCCAAAGGCGAAAAATATGGGATCAGTAGCTATGTCAATGTCAATGTCAAATTTATTTATATAGCACCATTGATCCCAACCGAGGTTGTCCAATGTGCTGCACATCTTATAATAGACAATTGCACAGAACAAATAAGCAATAAAAACATCATAATAAAACAAACATTTCAATACCACTTCCTCACTAAGTATATGCTAATTCTAAAAGATGCGTTTTTAGCATAGTTTTAAAAACAGATAAGGATGATACAGAGCGAATACACAGAGGTAAAGCATTCCATAATCTGGGGGCAGCTACTGAAAAAGCCCGGTCGCCTCTGCACCTCAGCTTTGACTTTGGGATACATAGCAGTTTCTGGTTAGATGACCGGAGAGAATGAACCGGACGATACTCAGTAAGTAATTCCGAAAGATACGGAGGGGCCATACCATTTAATGATTTAAACACCAAAAGAATAATTTTAAAATTGACTCGATAACGCACGGGCAACCAGTGCAAAGAACGTAAAACTGGTGTAACGTGCTCCCATTTTTTAGTCCTGGTTAAGAGTCTAGCAGCTGCATTTTGAACTATTTGTAACCGGGATAAAGCTGACTGGCTAATCCCAAAATATAGTGAGTTACTGTAATCCAGTCTCGACGTAATGAAAGCATGGATCAATTGTTCAAAATTTTTACTCGTCAAAATGGGTTTAACTTTAGCTAGTAGTCTAAGCTGAAAGAAACATGATCTGACCACAGTATTGATGCGTTTATCAAATTTCAGCTTATCATCAAAAATAACCCTACATTTTTAACCCAAGGTTTTACAGAGGAAGATAACTCACCAAAATTTATTTTTGGTGTACTAACAGAGTCTGATGGACCGAATACTATTATCTCTGTTTTGCTCTCATTAAAATTAAGAAAATTTAGAGACAGCCAGGCTTTCACATCAGCCAAACAAGTCATGAGTGCTTCTAAGCCATTGGAACTCTTTTTTAAGGGCAAATATATTTGTGTGTCATCTGCATAGCAGTGAAAAGACAGACCATGCTTCCTAAAAATAGAACCCAATGGTAGCATATACAAAGAAAAAAGAATCGGAGCTAAGATGGAACCCTGAGGTACACCACATGCTAAAGGAGCTGACTCAGATGAGTGTTCACCCATATTAACATTAAAACATCTATTTAAAAGATATGAATTGAACCATTCAAGAGCGCTTCCTGTTATGCCTGCGCAGTGCTCCAGGCGAGTAAGAAGGACTGTATGGTCAACAGTGTCAAACGCAGCACTCAAATCTAGGAGCACAAGCACAGAATGGTTTCCAGAGTCGCCAGTAAGTAGAATATCATTTAAAACCTTCAGGAGTGCAGTCTCTGTAGAGTGGAATTTTCGAAAACCTGATTGAAAGACCTCAAATATCTTATTTTCATCTAAAAAACTCTGCAATTGTAAAAGCACTATTTTCTCGAGGATCTTTGTAATAAACGACAAATTTGAAATTGGTCTGTAGTTTTTTTAAAACAGTAGGATCTAAGTTATGTCTCTTGAGCAAAGGATATACTGTAGCATGTTTTAACACATCAGGTACAGAACCAGTTTCAAAGCATCGGTTAATCAAAGTCACAAGATATGGACCCACTGCATCAAAAACTTGCTTCAGGAAATAAGGAGGCAAGATGTCAACAGTAGAGCCTGACGGCTTAAGCCGGCAAACTATTTCTTGAAGATATTCAAAAGAAATAGGTTTGAATTGACTAAACTCTGCACAGCAAACAGAGTAGATGGACGGATCAGAATCAGGGTGAGATATCCCCCGCCTGATAGAATTAATCTTGTCAACAAAGAATCTCAAAAAAATCCTCACACATTGTTTTTGACACAGCAGCTGGGTACTCTGAAACCGTTGGGTTGACAACAGTGTTAAAAACAGTAAAAAGAGTTTTAGGCCTATGGAAATTATTATTGATAATGTCTGCAAAATACCTTGATTTTGATTCTTTCATTGCCTTCTGATAATTAAATAGTGAATCTCTAAATAATTCCAGCGAAATCTGAAGCCGGTCCTTTTTCCACTTTCGCTCCGCCCGTCTACAGATCTGCCTCGAGGCACGAACGTTATCGTCAATCCAGGGTTCAGATCTAGGTTTGAGTTTTAAAGTCTTTACAGGAGCAATTGAATCCAAGATAATCAAAGAAGTCGAGTTAAATTTAAGTAGGAGCTCATCTGGACTCAGATCACACTGACTTATGTCAACTGTTTGAACAGCATCACAAAAAGCTAATGAAAAGGATATGCTAGTAGATGGAGTAATTATTCTAGATTTACGGACACATTTGGTAGCTTTAGTACAAGTTGGTACCCAAGGAACAGAAAACATAACAGTTTTATGGTCAGAAAAAACGTTTTCAGTTACTTCAAACTCATAAAGTGAAATGCCATAAGAAAGCACAAGGTCAAGAGTATGTCCCGACTGATGAGTCGGGACATTCACATACTGAATGAAATCAAAGGCATTAATCAGATTAGAAAATTCTTTAGATAATGAGTCCGTTGTGCAACACACATGAATGTTGAAATCACAGAGGATTAACAGTTTATCAAATTTGGGTAAAAATTCCCCCCAAGAAGTCTGCAAACTCGTTTAAAAAATGTATATTGTGCTTAGGAGGACGGTATATCAAAGCAACCAGTAGTGGACCATTCAGATCAAATGTAAACAACTGCAGTTCAAAACTCTGATAAGCATGAAACATAGTTTGGCTGCAAGAAAATCTGTCTTTAAAAATAGAGATCAGTCCTCCACCACGGCCTGTTGTACGTGGTGAATTAAAAAACAAACAGTTTTGTGGCAAAAGATCAGAAAACGGACTTAAGTCCCCATTTGTAAGCCAGCTTTCAGTAATAAATAAAAAATCAAGGTCCCGCGAGGAGAAGAAGTCATTAATAAGTCTTATTTACCACTGATCTGGCATTTAGCAACGCCATCCTTAGACCAGGTAGATTTTCAGTCAACTCCGAATTCCGAATCCGAGAAAAACGTTGAAGATTACTCACACAAACTCCAGCGCGGTAAAAACGAGGCGAGCCGTAGGCAGGTAGCGGAGCAGCTTCAGCCATAGTCATTGAAGTGTTCTTATTCCATTGATACACTGGGTCCAGAGAGCGCCAGCGAATGGAGAAATCGCCGACCAAACCCTTCACATGGAAACCCAGAAAGGATCGACGCGACTCTTGTTGTTGTTGAGCCAGGAAATGCTTCAACTTAACGGCAAAGCCACCCCGTCTTCCGCGTTTTCTCCTACGCCTCCTCACCGGTAGAGACCACGGCCAGCGGCGCAGGTAACCAGGTATGGACGTCAGAAACGGAGATGAGTGAGATGAGCCGTTTCGCGCTTGATATATCAGATCGTTTGTACTAGTTTGCAAACTTAAGAGAGTTAGTCTGTCATATATCGAGGAAGCGCATTGTGTTAGATAAAATATCAAACAGCATAAAACAAACAAACTAAGGACTGGACCAGGCGTCCGACGGCAAGCCACACACAACGGCGCCATCTTGAATAAGCTATGTAGCGTTACGTGTGGGTCTGATCAGATTCCTGAATGATCCACCTTTGAGTTTGTCCTGGTGTCTGATGAGAGACAGCGAATTCACCTCATCCAATAATGTTTTCGTTGGAGTCGTAAAGACAATGAGAAGAGAGGGTCGTGATAAAACGGAGCATCACACACCGATTTCTACTGAAGATTTCAGCACCATAAAACTGTCCGATGCGCTTAATCCCAACACACCTGAAGGACTCGTAAACAAAGTCTGGTTTGACGTGCAGTTACACTTCGGACGTAGAGGAAAAGAGGGGAACCGAGAACTCATTCCAGACTCATTCCGCATTTTAACAAACGAAAATGGTCTAAAGTATGTCACAATGAGCTTCAATGAAGACACAAAAAACCATAAGGACCCACATGCCAGTAATAAGGACAGCAGGCGTGGCTTCATGTTCCAACAAACTGGGAACCCGCTTTGTCCCGTTGCCTCTCTAGAGAAGTACTTTTCTCTTCTGCCATCTAACCCCCCTGCTTTTTACCTTCACCCCAAAAAGCAAAACCTCTCTAAATGTGTTTGGTACGTAGATCACGCAGCGGCACATAAATCATATTAGCTATTTATAATTTGTGTTAAATCTTGTTGTGTTCAAGTTTTTTCTCGTTTTTGACTGTTGCAGGTACACAAGAGAGCCTATGGGTGTGAACTACCTCGCAACAATGTTGCTGAGAATTTGTAAAGCAGCAGCACCTCCAAGGTTTACACAAATCACTGCCTTCGCTGGGCCATGGTGCAGAGATTGTCCGATGCTGGTCTCGAATCGAGGGAAATTATGTCTGCGAGTGGACATAAGTGTGAAAGTTCACTACAGAGCTAATACTGGAGGCCAAACTTAAAACAAAGAAAGCACTGGAGCGACATTCTTGCTGCAACAGAAAACACTGCTGACAGTGCTGAGCCCCAACTAAAGAGAACCGCGTTAAATATCAGTGGAGCCGATTGAAATGAGACAAATATTTAATGTGTGCACAATAAACGGAGATGTTCAAATAAATTTAAATAAACAACAATAAAAAAAGTATCTCTTGTTAGGCAGCATTTTAGCCACTAAATTAATAACATTAATAAAATAGATTAAAGACCTAACTGTTATTTATCAAAATATGTGCCCTTGTGTTTTTATTTAGGCTATGTAAATATTTAGTTTAGTGCAGAGAGAAAATAACGGAATAAACAAATAAATAAACGTTTTCTCATGCTGAGAGATAAGCTATGCCTATTTGTGTGAGGAAATTTCACAAATATTGTGTTGTAAAAAATAAATAGAATGAGATAAAGTTTGAGAACAGTTTGTTGTTTTATTTGAGCTTTCATGCATATTACACATTGGAACGTTGTTGTTCACGGTCAGGGACTATTTTTTTCTAGTGGAAGGAATGCTTTTATTGATTTAACTTCATGAAAGTTTTTTTACTTTAATATTGTGTGGTAACCGTTTTATAAAAGCGTTTTATACTCCGCTTCGCGTCGTGCCTAACAACGCCCTTCAGCCGTTACTTATTCACGGTACAGCACAGCCTCTCGTACCTTATTGCTTACATATTGTATGTTCAGATATTCATTCAACAAAATATTCTGGGGGCCGTGAAAGTTTTGTGAAAATGATAAAAAAAAAAAAAAAAAATTTTTTAAAGACTCTGGTGGGGAAAGGGTTAATGAGCTCATTGTTTCTGCCTAAATAAATACATGATGTTAGCTAGCATGATCTGTATTATCTTAGAACTGTACATTTTGACATATTGACATTACTTTGACACAGTATATAGACACATGCATTCGTGAGTAGCCTAAATCTTCGCTCAGTCATTCATGAGCTCAGAACTCGTAATTATGATATTTTCAACTCCACTTGAAGGACACATACAGTAAACACAGCAGTAAAGTGTGTGTGTGAATGAGGAAGCTGCTTTACAGACACGCCTTTTTTTACACACGTCACTCAAACACAGAACCAGGAAACTATTTCAACTCCTCAGTTCAGAGAAACAGAAACTGAAGTGTTGTTGAGCTGTTGTGTGTTTGTGTCTCTCTGTATTCATGCAGTAAAATGGCAGAAGCCAGATTTTCTCAGGATGAGTTCACGTGTCCAGTGTGTCTGGATCTTCTGAAGGATCCAGTGACTATTCCCTGTGGACACAGTTACTGTAAGATCTGTATTACAGACTGCTGGGATCAGGAGGATGAGAAGAGAGTCTACAGCTGCCCTCAGTGCAGACAGACCTTCAGTCCAAGACCTGCTTTAGCTAAAAACACCATTCTGGCTGAAATGGTGGAGAAACTGAAGAAGACTAAACTTCCTGCTGACTGTTACGCTGGATCTGGAGACGTGGAGTGTGACGTCTGTACTGGAAGAAAATACAAAGCCGTCAAGTCCTGTCTGGTGTGTCAGGAATCTTACTGTCAAACTCATTTAGACCGTCATGAGGAATATCACTCTCGTAAACCACACAAAGTGATTGATGCCACTGGACGACTGCAGGACATGATCTGCCGTAAACATGATAAAGAGCTAGAAATGTTCTGTATCACTGATCAAGAATGCATTTGTTTGCGGTGTAAAGAGTATGAACATAAAAACCACAAAACTGTATCAACTGCAGCACAGAGGACAGAGAAACAGGTATGAGCTGAGAGGGATTGATCACGCAGAAATGAAAGTGTCTTCATTTACTCACTCATTTACTCATGTTGTTCCAAACCGGTTTGACTCACTTTCTTCTGTAGATTGTAAAGATGATATTTTGAAGAATGTCTATTTTACTCTATACATTTTAAGTCAATGAGGAACAAAAGTTTCAAGCTCCAAAAAGGATAAAAAACATAAAATTAATCTTAACCACTAGTAGTTGAAAAAAATAAGTGTGATTAATTGTATTAACGTGCACTTGTACTTCAAATTAAAAATATATTTAAAATAAAAACTGTACTTGTAGATAATATAATATTAATGAAATGAAAGGCCATTTAAGTGCACTTAAAGAGAGTAAATGTTCATGACTGTTTCACTTAATAAATACAATATGAAAGAATGTCAAATTAAAAGTTTTACTTTAAAGTGCATTTTAATATTTAATATTTCAATGTGACTCTTTTGTCATGCTTTTGTTACGGTCCCTGGTCGAGGTCAGGGATGTAACAACAAAACAATAGTTCTTAGTTAGACTTTTTTTAATTGTCTTTTCTTGCTCTCTTGTATGTCTTTAGAACGGTGTACTTCAAATTTTACAAACCAATCTCTTGAAAAGAAAGAATCAAACAAACAATGAAAAGATTCAAAGCAAATCTTCAGGGGTGAGCTAATGCTAATGCTAATGCCAAAACAATAAACAAACAGAAACTAACTTTCCCACAAAAACTAACTTCCCTATGAGTCATAAAATAAAAGAAACAAAACATACAATAACGTTCCCTATCTCCTTCTCTAACCAAATAAACAGGAGAAAAAGTAGCGGCCTTTTGGCCTACAAAGAAAAACAAGGCACTCACCCCCGACTGCTTCTCAAATTAAGTACACTTTTACAGGTGGGATCATTAAGGCATTGATGTTTTTAGAAACAGATCACAAGTGGCTAACAGCACTCTGTTACCATAAAGAGGAGCACAGCAATCACAGTCTATTGTGCTACATGTTCACCAGCTAACACACCGTACAACAACATGTGCAGGCAAAGAGGCAGAGAGCTCCATCCAGAGGAACACTTATTTTTTGTGTTTTATTGCACTTATTTTGATGTGTTGATTGACATACCAAAGTACTTGATTATAATTACAACTGTAGTGTGTTATTCGATATATTTAAAGTTAATATATTTTTAATGTACAACTTCATTATTACAGTATATTTTAGTTTATCATAAATGCTTGTCTGTACAGATGACAGTACACTTTAACTATATTTAAAACACAATAGAATTATTACTTAAAAATTCCAGTTAAGTTCAGCTAATTGCTTTAAAAATAAATTTTAACTATAATACATGTTCATTTAATGGCATTAACATGCAACTACGTGTCTCTAAACATTACGTTCAGTTCACACTTAAGTATATTCTTTTAAAGTATATTATTCACATATACTTTTTTAAAGGAATGCTACTTTTAAAAGTATTTTTTTTTTAAAGGACCAATTTTGATTCACAAATCAAATCATTGATCAACTCATGTACGCAGAGCCCAAATCAAAGATGATGACGTCAATAACATCAAACTTCACTGATCTGTGGTTTGAACCTACAGTATAAACTTGCCATGCTAGATCTTTAACCCTTATTGTGTGATAGTAGTTTTATGTGTCATTCGCTGTTATTGGTTTGTCCTCCAGAAACAGCTGAAGGAGACGCAGATGAAGATCCGTCAGAGAATCCAGCAGAGACAGAAAGATCTTCATCAGCTGAGAGAGGCTGTGGAGTCTCATAAGGTGAGTCTGGAGAAGAAGAGAAGTGTGAGACGTCTCAGTTTGGACTCACTGAACTCACTGTGTGATTGTGATGTGTGTGTAACAGCGCTCTGCACACACAGCAGTGGAGGACAGTGAGAAGATCTTCACTGAGATCATCCGCTCCATTGAGAGAAGCCGCTCTGAGGCGACACAGCGGATCAGAGATCAGGAAAAGACTGCAGTGAGTCGAGCTGAAGGACGACTGGAGCGACTGGAGCAGGAGATCAATGATCTGAGGAGGAGAGACGCTGAGCTGGAGCAGCTTTCACACACACACCATCACATCCAGTTCCTGCAGGTAACAGAGATCTAGAAGAACTGGATCATAGTGGACTTGAGCAAGAGACTCACAGAGAAACATTTCATGAGAGCAGAATGAGACTAACTTAAGCAGGGCAAAAAAACACTCTAAAGCTCAGCTATTTGCATTTAATAAAAACATTAAACTATTCCACATTCATTTAACTGCAAATAACATGCAATTAAGTTTCTGAAAATATTACAGCCAATCTGCACTATTTTTAAGGTATATTATTTCTGTTACAAGTACTTTCTTTTTCACAAGGAGTGTAAGTGTGAAATACTAGAGTTTGTAGCATTAAATGATGAATATGAGAAGAATGTGCTGATTGTGTGAAAGTGCTGGATTGAAGCGAGTCACTGAAGAGAAGTGAAGTCAACAAGAGCCGCTCAGATCTGATATAGTGCAGGTTATTGGCTGAAGTGTGGAGATGATGAGTTTTGATTTCTGTTTTCTGTAGAGTTTCCAGTCTCTCTCAGCACCTCCTGAATCTACAGACGAACCCGACGTTTCCTTCAGTTCTCTCTCCTCTTTTGATGGCGTGAGAGAATCTGTCCGTCAGCTGAGAGACAAACTGGAGGATTTCTGCAAAGAGGAGCTCAAGAAGATCTCTGATAGAGGTAAAGTCCTGCGCCTCGTTTATACAGACGTGTGGAGAATGATCCGAAATATGAACATACAACAGTTTCTGAAATGTTCCTATGATTTATAAAACAAAATCCCACTTTATAAATCACAGTTCATCTTTAATTCAAGTGCATCAACTCTACAGAACAGCCACAAACATCCCTTGACGGTTTAGAAGTAATAAATACTTATGTTTATATTGAAATTGAAATCCATTGAAATTTAGGATTGAATCCGATACGTGTGTTTTATATATGAGGCATCTGGAGATTCTTCTGTTCTCAGAAATGAGTCCTGCATCATCTAATATCAGATTAGAAACATCTTAGAAATGGATGTATTTTATCTTGTCATTTCTCTTCACACTGTTCATGTCTGTTTATTTCCACAGTCACATTCACCAACATGAATCCCAAGACCAGGAACGACTTCCTACAATGTAAGTCACTGAGAAACAAGCAGAAAAACTCACTGAATGTGTTCATGTTCTTCCTGTAGAAGGAGAAATAAATCATAGAAGAGTTTTATAATTGATCATGTAAATGATGATTTGCACAGGATATCTGATCAGCTGCACTGAGACACTGATGATACATTGTTCAGATACATTAAAAGATCAGACAGATTCATAATTCCTGATTCTGATGTGTTTTCTCTCCATCAGATTCCCATCAGCTGACTCTGGATCTGAACACAGTGAATGAAGACCTCAGTCTGTCTGAGAGGAACAGAGTGATTACTGTCACTGACACACGACAGTCGTATCCTGATCATACAGACAGATTTATTTATTGGTCTCAGGTGTTGTGTAGAGAGAGTGTGTGTGGACGCTGTTACTGGGAGATTGAGTGGAGTGGATATAATGGTGTGTATATATCAGTGTCATATAAGAGCATCAGCAGGAAGGGTTATGAGTCTGGATTTGGATGTAATGATCAGTCCTGGAGTTTGTCCTGCTCTTCCTCCAGTTACTCATTCAGACACAATAACATAGAGACTGTTCTCCCTGTAAAGTCCATCAGCAGAAGAATAGGAGTGTATGTGGATCACAGTGCAGGAACTCTGTCCTTCTACAGCGTCTCTGACACAATGAGCCTCATCCACACAGTCCAGACCACATTCACTCAGACGCTCTATCCTGGGTTTAGGGTTGGTTATAAATCATCAGTGAAACTGTGTTGATGTTTCAGAATAGACTGTAGAGAGATTTTACCCAGAATACTCTTATTTGAATTTTCATTAATATAGCTGAACTTCTGCTACTGAAATAACACATCAGAATAAATGTGTGGTCGGTCGATACTGAAGCCTCATCTTCAAAACTCTTCACACATTCAGTGAAACAGAAGTCTATGCCAAACTGTGAATATTTTCTCATTGCTTTTGTAGTGTGGTTAAAAAGATCAATATGATTTATGCAATACTTAACAAAATGGTATGTGAGTTTATTGTTGTTTTGTTGGTTAACTGGAGAAAAATAAATAGTAATTCAAGAAATGTCCACTAGGGGGAAACCAAAGGCTGCAGGCAGTAGCTGACACAAACTATGCTGTGCGTCACAAGTAAATACAGCTTGACGCACAGACAACAACGAGTCCGTGTCTTCTCGTCTATTATAACGTCTATTTTCCCCTTTTCCAGGGGTGCAACACTTTCACACAAAATGCATTCAATGACCACATTTCCCAAAATCCACGAACAATTTTGTCATTCATATTTCACCTTCTGCAAAACACTATATATTTGCAGCAGATTTTTCCACTGCTTTCAAAACTGATCAAAGCTCATTCAAATCAGAATTATGGCAAACTGTGCATTTCTGCAGGGATTATATTGAAATATAAAATATTAGCAGAATATTTACAATGAAATTAAATAATAATTATTGCAAACAACTGATTTCAGTCCTATTTTTAGTCTGGATCATGGAAACTTGGATCAAGGAGACACATTGGTGAGGAAAGAAGAGTGGCAGAGAGAGGGAGGACTAGAATCCTCACTGTACTGTACATCCATACATTCATCCGACTATTCCATACATTTTCCAGAAGTGAAGCTTGTCCTGTAGGGTCGTGGAGAAGCTGGAGTCTTTCCCAGCGTCTCGGGTCGGAGGCAGGAAAACACCCTGGACAGAATGGCCGGACCATCACAGGATGAGACACACACATTCATATTCACACACACACACAGACACAGTCTCCACTTCACCTGTCCTGTATGTCTTTGGATTGTGTGGGAATCCCAGAGGAAACCAACGTCATCATGGAGAGAACACACAAACTCCACACAGAAAGGCCTCCGGACACAGCTGGACTCCAGTACTGCACATACACCATTACAGTGTGCTAGACATGCTTTTTGATGTTTTTGCTTCAGGATTTTGTGGTTCAGGATTTTGTTGTTGTTTCAACTTTTATTTTTTTGCATGTTAATGACTATATTTAAAGATATATATATATATATATATATAAAAAACCTGCTGCATTTCTCATTCATTCTTTATGCTGTAATACAGTCAATCAAATGAATACATATGTGGGGAAAAAAACATTCAAACGTTAAAAATAAAAGTTCAACATTTATGAAACGCTCCCTGTTGTTAGTGATTTTAGGTCAGTCTGTTATGAGTGAAATGTATGTTTTCTGAATGAGAATTGTTCAGTGTTATGGTGGAACGAGTTTATTTTGAGACATATGAAGTGTTTTGTTGTTCTGAGTGAGTTTTGGAGGTGAGATTCACTGTTTGGCCAAGATTCATATTGATAATGCAGACTGTGTGAAGAGTTTTAAAAATGTGGCTTCAGTTTTGAACAATGCTTGTTAGCAATTGAAAAAAAACCCTCTAAATCCTCTTGTAGTCAGTAAGAACAGTGTGTGTGTGTGTGTGTGTGTGTGTGAGAGAGAGAGAGAGAGAGAGAGAGAGTGCGCGTGTGTGTGTGTGTTCGTTAAGTAACAATGTGTATCTGTTCTTTTCTCAAGCTCTTTGTTTTGATGAAAATCACATTAATTTAGTTTTATTGTAGTGAAACATAAATACATAAATTGTTTTTACGGTAACACTTTAGAATACTGTTCCTTCATTAATGAATAACTACACAGGAACAAATGAGTAATGCACTATTAACATTCTAGTAACTATTATTTACTAATAAGAAACTCTGATTTTCATACCTCCCAGATAACTACTATATACAGGTTCATAATTAACATGAATAATGCATCATTTATAATAAAATGTAACGGTAACCCACTAGTAATGACTTGTTAGTGTTACTAAGTCCTTCTAAATGAACTAGTAATTATTTCGATCAGTATTGTAAAGTGAAAAGCTTGATAACTTCCTAATATTGACTGAAGTCACGGTAAGCTTTTGAGATTTTCATAAGATATTGAATAGTAATTCCTTCTGATGGATTTGGTAACACTTTAGTCATTACTAGTGTGTTCCCATGATCTTCACTTTAGATTACTGATCCAAATTATTAGTAACTCATTTAGAAGGATGTAGTAACACTTGATTCATTACTAATGGGTTACCATTATATTGTACATTATGCATTATTATTAATTTATTAATAATGAACCTGTATATAGTAGTTCTTAGTAGTCCTCAGTGAGTATGAAAAATATTGATTAGTTAATAGTGAACTACCACATTAATCTGAGCGCTATTACTTCACTGATTCTTGAAATAAGGGAAATAATAATGTCCCCCATCAAAATGTTGCAATTTGCCTCAAAAAACAATTAATTATTTCATTTAAAAAGGCTTTAAAAGTTGGATGTGAAAGACTTGTGTATGTTTAGACCCTTAGTTTTGTATATATTTATTTTATTTCATAGTAATTTAAAGGAACACGCCGACTTTTTGGGACTTTATCTTATTCACCGTATCTCCCAGAGTTAGATAAGTCCATACATACCCTTCTCATCTCCGTGCGTGCCGTAACTCTGTCTGACGCACCCACCGCTAGCCTAGCTTAGCACAAAGACTGGAGGTAAACGGCTACAGCTAGCACACTGCCTATAAAAATTCAGCAAACAAGTTGAAATCCCTGTGGTCACAGCTTTTATGTGTCAACACTGTCTTCAAAGTAGGGATGATTTAAATCAAGAATTTTGAAATAAAAGTTGGTATTTTGGTTTAGTTTAGTGGCAGCTGGCAACTGAGGAAAATCCAAATGACTACCATTTACTAGACATGATTAAGTTGAAAAAACATGTTGTCAACTCTCTCAGATATTTTGTCTGACGGTGTTGACATGTAAGCTGACGGAGTGGAAGATGTCCTTTTGATACTGACGGGGACAGCTCTTCCCCTCCAAGCAAGCCGGACCAGGGAGCTCTAGGCCATATAGCCCCTGATGTTATGGACTTCATAGAGCGTAGGCATGTTCAACACCTCTTGTCCAATGCCCAAGTCCCGCAGGTTAGACAAACTATTATATAAATATCTAAAGCTTGGCTCTACACTGAAGGCAGTAATGACAGATAAAACTCTCTCTATATATTCACTTACTTGTTGAGAGAAATTGAAGCAAATCATAGAAATGACCTTCCTGAGGCCCTGTAGAACAAAAGATGAATTACCTGTCTGAACCCCTGTGTTAAAGTAGAGCTGGAATTACAACAGACATTTCAACCAATTTAGATTTACAGAAACACTGACATTATGAGTCTGATTGTTCACTTTTCATTTTTTCAGTGAGCCTTTGGAAGGAGTCAGGAAATACATGAGGAGAATTCTGGATCCTGTTACACTTCAACATTTGTACACTATTAACACTATTGCATAACTTTCTTAGTTAGTTCTCAGCCTGTTGTGTCCTCTTGCAAATCAGTTGTTAGATTTACAGTTTAGTTCAAATATAGATGACCAATAGAGGACCTCCAGATACATTTGCTTTTTTCTTTTGGTACCAGGAACATTTTGATATTTTCATGTGTGCCTTAAAGATCCTGTCACCAGGTACTCTTTGTTTGAGGTTTGATACTCTCTCCCTTTGCCATGTCAAAACTAGGTAAATATCTTTAATCAGTTTGATTCTCGATTAGTTTGTCAATTGTGTGTCAACACCGTTAGTTGTGTGTCAATACCGTAAGATGGAGGTTTTTCATTTTTATAAAACAATTTATGTTTCTTTTGTTCAATTGAGTTCATACATTAAAACACCAACTTATCTACATGCATCAGTGTCTTGTGTGCACAAAACCACTGATTGTATTAAAAATGAAAACATTAGTAAACGAAATGAAGGTAATTTAAAATGGCTAATTTCTAAAATAATATTAAAAGTGTATACAATGCAATTTATCAGTTAACCTTGCTAAGGCACACCATTTCTACACACTTAAAGATTTTACAGTGTTGTTGAACTGATCAAACACACACACACACACACACACACACACACAAAAACATATTTTCATGTGTCAAAGAGTTGACAAATGTCAAGTTACTAAGTGAGTAAATGTAATTTTTTATAAAAAGTGGTTAAATAAAAAACCTGTTCCTTTTCATGGTATGATAGATGAGACCCGTGTTTATGAAGATATCCAATTAAAATTAATGTAGTATCGATTTTTTGTTTGTCACTTTTCAAAAGAACTTTTGTCCCTTATCTCAAGAATCAGTGACTTACTAATTCATTAATCAGAGTTTCTTGTTAGTTAATAGTAGTTACTAGAATGTTAATAGTGCATTACTCATTTGTTCCTGTGTAGTTATTCATTAATGAAGGAACAGTATTCTAAAGTGTTACCGTTTTTATCATTACTATCAAAAGTACCTTTCAGATGAAATGTTCAAACACAGGGTTCATTACAAAATGAACAGATTGAGGATAGTGTGGTTTTGAATAATGAAATAAAACAGTTGTGAACAATGTAAGGAGTGAAAATGTAGAAAATTACATTAGTAGTGGAGAAAATAGTGTTCAAAATGTGAGGAAAATTGTGATGCAGAAGATGAGGGATGAAGATGAACTTCCTGAGGTTTCAGATATTGGGTCACAAGGGATGAAAAACATGAACTCTAGAAGAAATAAATGATTTGATTGAATAAATTAGTTTTGCACACTTGAATTACGAGACCGTAGACAAACGTGATGAGATGATGATTGAAACACAAACACGGCACATCTCTCACACACTTGCTGACTGTAACGTTTGATCAGGCACTAGTCCATCAGAGGGAGCCATCACCTGAATATTGAACTCTGTTACTTCCTGTTCCTTCCACATCATTTCCTGTCACCCTGTATTTAAGCCATGTGCTATCACTGCCTTATTGGAAGTATTGCCAGTTCTCTGCCTTACTAAGCGTTCTACCATTCTCTATTGATGACTACAGTTATGACCATTGTTTTGCCTTTTGACTCATGCTTTTGGATTGCTGTTTTTTGGATTTGTCTGCCATTGGATTGTTTTACCTGTGCTTCGACCAAGGCCTGTGACCTGACTACGAGTTGTGACTATTGTTTGGATTTTATGCTCAGATCCTTTAATAAAGATCCGCTTATGGATTCCATTCAGCCTACATATTCCTTACACTGACAGACTATTCTTTAGGACACATTATAATATATACTATATCTGATTATCTGTAAGCGTGAACTTTTGAAATGTGGATGGATGGATGGATGGATAGATGATGGATGGATGGATGGATGGATGGATGGATGGATGGATGGATGGATAGATGATGGATGAGGGATGGATGGATGAGGGAAAATAGTTTGAAGTTAGTTCAGAATAGATGGATGTTCTGGGTGTAAAGTGTTGCAAGATGGTTGCTAGGATATGCTGGGTGGTTGCTAGGCTCTTGTTAAGCAGTTGCCGGGGTGTTGCTACAGTATATGGTTGCTAGGGTGTTCTGGCTGACCTTCCATAACATTCATACAGGCATTTCCACTTCTGTTAATAACAGAAACTCAAACATCGTTTGCAAAACTGATCCAGTACTCAGTCCTTTGATATTTTGGTAGGCTATTTCTTTCTAATGTTAACAAATTGACAAGATTTTGTTGCTCTTCATACGATTGTACAATGTCCTACCTGCCTGTCAACATGTGTATTTTCATACCTCCGCGCACCTGCTCGCGCAGACATCAGCCACCTTTTACAGTTACTCCTGAACCAAAACAGCGAGATTATTCTGCATTCACGCCATAACTACTGTCATTTTGAAGAGATGGAAACCTGTGACGTTATAATCAGAGTGGTTCATTTCAATGGCAAGACTATCAACGGCGAAATGAATCTGCAGGAGTCAAGTGGTACAAGTCAGAGCTCTTTAAGTTGTTAATGTTCATTATTAATGTGATGTTATGTGCTTTGAGACATCAGGTAGTTTAACACCGTCTCTCATATCCTGACGCTTTGCAGACTCTGCTTTGTGAGTTCGTGTGTTTTGAAGGAGACGTGGCTTTGGAGACGCTCTGAAGGAAGGGGGGGATCTTATGCTTTCAAAGCTATACTTTCTATTGCTAGCTTTCTGATAATTGCCTTTAATGGTCTGGTGGTAGATCTTTTGTTGACTAGCGTGTCAGATCATATAGTTTTTTTTTTTTCATTACAGTTTTTTACGATCGCTATGACAGTTTTTTCAATACTTTTAACAATTTTCCTAAACTCTTAACGCACCAACACAACTACAACACACAATTGGCAAAATGGTTAATTTCATGCTCAAAATCACACATTGTAAACTAAACTCCAACACTAATTTTCAAAATACAATAATACACTAGCAACAATACACTATGTCTACCAAAACATCAACACATGTGCTCTTCCAACAGGAAGATTTATTCAATCATAGCACAATGTCATAAAAACACTACCATCAGATGGAATTACAGAAACTGCATTATTTTATATGTGTCAGGTATGCCCTTATACAATAGACAGTATATTGTATTGATCATAAATTGTGTTTTGCACTGCAGTTTCTTTTGAAGTCTCTCTACATTTTTGTTTTGTTTGTAATGTAAATGCATGCATTTTGTTTTTTGCAGCAGAAATTCAATACAACAAAATAAATGACCCTTCTTAGAGTAGCTTTATAGAATGTATGGTTTATGAAAAAAAGAAAACAGAGACAGAATTGCTGCAGTGACAGCTTTATTTGCAACAGGACATTTCTGCAAGATAACAAAAATATGCAATATAGCTGCCATTTACAGTATTACTATATGTGAAAATACAAAATATAAAAACAGAAAAAGCCATCTTCTAATCTGCCCGGTCTTCTGCATTTGTCCACATGTTCTCATCCACATCATACCTGATATCTTCCCTGGCAAGGCATCTTGGGAAGAATCTTTTGGCATGCCTTATCCACCCCTGGTAGTGTTCAGCTGTGATGTCTTGGTATGCAGCATCTTTTGCATACGGGAGGGACATTTGGTCCTGTGGACTATGGTCAAAAACCTTTCATCTCCTGGCTGAGAAAACTCCTCAATGGAGTTGAGGAAAGGGAAGTAAGGTGCAAGGAAAACGGACATCATCCTCTGATGGGCGTCAAACCAGGCTGTGACTAGACGGGAATGGTGAAATGCCATATTGTCCCATGTTTGCATAACTTCAATCAGCTGTTTCCCAGTAGCAATGGAATAAAATACAGGGGACATATTTGTGTTTCAATTCACAATATAAGCAGCCGTTTACCTTGACTTTAGCCTGTAAGGTTAGGTTTAGAACACGGTGTTATCTGTTCTGACATACAGTGTTAAAGCTTTGGTAAATTTGGCAGTAAAAATCCATTGTTTTGGTCTTGTTTGAGCTTGTGTGTAAAAGAAGTTCAAGAATTTTAAATTTGTGTTAATTGTATGCATTTTGTGTTAAAGCAACAAGAAATGTGTTAATAGTATAGCTTACACAGACGGATGTAGTGCTAACTGTGTTAAGAGTTTTGGAAAATTGTTAAAAGTATTGAAAAATTTGTCATAGCAATCGTAAAAAACTGTAATGCTGTTGAACCTATAAACCTTATCCATGTCCGTGCCACCACCATGTTGCCCGACTGAAAGAAGCTGCCATTTCTGTTGCACACTAGAAACATCAATCATCAAATGAAAATAAAACGAAACTCGCTTGTTATAGTTACTTACAAATGACTTGCTTCTAGCTTCTGACCTGCATCTCAATACTAGTTTGACTTGATGTTATTCATCAAGTAAACATTACTCTGTCATTTATGAGCTCGAGACTCGTAATTATTATATTTCCGACTCCACTTGAAGGACACATACAGTACAGTAAACACAGCAGTAAAGTGTGTGTGTGAACGAGGAAGCTGCTTTACAGACACGCCTATTTTACACACGTCACTCAAACACAGAACCAGGAAACTATTTCAACTCCTCAGTTCAGAGAAACAGAAACTGAAGTGTTGTTGAGCTGTTGTGTGTTTGTGTCTCTCTGTATTCATGCAGTAAAATGGCAGAAGCCAGAATTTCAGTGAATCAGAATGAGTTCATGTGTCCGGTGTGTCTGGATCTCCTGAAGGAACCAGTGGCCATTCCCTGTGGACACAGTTACTGTAAGATCTGTATTACAGACTGCTGGGATCAGGAGGATGAGAAGAGAGTCTACAGCTGCCCTCAGTGCAGACAGACCTTCAGTCCAAGACCTGCTTTAGCTAAAAACACCATTCTGGCTGAAGTGGTGGAGAAACTGAAGAAGACTAAACTTCCTGCTGACTGTTACGCTGGATCTGGAGACGTGGAGTGTGACGTCTGTACTGGAAGAAAATACAAAGCCGTCAAGTCCTGTCTGGTGTGTCAGGAATCTTACTGTCAAACTCATTTAGACCGTCATGAGGAATATCACTCTCGTAAACCACACAAAGTGATTGATGCCACTGGACGACTGCAGGACATGATCTGCTGTAAACATGATAAAGAGCTAGAAATGTTCTGTGTCACTGATCAACAGTGCATCTGTGTGTGGTGTAAGGAGAGTGAACATAAAAACCACAAAACTGTATCAACTGCAGCACAGAGGACAGAGAAACAGGTATGAACTGAGAGGGATTGATCACGCAGAAATGAAAGTGTCTTCATTTACTCACTCATTTACTCATGTTGTTCCAAACCGGTTTGACTCACTTTCTTCTGTAGATTGTAAAGATGATATTTTGAAGAATGTCTATTTTACTCTATACATTTTAAGTCAAAGAGGGTCAAAAGTTTCAAGCTCCAAAAAGGATAAAAAACATAGAAGTAATCTTAACCACTAGTGGTTTAAAAACGAAGTGTGATTAATTGTATTGACGTGCACTTGTAGTAAAAGTATATTTAAAAGATAAAACTGTACTTGCAGATAATATAATATTACTGAAATGAAAGGTCATTTAAGTGCATAGGGTCATGAAACCCCCCTCTTTCAGCTCAAGTCTAGCTCACAATCTTTTTGAAAAATGCAACTTAATTGGGTGTGGATGGCTGTGAGAAGAAGGGAGGGGAGTGGGTGTGGTATGGCACGCAGGGGAGAGGGAGGGGGGAAACTGTCATCGCCAGTGGCCCATGCATATCGACTGCCACTAAAAATCAGTGGTAAAATGTGAGGAAATGCTAGATTTTTTTTATAGCTGGCAAAGTTAAAGTCTAATGAAATACACGGACACCTTATTTTTGTCCTTTCAAAAGTAACTGAATGCCATATATTAGCCTACAGTAATCATAATTGTATTTAAAACATACAAATTGTTTCTATACACACTATAAATGCATATTTGAAAATAATAAATTTTTCGCTTAAAAAAAAACGTTCTGTACATATCCTAGATCTACGCGCCCCCTGAACCCACATAATAAAGATGGACAGTGACAGAGAAATTTGCACAAATTAAGCATACGTTCCATACACTTGAGGTATTATCGACATACATTTTAATAACGAGTGATTATTTGACAAAAGGCAAGTAAAACGGTCAGGGTTACATTTTAGACACACACACACACACACACACACACACACACACACACACACACACACACACACACACACACACACACCTCTGAAGCGATAGAAAAGTCCTCGGAACCGCATCACTCGCAAGACGAAACCTGCATTGGTGTAACGTACAAGGCCGAAGTCCACCATTCTCCCGTTGAATGGTTGCTACACACACACATAGTTTAGATGTGTCCGTGGTTGATGGCCAACCATCCGCCCGCAGTCTAGCCCGGGCAGAATCGCGGGGAAAGATGCACTGGAACTTTTGCACCACAAAAACAAACGCGCGTCCCATCATTGCTCTCTCATCTACTACGCCAGTGTTTCTCAACCTTTTTGGAGTATTGGACCCCCATGATATCTGAAACCAGCCTCATGGACCCCCTACCCCTGTTCTCACCCGCCATCCACTGTTTTCTTTCCAATCACAATGATTTTCACAGTTAAACGCTATGAATGCAATATCAGTGAATGCAAGTTAAGTAATTAATATTTTTTTTAATGACTGGCAACTAGAATTGCATCTGGCCATTTAATTTGATTGCATTGAAATGGCACAACACATTACACAATCAATCACAACAACATTGTCAATTTCAGAACAATATTCTACTGCATTCTGTAAAACATCACATGTCCATTAATGTCCAATTTGAGATTAATATTTTAACAACATCCATTTGAATGTTAATTTCTTTTGTAAAATTTACACTTTTTTTTATACAGAAATTTCATTCTACTGCATTAAAATTACACAACACATGCTTCATATACAACCAATTCTTTGGAACTACATTCTCTTTCAACACATGGAACAGTTTCAACACTGCCATCTATCTAATTTGGCTTTAACTTTTTAACATGTCCATATGAATGTTATTTTACTTGAATCTTTTGTTTAATGTGAAATTTGCACCTGTTTATCACAAATAAGCTTTTGCATCCTGGGGTGAAGTGTAGCAACAGCAGCAATAAGGTTCCTCTCCAAGCTGAGTCTGTTTCTCTGTTTTGTCTTTATGTGTGCCATGGCTGAAAATGTGACCTCACACAAATAGGTTGATCCAAAAGGCAGCAGTTCATACAGAGCATGTTTCCCAACATCAGGGTACTCCTTTTCAGCATTGCACCAAAACTGTGTCAGTGATGTTTCTGAAAACATTATTTTCAAACCCCTATCTGAGGACAAATCAATAAGTCTTTCCTGGAGAGTAACAGGAACGGTCTGGGTGCAGGTAGCCACAAAAGGGTTCCTTATCCAGTCAAGTGCAGAATTATGAACCTCAATGTCAGGAAAATATGATCTGAACTCAGAGGAAAGTTTGTCCAAGTGTGCCTGTACTGTCTGCAGAATGCTCACTTTTTCATCTCTAACATTAACAAGGCACATGTCCAGCTGAGGGAAACTACTGACATCCCCATTCTGGCATTTCCGACACCAGAGCTAAATTTTCTTCATGAACCCTGAAACTCGATCATACAGGTGTAGGACAGTTGTGTCTTTACCTTGCAATTCCAAGTTCAAGTCATTCAGCCTGCTGAAAACATCTGCCAGGTAAGCTAAATATGCCAGCCAGCTGTTGTTCTTCAGCAGTGGTGCATGTGAATGCAAGTGCTCAGAGAGAAAGTCACTGACTTGATCCCGTAACTCAAACAGTCTCTGGAGTGTTTTCCCCCTTGAGAGCCAGCGTATATCAGTGTGAAGCAACAATTGCTGGTGTTCAGAATTTGCTCCATCACATAGTTTTTCAAACAGTCTGGCATTTAAAGGTCGGGATTTAATGAAGTTGATGATTTTAACAGCATCATTAAGGACTTCGTGTAATTTGGGGCACATACGTTTTGAAGCTAAAGCTTCCCTGTGAATTATGCAGTGAACTGTCTTAACGCCAGGGTTGACCTGTTTTACGCGTGCGAGGAATCCACGGGTGCGCCCCGTCATTGATGCTGCGCCGTCCGTGCAGATATGTGAGCAGCGCTGCCAGTTCAACGAGTGCTCCGTGAAAAAAGAATCCACAACATTAAAAACATCCTCGCCGGTGGTTCTGGCCAGCATTGGCTTGCAGAAAAGAATATGTTCTGTGATATTATCTGTGTCCTTGAAGCGAACAAATGCTACCAGTTGTGATTTGCCACTAACGTCAGTTGACTCATCTAATTGTAAAGCAAAATAGTCAGACCGCTTTAATTTTTCCACCACTTGCGCAAGGATATCCGCAGACATATCATCAATCCGACGACATACAGTGTCGTTGGATAAAGGCACCGTTTTAATTGCATCTGCTGCCTTCTTGTCTAACATTGTTTCTGCTAGGATGGCAGCTGCTGGCACAATTAATTCCTCAGCAACTGAGTATGGTTTTTTCGATTTGGCTACAAGCAAAGATACCTCATATGAAGCAAGCAGGGAAGAACTGTTCATCTGTGTTGCCTCTTTTAGTGTGTCTTGACTTTTCCAAAATTCTGAAAGTTTTCTGTAGAAAAAGTCTGCAGATTTACCTACATATGAAGCATGTCTCGTTCTCAGATGTCGCTGTAAATGGGATGGTTTCATTGCGTGGTTAGACAGGACCTCACCACACAGAAAACATAATGGCTGTGGAGGCTCAGTCGTTGTCATGGTAAATCCAAACATTTTGTAACTGTCTTGATATTGACGTGCTTTTGTTCTGTCCGTTTTAATTCGCTTTTCTGGTGGGCTGGAATTTACTTGTCTTGTGTCAGACCCGCTAGTAGATGGCCCATCATTTTTTTTAAGCCACCTGTCCATGATTGCTGCTCTCCCCTATGTTGACAGTTCTCTGACTGAAATCAATGCGCTGTAAACATACTGGATTGAGTAAAATGGCGGCAAATCGCGGCAAAAATAAAAACGCACATGAGGTCATTTAAAATAATTTGTAATTTCAACCTTAATTCTGGTTTTAGTAATACTAAACAATAAATCTAAAAAATAAATTTAGGATATTTAAAAAAAGATATATTTTTATATGGTTTTACGGACCCCCTGCAATCATGCCACGGACCACTAGGGGTCCGCGTACCCCCGGTTGAGAAACACTGTACTACGCGACATCACAGTTTGACATGTCTGTCATTGGAAAGTTCCACGTGGTGTAATGAATAATTAAGAGCAAGTGTCTTCTCATTGGATAAGAAAACTCAGTACATGAATAATAATGAGACACCGATGAGTCATCAAAGTGCTCTGGACATGATGAAGATTTTAAACCCGGAAGATGAAAATAGCGGAAAAAAACAAAAATTTAACCATTTTCCCCTACTATTAAATCTAACAGATGTTTGTCTTCAATGGTGTTCAACACACATACCTCTGTTAAAATCTCAGAAAACTTGGTTTAGGGTTTCATGACCCTTTAAAGAGAGTAAATGTTCATGACTGTTTCACTTAATAAATACACTAATGTCAAATTAAAGGTTTTACTTTAAAGCACCTTTTAATATTTCAATGTGACTCTTTTGCTCCGTGCTTTAAAGAAGTGCACTTATTTTGATGTGTTGACATACTAAAGCACATGTAAAGTACTTGATTATAATTACAGCTGTAGTGTTATTCAATATATTTAAAGTTAATATATTTTTAATGTACAACTTCATTATTACAGTATATTTTAGTTTATCATAAATGCTTGTCTGTACAGATGACAGTACACTTTAACTATATTTTAAAAAGAATAGAATTATGAAATAACATTTGAAGAAGTACTTAGAAATCACTGTTAAGTTCAGCTAATTGCTTTAAATATAAATTTAAACTATAATACATTTTCATGTAATGGCAATTAACATGCAACTACGTGTCTGTAAACATTACGTTCAGTTCACACTTGAGTATATTCTTATAAAGTATATTATTCACATATACTTTTTTAAAGGAATGCTACTTTTAAAAGTATTTATTTTTTTAAAGGACCAATTTTGATTCACAAATCAAATCAAATCATTGATCAACTCATGTACGCAGAGACCAAATCAAAGATGATGACGTCAATAACATCAAACTTCACTGATCTGTGGTTTGAACCTACAGTATAAACTTGCCATGCTAGATCTTTAACCCTTATTGTGTGATAGTGGTTTTATGTGACATTCCCTGTTATTGTTGTCCTCCAGAAACAGCTGAAGGAGACGCAGATGAAGATCCGTCAGAGAATCCAGCAGAGACAGAAAGATCTTCATCAGCTGAGAGAGGCTGTGGAGTCTCATAAGGTGAGTCTGGAGAAGAAGAGAAGTGTGAGACGTCTCAGTTTGGACTCACTGAACTCACTGTGTGATTGTGATGTGTGTGTAACAGCGCTCTGCACACACAGCAGTGGAGGACAGTGAGAAGATCTTCACTGAGATCATCCTCTCCATTGAGAGAAGCCGCTCTGAGGCGACACAGCGGATCAGAGATCAGGAAAAGACTGCAGTGAGTCGAGCTGAAGGACGACTGGAGCGACTGGAGCAGGAGATCAATGATCTGAGGAGGAGAGACGCTGAGCTGGAGCAGCTTTCACACACACACCATCACATCCAGTTCCTGCAGGTAACAGAGATCTAGAAGAACTGGATCATAGTGGACTTGAGCAAGAGACTCACAGAGAAACATTTCATGAGAGCAGAATGAGACTAACTTAAGCAGGGCAAAAAAACACTCTAAAGCTCAGCTATTTATATTTAATAAAAACATTAAACTATTCCACATTAATTTAACTGCAAATAACATGCAATTAAGTTTCTGAAAACATTACAGCCAATCTGCACTTATATATTTTTAAAGTATATTATTACTCAAATACTAGAGTTTGTAGCATTAAATGATGAATATGAGAAGAATGTGCTGATTGTGTGAAAGTGCTGGATTGAAGCGAGTCACTGAAGAGAAGTGAAGTCAACAAGAGCCGCTCAGATCTGATATAGTGCAGGTTATTGGCTGAAGTGTGGAGATGATGAGTTTTGATTTGTGTTTTCTGTAGAGTTTCCAGTCTCTCTCAGCACCTCCTGAATCTACAGACGAACCCGACGTTTCCTTCAGTTCTCTCTCCTCTTTTGATGGCGTGAGAGAATCTGTCCGTCAGCTGAGAGACAAACTGGAGGATTTCTGCAAAGAGGAGCTCAAGAAGATCTCTGATAGAGGTAAAGTCCTGCGCCTCGTTTATACAGACGTGTGGAGAATGATCCGAAATATGAACGTACAACAGTTTCTGAAATGTTCCTATGATTTATAAAACATGCGCACAAATCATTTTCCTAAACGCATCCCACTTTATAAAACACAGTTCATCTTTAATTCAAGGGCATCAACTCTACAGAACAGCCACAAACATCCCTTGATGGTTTAGAAGTAATAAATACTTCTGTATTGAAATTGAAATCCATTGAAATTTAGGATTGAATCCGATACGTGTGTTTTATATATGAGGCATCTGGAGATTCTTCTGTTCTCAGAAATGAGTCCTGCATCATCTAATATCGTCTTCTCCACACTCACTTATAAACAAACACTTTTTTTCGCCTATCGTGCGTCTACTCTACACCCCTACCACTAAAAAACCTCATAGTTACAACGCGGACTGTTGAGCAGACGCGTCTCAAGCCTATTAGTGATCCAACGCTGCATACTCTTAAAGGTTACGTCCGTGGATCACGGCTGAACGCGTCTTCTCCACCCTCACTTACAAACAAACTTATAATATAAATTAGTATTAATATTGATAGCATCACTGGTAGCTTCGTTGCTAACTCACTGTCCATCTGTTAAAATGGCGAATATATCAGATGTAAGTAGTCTACCGCTTGGTGCAGGTGAGGACACATTTGAGCTTCACGCACTGCAGTCTGAGCTGGAAGCTGTTGAGAAACAGATCCACAACCTTTTATTGAGACAGGCCGAGCTGAGAGACCGGTGTTTGGCTCTTGAAACATCACGCGCCGATGCACACAAATCAGTGTTTAACGTTACTAACCCGCTGACTCCGACCGCGTCTACTCCGTGCGTTCCTCAGCATCGGTCGCAATCAGCCATGGTCTCGTTCACTCCGGCTCCAACACGCCACCACGAAGCCTGGGTGGTTCCGCAGCGGAAGACGCGAGTCAGGTTTAGACCAAGACTTTCTCCGACCCTCCCGGTTTTCGAGTTATCCACACAAAACCGCTTCTCCCCTCTACGCGAAACAGAACGCGATGCTGTGATCATCGGCGATTCCATCGTTCGGCACGTACACGCTACGTTAGGTGCAAAGTCACTGCTTCCCTGGTGCTCGTGTTTCTGAAATCGCTGCTCGCGTTCCCGAGATCCTGAACGGTGACGAGCGCGTCGGAACTGTGGTCCTGCACGCGGGAGTGAACGACATCAGGCTGCGCCAGACGGAGATTCTGAAGAAAGACTTCAGGAATCTAATCGATACGTGGTACGCAGCACATCGCCTGAAACAACGATCATTGTGTCAGGACCGCTTCCCACGTACCGACTAGGGCATGAAAAGTTCAGCAGATTATTTGCGCTAAATGAATGGTTAATGTCATGGTGCAATGAGCAGAAACTGCTCTTTGTAAATAATTGGAATCTGTTTTGGGAGCGTCCTAGGCTTTTCCGTGCTGATGGCTTACACCCAAGCAGATTCGGAGCGGATCTTCTGTCAGATAACATCTCCAAAATGTTAAATACCCTTTGACTAGTAACCAAAAGTCCAAATCATAGTCTCTGCTGCACCAATTCAACTGATATAAATACTAGTGTAGAACATTGCATAGAAACCGTGTCTATTCCTCGTTTAGTGAGATCAAATAATAAATCTAATGCAGGATCTAGGAAAAATCTAATTGTTATTAAAACAGAAAATGTTGCTATTAGTAAACAAAAACTATTTCTAAAGCTAGGTCTTCTAAACATTAGATCACTCACACCTAAGGCAGTTATTGTAAATGAAATAGTCACAGATAATAGCTTCGATGTACTTTGCCTTACTGAAACCTGGCTTAAACCAAATGATTATTTCGGTATTAATGAGTCTACTCCTCCTGGATACTGTTATAAGCATGAGCCCCGTCTGATTGGCCGTGGCGGAGGTGTTGCAACCATTTATAAAGATATTCTAAATGTTACTCAGAAAACGGGTTATAAGTTTATTTCATTTGAAGTACTTGTACTAAATGTTACGCTCTTAGATGTTAGAAAAACATCCCTATTATCTCTAGCCTTGGCTACCGTATATAGACCGCCAGGGCCTTACGCTGATTTCCTAAAAGAGTTTGCAGATTTTCTCTCAGACCTATTAGTCAATGTCGATAAAGCATTAATTGTTGGAGATTTTAACATACACGTAGATGTCACGGTTTTGGTCTGGTTTTGTTCTTGTCATGTTTGCTTCCTTGTCTGTCATGTGATCCCTTGTAGTCATGTGATCCTGCCATGTGTCTTGTCATGAGTTTATTGTCTGATTGTTTGATCATTGTTCACAGGTGTCCCTTGTCTAGTCATTAGTCTGTGTATTTAAGCCCTCATGTTTGCCATGTGTGTTTGTCAAGTATTGTTTCATGTAATTCTGCTGTAGTACAAGTTTCATGTTCATGCCACGGTTTTTGTTTTCATGCCACGTCATGTTTTTGTTTCATGTTTTATTTTAGTTACAATAAACTGCACATGGGTTCTCATCTATCAACTTGCCTCCAGTGGATCCTTATTACAGAATACTTGACCTACAACAATGAACCCAGCGGTTGCCCTCCTGAACCTACGCCAGGGAAATGTTCCCATTGAAACGTATGTGGCTGAATTTTGTGAACTCTCTCACCAGTTGGATTTTAATGACGTGGCCCTCAAGGACATATTTAGAGTGAATTTGAATGAGCCCATTCGCTCCCAGCTTCCTGGGGGAAAAATCCACTGGTCCTTGGCTCAATATATTGACTATGCCCTATTATTGAGTGGTTCCTCATTTACTGTGGGTTTTGAGGAGAAGCCCCACAAACCCACAGTATCTGCCAAGCCTGAGCCACTTCACGTCGTGCCTGCCAAGCCTGAGCCACTTCACGTCATGCCTGCCAAGCCTGAGCCACTTCACGTCATGCCTGCCAAGCCTGAGCCACTTCACGTCATGTCTGCCAAGCCTGCCAAGCCTGAATTTCTTCATGTCATGCCTGCCAAGCCTGAATCTCTTCATGTCATGTCTGCCAAGCCTGAATCTCTTCACGTCATGTCTGCCAAGCCTGAATCTCTTCACGTCACGCCTGCCAAGTCCGAGTCTGTTCACGCCACGTCGGCCACCGAGCCTGTGTCTCCTGACAAGATGGCCGCCGCCGAGCCGGTGTCTCCTGACAAGATGGCTGCCGCCGAGCCTGTGTCTCCTGACAAGATGGCCGCCGCCGAGCCTGTGTCTCCTGACAAGATGGCCGCCACCGAGCCTGTGTCTCCTGACAAGATGGCCGCCGCCGAGCCTGTGTCTCCTGACAAGATGGCCGCCACCGAGCCTGTGTCTCCTGACAAGATGGCCACCACCACGCCTGAACCTGAGCCCTCAGTTATGGCTACACTAACAATCATGGCCACAGCCATATGGTGTGTGTGGTCGGTGCACACATTTGAAGTTCACGTCACGTCTGCCGGGCCAGAGCCTGTTCACGTCACGTCTGCCGGGCCAGAGCCTGTTCACGTCACGTCTGCCGAGCCAGAGCCTGTTCACGTCACGTCTGCCGAGCCAGAGCCTGTTCACGTCAGGTCTGCCGAGCCAGAGCCTGTTCACGTCACGTCTGCCGAGCCAGAGCCTGTTCACGTCACGTCTGCCGGGCCAGAGCCTGTTCACGTCACGTCTGCCGAGCCAGAGCCTGTTCACGTCACGTCTGCCGAGCCAGAGCCTGTTCACGTCACGTCTGCCGAGCCAGAGCCTGTTCACGTCACGTCTGCCGAGCCAGAGCCTGTTCACGTCACGACTGCTGAGACTTTTCACGTCACTTCTGTTCTGGAGTCGTTATCTGTTCCAGCCCATAACCCCATAGCTGTCCCCAAGAAAATTTGGGGGGGGGGGGCAGTAGGGTCCTTGATAGGACCATGGAGGCCGCGCCGCCATGGCCACCTGAACTGTCTGGTCCACCCTGGCCACCTGAACTGTCTGGTCCACCCTGGCCACCTGAACTGTCTGGTCCACCCTGGCCACCTGAACTGTCTGGTCCACCCTGGCCACCTGAACTGTCTGGTCCACCCTGGCCACCTGAACTGTCTGGTCCACCTTGGCCTCCTGCACTGCCGGATCCGCCCTGGCCTCCTGCACTGCCGGATCCGCCCTGGCCTCCTGCACTGCCGGATCCGCCCTGGCTTCCTGCACTGCCGGATCCGCCCACGCCATGCCACGGCCCAGGTCCGCCCACGCCATGCCACGGCCCAGGTCCGCCCACGCCTTGCCACGGCCCAGGTCCGCCCACGCCATGCCATGACCCAGGCCCGTCCATGCCATGCCACGTCCCATGTCCTGTCCCCCTGCACGGGCCTGGCCCACCATCCCTCCCCCAAGACCGCCTCCGCTCCACCACCCACCTGGACTTTTATGTTTTGCTGGGCGTCGGGAGACGCCCTTAGAGGGGGGGATTCTGTCACGGTTTTGGTCTGGTTTTGTTCTTGTCATGTTTGCTTCCTTGTCTGTCATGTGATCCCTTGTAGTCATGTGATCCTGCCATGTGTCTTGTCATGAGTTTATTGTCTGATTGTTTGATCATTGTTCACAGGTGTCCCTTGTCTAGTCATTAGTCTGTGTATTTAAGCCCTCATGTTTGCCATGTGTGTTTGTCAAGTATTGTTTCATGTAATTCTGCTGTAGTACAAGTTTCATGTTCATGCCACGGTTTTTGTTTTCATGCCACGTCATGTTTTTGTTTCATGTTTTATTTTAGTTACAATAAACTGCACATGGGTTCTCATCTATCAACTTGCCTCCAGTGGATCCTTATTACAGTAGATAATCCAAATGATGCGTTAGGAGCTGCGTTTACAGATTTATTAAATTCATTTGGGGTCAAGCAAAACGTCACCGGACCAACTCATCGTCTTAATCATACACTCGATTTAATTATATCACATGGAACCGATCCAACCGATATAGATATCATTCCACAAAGTGATGAAGTCACTGATCACTACATGGTAACTTGCATATTACGTACTGCTGTAATATGTCATGCGGCGTCGCGTTATCAACCAGGCAGAACAATCCTCCCATCCACCATAGATAATTTCTCAAATTGCTTATCTAATCTGTCTCAGCTGCTGCCTGAACCCAAACAAACAGATGAACTAGAAGAACTAACTAGCACTATGAGCACCATTCTCTCTAGAACATTGGATGTGGTTGCACCTATTAAATAAAAAAAGGTCAGAGAGAAAAATAAAGCACCATGGTATAACAATACTACGCATGTTTTAAAGAGAGAAACCCGTATTTTAGAGCGTAAATGGAAACAAACTAATTTAGAGGTCTTTAGAATCGCGTGGAAAGACAGTATGTCACGTTATAAAAAGGCCCTAAAAGCTGCCAGGGCTGAGCACCTCCGCAAACTAATAGAAAACAACCAAAACAATCCAAGGTTTCTATTTAACACCGTGGCTAGACTAACAAATAAACAGACGTCACCCTAACAAAATATCCCGTTACAGTTCAGTAGTAATGATTTCATGAACTTCTTCACTGAGAAAATAGAAAGCATCAGAACCACAATTATAAACGTTCAATCTTCAATCGCGCCTTATAATTCAGCTTCAATTATCACCCCGAAAGAACAATTACAGTGCTTTACAACTATAGAACAAAAAGAGTTAAATAAACTTATCACTTCATCTAAAACAACAACATGTTTATTAGATCCTATACCAACTAAACTACTGAAAGAAGTGTTACCTGTAGTGGAAGAGCCTCTCCTCAATATTATTAACTCGTCTTTATCTTTAGGTCATGTTCCAAGAACATTTAAACTGGCAGTTATAAAACCTCTCATTAAGAAACCACAATTAGATCATAATAATCTAGCAAATTATAGACCCATTTCAAATCTTCCATTTATGTCTAAAATATTAGAAAAAGTGGTGTCCGCTCAACTGGGCTCTTTCTTGCAACAAAATGATATCTATGAAAAGTTTCAGTCTGGATTCAGACCGCATCATAGCACTGAAACTGCGCTCGTTAAAATCACAAATGATTTACTTTTAGCTTCTGACCAAGGCTGTATCTCAATACTAGTTTTACTTGATCTTAGTGCTGCGTTCGATACTATAGATCACACAATACTCTTAGATCGACTACAAAATTATACTGGTGTTCAAGGACAAGCACTAAGCTGGTTCAAATCATACCTATCTGACCGCTACCATTTTGTCTATTTAAATGGAGAAAAATCGATCATAACTCCAGTAAACTATGGAGTGCCGCAGGGATCTGTATCAGGCCCTCTGTTATTTTCAATATATATGATGCCACTTGGAAATATTATAAGGAAACATGGAATTAGTTTCCATTGTTATGCTGATGACACTCAAATATATATTTCATCACGGCCGGATGAAAACGCTACATTTTCCAAATTGACAGAGTGTGTTAAAGATATAAAAGATTGGATGACGCGTAATTTTCTTTTATTAAATTCAGACAAGACAGAGGTAATACTTATCGGTTCAAAAAACCGCCCACAAAACCTCGCACAATACAACTTTAACATCATAGGATGTCCTGTTACTTTATCCTCTACAGTAAAAGACCTGGGTGTTATACTCGATTGCAACCTGTCTTTTGAAAATCATATTTCATATGTTACAAAAACAGCCTTTTTCCACCTTAGAAACATTGCTAAGCTACGTAATATGCTATCAGTTTCTGATGCAGAAAAGTTAGTTCATGCATTCATGACCTCGAGACTGGATTACTGTAATGCTTTATTAGCTGGTTGTCCTGCATCCTCAATAAACAAGCTACAGTTAGTCCAAAATGCCGCCGCTAGAGTTCTTACGAGATCAAGAAAATATGATCATATAACACCGATTTTATCATCACTGCATTGGTTACCTATAAAGTTCCGTATTAATTACAAGGTATTGCTACTGACTTATAAAGCCCTAAACGGCTTAGCTCCAGTCTATTTAACGGATCTTCTATCGCCCTATAATCCATCGCGCTCTTTAAGATCACTAAATTCAAGGCTTTTGGTCATACCTAGGATATCCAGAACCACCAAAGGAGGGAGAGCATTTTCACATTTGGCTCCAAAACTCTGGAATAGTCTTCCTGATACTGTTCGTTGCTCAGACTCGCTCTCCCAGTTTAAAACTAGATTAAAGTCGCATCTCTTCAGCCAGGCATTCATATAATCCTACAGTTCAAACTACAATCCGGCCTCTATCCAATGCCAGAGGAGAACTGGCCCCCGACTGAGCCTGGGTTCTCCCAAGGTTTTTTTTTCTCCATTAAGGCACCTGATGGAGTTTTAGGACACCATTAGGTCACTTGATGGAGTTTTTCGGTTCCTTGCCACTGTTGCCTTTGGCTTGCTCAGTTGGGGATATTTTGGGGATATTTAATTTAATTTTATCAATCAATAAATTCCTCTTGAAACAAACTTTGTTGTATTATTTTAATTTAATACTGTGAAGCTGCTTTGATGCAATCTGTATTGTGAAAAGCGCTATACAAATAAACTTGACTTGACTTGACTTGACTAATATCAGATTAGAAACGTCTTAGAAATGGATGTATTTTATCTTGTCATTTCTCTTCACACTGTTCATGTCTGTTTATTTCCACAGTCACATTCACCAACATGAATCCCAAGACCAGGAACGACTTCCTACAATGTAAGTCACTGAGAAACAAGCAGAAAAACTCACTGAATGTGTTCATGTTCTTCCTGTAGAAGGAGAAATAAACATGATAGAAGAGTTTTATAATTGATCATGTAAATGATGATTTGCACAGGATATCTGATCAGCTGCACTGAGACACTGATGATACATTGTTCAGATACATTAAAAGATCAGACAGATTCATAATTCCTGATTCTGATGTGTTTTCTCTCCATCAGATTCCCATCAGCTGACTCTGGATCTGAACACAGTGAATAAACTCCTCAGTCTGTCTGAGAGGAACACAGTGATTACTTACACTCACACACAACAGTCGTATCCTGATCATCCAGACAGATTTGATCAGAGGCTTCAGGTGTTGTGTAGAGAGAGTGTGTGTGGACGCTGTTACTGGGAGATTGAGTGCAGTGGAGAATATGTGTATATATCAGTGTCATATAAGAGCATCAGCAGGAAGGGATCGGATATTGAGTGTGGATTTGGACGTAATGATCAGTCCTGGAGTTTGTTCTGCTCTTCCTCCAGATACTCATTCTGGCACAATAACACACACACTTCTCTCCCTGTAAAGTCCATCAGCAGAAGAATAGGAGTGTATGTGGATCACAGTGCAGGAACTCTGTCCTTCTACAGCGTCTCTGACACAATGAGCCTCATCCACACAGTCCAGACCACATTCACTCAGACGCTCTATCCTGGGTTTTGGGTTGATTATGGATCATCAGTGAAACTGTGTTGAAGTTTCAGAATAGACTGTAGAGAGATTTTACCCAGAATACTTTGAGCTGATAAATCAGTGACAGTGAGATGTTACAGAGACTCTTATTTTAATTTTCATTAATATAGCTGAACTTTAGTGTTTTAGAGTCTCTTACATTTTCACATGATTTTTGGAAACCTCAAAATGTGAGTAAACAAGACGCAACAATGTTAGACTATTTTGTTCTAATGTTAACAAATTCACAAGATTTTGTTGCTCTTAAGATTTATATAATCCAAGTAGCCAGAATATAATATTACTAAAACAACTTGTCTTTTCTATAAAGTAATGATACAAGCTCAGAGACATTTATAATCTTTTGATGTGTTTGATGTACAGTACACAGAGTGTCTTGACTTGGTGTTCTGGATACTGACATTTTATTTATTTTTAAAGTCCCCCTGTGGTGAAAATCATGTTTTTAATGTTGTTTATATGTCTATGTGGTGTTTTTAATATGCTTTAAGACAAACCCTGTACAAATTCATAAGTCGACACCATTGCTGAGTATTTTCTTCTTAAAACTGCAGTGAACCAAAGACAGTCTCAAAAACACGGTTTGAAATCACTGGTTTTTCTGACGTCACAAACTACCTTGTAACCAATCAGATCAACGTGTGATCGTCAACCAGTGGATCTCTGAGCTGGTGTGAGTGAGTGGAGGCGGGGCTCATTTGCATTTTCATAGAACCGTATATACTAAATGAGGCAAGAGTGTAGAGTTACATTCAAGCTGTTGTAAGGCATGAATCAGTTTTTTTTTTTCAAAGGAAAAAAAAACATTTAAATGTGTCAATTTGGTGAATTCAAATTCAAAGGTGAGTTTTAAGGGATAAAATGATTGACTACAGGGAGACTTTAACTCTTTTCAGACAGATTACTGTGTGATAATGCAGATGTTTTATTCACATATTCATCAAATCAAGTCAAGTCACCTTTATTTATATAGTGCTTTTTATGATACAGATTGTTTCAAAGCAGCAGTGATAATATTATAAATATAAAAATATAATTATAATAAAATAATGCAACAAAGTTTGTTTTGGCTGGACAGAACCCAATACACATTCATGAACATATGAATATGAATATATGTCAGGCCATAAATCCACAATAAAACTATGCATGGGCGTTTGCTTTGGTGTTGCCTCCCCTCGCAAGATGTTTCAAAAACACAAACATAAAAGTTAAAATATTGTGTGTGTACATTTATACTTTATTAACACATGCATATTTATATATAATTATAAATATGAACATAAAAAGAGAAAAGTGCACAAAAATGTCACATGCATAAAAAGTAAAAAGCTCAATAAATCAAAAAAATTGCATTCACTTTAAAAAAAACTGAGTGCAAAAACTTGTAAAAGAAAAGTATTCTTGCGAGTTTTTGTTTTTCATGAAAGCAAGTACAGACTCTGTGTGAATGTTCAGATGTCTGCAATAACGACAATAAGCAGCAGATGTCAGCATTTATCTTTTGTTTCTGTCCGAGTGCACCTGTCAGAGAGGACGTCTCCGAGATGCTTGAAGAAACCTTCCTGCAAAGCTACCTGAAAAACTATGCGCAAGTGTACCTGGACAAAAGCCTTTTAAACGCAAAGGGTCGTTACACCATATATTGATTTGAATTAGTTAATAGAAGTTAAATCATAAATAAATTCAATTTGTCATTTTATTTTTGAAAGCATTCTCACTTTACAGCATTTTAACACAAGCAGGGGTGGTAAAAGTACTCAAAAGTTATACTCAAGTAAAAGTAGATGTATCTAAATAAAAAATGACTACAGTAAAAGTAGAAAGTCCTCCATTCAAACATCACTTGAGTAAAAGTACAAAAGTTTTCGATTTAAAACATACTTAAGTACCGGAAGTAAAAAATAAATATTCAAATTAACTGTAAATATCAATAATTAAGCAGATCAATTGTTTTGGGAGTGATATGCAATGTTTTAATTGAACAAATGATGAGATTAGATACTGCAATTAAAGGAATACTCCACTTTAAAATGAAAATTCTGTCATCATATACTCACCCTCATGTTGTTTCAAACCTGTATGAATTTTTTTCTTCTGCTGAACAGAAAGGAAGATATTTAGAAGAATGTCAGTAACCAGACAGTTTCTGGGTCCCATTGACTTCCATAGTAGGGCTGGGTAAAAAATATCGATTTCTCGATTTTAATCGATTCTCATTTTTACGAACCGATATCGATGCTTAAATCCCAAGAATCGATTAGTCATCCTGTTTTCAGCTGATGAATGAATGTAACATAGCGCGCATCCCATCCAATAAATCGCAATAATCTTTGTGCTTTGTTACTATTGATATGAAACAAAGTCTCATATTTCAAATTACGTCCATTTTCTTACGAAAATTCAAAACATAAATACCATTTTGGCGCTGTGGCGTGAGATCACTCTGGCGCAGCTCAGCTCTAGAGAAGCAGCAGCGCGCACATGATCTTCTCTTCCGCCTTAATAATACCAGTTACAGCGCGAAATAAACATGAATGAGCATCTGAAAGTATGTTAAAAGGTAGAGTAGAACTTCTCCAATTCCGTATCATGTGGCATGGAATCGCTCAGTGTTTCAACCGTGGAAAGACATCATCAGCTTGTAATCAATGTCATGTAACGTCACATTTACCTCAGAAAAACCATATCCAGTGACCATAAACTTGTTTATGAACAAGTTAAACTTGTTAACAAGTTAAACATAAACTTGTCAGCTAGAAAAATTAACTCCAGAGAGGAGCATTCTGCTAAATATATGCACCATATTACATATTCATTATAATTTTTAATGTTCTTCAATTTTTAATGCATGTTTGAATAAATCTGGCAGGTTTTTATGACAGCCACCATTTAAATGTTTATATTTCATATAACTTTATTATTATAAAAATAAATAAAAGTGTAATTTAAGTGTTTGTATACAAATCAGTAAATTTTTACCTTCAATATTATAGTAGGCTAATGAAGCCTATAGGCTACCACTGACTCCCATAGTTTACAGCATTAGTTAAGAGATTTGTTTTCCTTGAGAAAATTTGCCATGTATTGTACCAGATATCCCAAATAATCAATATTGAATCGAATCGGAATCGAATCGAATTGCAAGCTTGTGAATCGAAATCGAATCGAATTGTGAAATTTGTGTCAATACCCAGCCCTATTCCATAGTAGGAAAAAAAATATACTATGGAAGTCAATGGGACCCATAAACTGTCTGGTTACTGACATTCTTCTAAATATCTTCCTTTCTGTTCAGCAGAAGAAAGAAATTCATACAGGTTTGAAACAACATGAGGGTGAGTATATGATGACAGAATTTTCATTTTAAAGTGGAGTATTCCTTTAAGAATTTGTTAGATTTACAATCAAAAGAGACAATGAAGCACCTTATCGCAGTATAAGGGTTGAACTTTCAATAGACATGTTCCATAACATTATAGCTGCATCAAACAGAAGATGTGCAAGATACAAGGTAAGACTGTTTCAGAATATCAATGAGGAAGAACCACCTCTTTAAGTTGAAATATCTTCAAAACACACCATTAAGCTACACAATACTATTCAAAGTTGTAAAAGCTTCTGTTCAGCTTTAGCAAATGCTGATTTTCAAAATTGCTAGAGTCCATCCTGGCTCTCCTGGGGCTAAATAAAAGTCCTGCTATACTAAACAGCCTCTCACACACCGCTGAGGCAGGAAGGGGTGTGTTTAACCTGATGTACAACCTATACTGTCTATGTGTACAACTTGCAGATGGAGGGAAAGGTCTTCAGCAGACTGGTGTGATCAGCACAGCATGCCAAATATCTGCTGCCTCACACTGGTGTGATGTAAGAGCTGCCCAGGTGTGGTGCAGGAAAAATCCATATTCGCGTTTTTTAAAATAATTTTTATGGCTAAAATTGTAGGTTTACCATTTCTTTAAATCACGTTTTCATGTCATTATTTCTAATAAAAAATGCATTGGCTACATAGCAACAGGCAACATAGCTGCATTCAAAAGCATGGCTATCTGCTGTTATTTTGTGACCCGTTTAAAGGGTTAGTTCACCCAAAAATGAAAATTCTGTCAGTAATTACTCACCCTCATGTTGTTCCAACCGCGTAAGACCTTCGTTCATCTTCGGAACACAAATTAAGATATTTTTGATGAAATCTGAGAGCTGATAACTTCTCCGTAGGCTGCTAGGTGGCCCAAGATATCAAAAATATCTTAATTTGTGTTCCGAAGATGAACGAAGGTCTTACGCGGTTGGAACAACATGAGGGTGAGTAATTACTGACAGAATTTTCATTTTTGGGTGAACTAACCCTTTAATATCATGGTGGTGTGCAGTGAGATGTTTCCATAGTAAATAGTGTGCTGCGGAAGAAAAAAGTTTGGGAAACACTGAGCTAACGTTAGTGTGGCAAACCTGACTAGTCAGCTTTTCCAAGTCTACCTCCGACTGGATCATCAATGACCGATCGGCAGCCTGCAGGGAGAATCAGCTGAGCTTACTAGCTTGATTCTCTCCAGCATCAGCTTACGGTTTAATCACACACAACCCCAAGTCTGGCTGCCACCGTTAGCATCAATATGCGTTAGATAGCTGTTTACAAGGCACGTTTCAATATGAAATCACTTGGCTAACAATAGTAACAACATTAACGTCAACTCACCTCAATATGTTTTCTCAGATTTGAAGGTAAAGTTTTGAATGCTAAAATTTCATTCACCCGTGGCAGGCAAAGAAGACATTTCAGCCGATAAGAATCTCCATTGACTTCAGTGAATTCGAACATATCCTTGAGATATGGCCATGGGTGATCCCTGTCGGGAATCTCGGGATCATTGGAGAAGCACCTGGCTGCAGCCTGCAGATTTGGGCGGGGGTGCACCTGCTTCTCATTGGTTAGTGGCAAGTGATGACGTCAATCGAGGCGGGGCCGCACCTGGGGCGGGGCTGCACGTCTCTTCCCGCCAACAGGTGTGTTCGACATCGGCTGGCTGGATGTAACCGATCGGTGAGAGTAGCCGCGTGCAGGCGGGGAGGAGCTGCAAACGGAGACGTGACGTCGGACACTTTCTGGTTCCCGTAGTGACCGCTCACGTGGTGTTCGCATACTTTACCACAGCTGAAGTTAAATAAATGTAATATTTGCCAAATAATACACAGATGTTTCAGAGACATTTTCATTCAATAGGCCTACTTTATGTACTGCTTCATACAGCATCTGTTTGAACAAGAATAAAGTTCAACATAAGCTACTATCAATGAAGTGGAGTCTATACGTTTTTTAATCAGTTTTAATTTGATAAACATGACACAATAATAACATCGCAACGACATGAAAAGAGTGTTTACTGTTATAAAAAACTGATTTGTGAGCTTTAGATGAACTAAAGGTGTTCGAATAAACACGAAACACACGTGATCGTTGTCATGCGGTGAATCCGGCCAATCGTGCAACAGCTGTGTCGTCATCAGCCATCCTGTACAGGATCCGTTCCACCTGCACGATCCGTTTCACGCATGCGTAGTAGACGCAGTAGAAAACGCACATGCGCAAATGATAATTCTGTTTTGCGACGATTTACGACACTGCACGATCTGTTCCATGCATATTATTTTTAAAAAAGAAATGCATATTATGTTCCTTATTGTCTTCTGTAAACAACATTGACGTTGGGCTGTTTAATCCGGCCCGTCGAGTATTTAAAAAATCGTCTTAAGATCGCATTCATTTTGCCTTTTTCTTGCAATACTTTTTGCTATATATTGACAATCGGAATATCAGATATTTCATGCCATAGCTAACAAATGTAAAAAAGGAAAAATGACATAAAAGCAGATCATCATTCATTCAGCGCTGTTGTGGCTGCGGTGTGTGTGTCACGTAACAAGCAATGAGTCACCATGGAAACCAAACAGACAGCGACTTAAGCGCATAGACTTGTTGCACGTTAATGTTTTTTCCTTTTTGGAAACTCACTGAGAAAAAAATTTTTTGGTAACCGCTTGCACACCTGTTTAGTTTTTCCTTTGATTTTTCTGCTATTTAGTTTCTTTGCTCCTCTGGATTTGTGGATGTATCCTGACTGATTCCATTTACCAACCTTTATCGCCCGGCTTTCGACTACGCTCCCCTGTCTGCCATGTACAGAACCCGGTTTTGTTCATTAAATGTTCTGATCTGCCTTTGCTTTTTATGTTTTATTTTATTATACTTAAAATAAATGTGTATATTCGTTTATTTCGTTTTTTTTTCCACAAATGTATGACTTTTGGAAGTGCAAATTGATTGCCATATGCAGTTTTAATAAAGTTGAATTAACGTAGCCTTCTGTCATTTTTACTCTTCTAAGTGTACACTTGCAGGTGTTTTGTTTCTAATTTACTTTAATAAGGATACACAATATTTAAAAAGTATAGGCTATAATCATCTAACATCTGACTAATTAAAAATTAACCTCAAAACATAACATGCTAAATGGGGGATATCTAGCATAAAAAAATGTATTGTGAGAATGTCGTCTCTCAGTTGTTGAATTTCGCGCAGACGTTGCCACAACGTAAATGTGTTTGCTCAGCCCGATCTCATGAAAGTGCGAATACCACGAATTGTATTTGTAGTGCTTATGATACGCAGTTTTCGCGTACATATGATACGCACATTATGGCGTGTAATAGGCACGCACTCCACACCCCTAATCCTAACCAAGGGGTTTACAGTGCGTAGCATATGCATGCAAAAACATTTTTGGGCGTATAAATGGCACGAGAAATAAAATTTGAGGTATAGATACGCACTTTCATGAGATCGTGTTTCATAATCTGCTACTGGGCCGGCCCTCTGTCAAATTTTAAAACCCAGTGTGGCCCTTGAGCCAAAAAGTTTGCCCACCCCTGATATAGACCCATATCATACTAATACAAAATTACTCAACTTAAAAGTTAACTAATATTAGCAGCTTTTAATAATAAAAAAACGACACAAAAACCGTCTTTGACAATACTACTGACCTCAGACCAAAACACGGCAAGTTAAGCCTAATACCATATACAGCAGTGAATCGCAAAGGAGAGTAGCCTATGGAGGAAACTGATCATGTATGTTAATGTAACAACTCACAACTCCTTTATTATTTTTGGATTGGCAACCACGTAAACACATCGTAATGCATAGCGTAAGCTACATTTAAAAGCATCAAAATAGACCCGCTGTGAAATGTTAAACACAATACAACTAACGTTACACAAATATGCCGCAAGTTGTGCCATCGCATGCGTGGTTCCGATAGTGTAGGAAAACCGTGACGTTTTCTACTACGTAATTACGCGCATGCGTGAAACGGATCGTGCAGGTGGAACGGATCGTGTACCGACAAGCCCAGTGCAGCCGCTCTTGAGAAGCTGCGCTGGCTGAGTTCTCCGGCTACTCTCGAATCGCTCTCGCGGTACTTTGATGGCAAACGTCACAGTCACGTGGCGTCGGCGCTGTATCAAGTCGGACAACATTTCTGACCGGCATGCACTGCTTCAAGTCAGCCGCCGATCGGTCTGCGCAGAGCTACATGAAGTCGAACAAGCCTAACATCTCTTCTCATTGGTTAGTGGCGTGAAGTCATGACGTGATTCTAGCATGTTTTCATGTTCATCGCTGCATGGTGAGTACATTACAGGCAAGCTACTCTTTTTTTGTTCTAATTTTATTTACATTTTATTTTACCATTTTTAATTGGTGTGGTGTGTGTGTGTGTGTGTGTGTGTGTGTGTGTGTGTGTGTGTGTGTGTGTGTGTGTGTGTGTGTGTGTGCGCGCGTTTGCGTGGTGTGTGTGGTGTCTGTGGTTTTGGTGGGATTAGGATATAGTGTTAAAACCATAGGTTAAAACAACAGAGGCCCTTAAAAAGAAATATAGTGGCAAAACTAAACCAGGAGAAGAAATATAGGATAGGATTTAAGAGTTAATATTAATATACAAAGATATATTGTAGGATATTCTTTTTCTATGAATACATTGATTAAATGTATTTTGATATTATTGTTATTAATATATATAAATATAAGGTATATATATAAAAAATATATATATAAAAATAACCTTCAAGCTTTTAAAACTATTTCAAACTTTTAGGATAGGCTTTCTCAAGCCAAATTAAAGTTTGTGTTGACAAACTTTTTTAACTAGTTTGTTGTTCATAAACAAAGTAAGTCTCTTAGGTACTTTACAGACAAAGCCAATAACACTCAAGCATATCTTGTCTAACATTTTCCTAAAATATGTTTAAAATGTATAAAAAAGAAATTCCTTGTATGACTCTGTACTATGTTAATGCCTCTCTTTAAAATTATTCAATATTGTTTGTTCTGTATTTTATCTAAATTAGGTGTTGTGAACTGGAGTGCATTTTCCAGACAATATAGGCAAGAGTTCCGGGTGCCCTACTCGCTGACTCTGTGCTTGCACTGCACTGAAGTATACAAGCACTGCCCACCTGGGTCTGTGGGTGATGGCCGAAGCGGAGTCCTGCGGGGACTTTATTCTGAGAAGGAGGTTGAGGGCTATTGCTCGGTTGACTGTTTTTTTTTCAGGCTGAGTAGATTGTGTGTGAGTGTACGTACGCGTGTGAGTGTACGTATGTGTGTGAGTGTACGTTCGTGTGTGAGTGTACGTACGTGTGTGTGTTTGTGAGTGTACGTACGTGTGTGAGTGTACGTACGTGTGTGAGTGTTTGTGAGTGTACGTACGTGTGTGAGTGTTTGTGAGTGTACGTATGTGTGTGTGTTTGTGAGTGTACGTACGTGTGTGAGTGTACGTACGTGTGTGTGTTTGTGAGTGTACGTTCGTGTGTGAGTGTACGCAGGGTGCGATTTGTGAAAAAAACAGAGGGGGGGATGTTTTGAAACATTTTTATTCATAAAAATAAATCATGAGAACAAGAACTTCATTCACTGCATTTGCTGCTCTGGACCCTTTTCATTGTTCCCAGCTAGCTAACAAGAGTTTTCGTGCTGAAAAATTACATACTATTACAAATATTTGTACTTGGTGACATTCTGAAAAGCCGTACATGGATCAAAGCTAATGGACAGGATCAGATAAATCAGAGTTTAGATTCTCTGCCCGAGCCCGAATTTGACCCGACCCGACCCGGGCCCTTGATCCAGCACTTGTGTTACAAAATGCAACACGTCACGTGTCATGCTCCTCCACTCGCACGCATCACACCGGCCCGGGATAATAATCTTTAAAAATATTTATTTTGTTTAAAAAATATTCTATATTCTAAAACCTTGTTGAATTAAATTAGAGTTGTAGCCTACTAGGGCTACTCCTCCTAGGCCATCCAAAGTTCATCCAAAGTTCATTTTCTGTGTTCATCATTTTTCACGTTTTATTTTTATTTTATTTTATTTATTTTTTACGTTTCTTCTTTCAGATCCATTTGCGATCCATTTCATTCTGAATAAACAAACAAGGCAGTTTACATGATTTGTCCTTGTTGCATTATTCATTATGATAATAATTAATAAATGCACGCACAATATCCGTGAACTTGATAAATGTTGCAGATATGTTTTACTATGCACAAACAAATGCCTTTCAACTTATGTGTGCAAAATTCAGAAGCAGTAAATGAATGTGCAGCAATTTGTACAAATAGAGTGTCTGTATAGGCCTACTATAGGGCTGGGTACCGAACTTCGATACTTTTATGGTATCGAAAAAAATACTCCAATTCTATGAGTATCGAAAAATTCTTTATCTTTCGGTGCCAAATTTCGGTTCCATCTGAGCGCGTAAGCGCAAGCTTATCTGTCCTCTCTGCATATTGACAAAGAGCGGAGCTCCGACCCACACACACACGGAGAGGTGCGGACGGATTAAACTGTTTGCAGTTTTGCTGAAGTCACAGAGAGTCACGGTTGGTCTCAAGTGTGGTAACAGTTTTTTAAAACTTCACGCAGACAGCGTTTGCTGCGATATGATATTAATTTAATGGCGAGCAGAAAGCGGTCGCGGTGCTGTTGACGTTACACTTCCTCTTACTAAACAAGCAGCCACAATGGTGTTTTCTCTCCCCTGACTGACAGGCAGTCATTTTATTAATGTTAGGCTATGTCTACATTAATCCGGATACATTTGAAAACGGCGTTTTCGTTTATAAACGCTCTCCGTCCACACTAGCGTTTTCAGGCGTTTTCGGACGTTTCAGTGTGGATGAGAAACTTTTGAGAAACGCCTGAAAACGCTTAATTCACCTTACTGCGCATGTGTTAATCCCCACCAAAGATCACTGATATGATTCAGATGGAAAAATAAATAATGAAGTTATCGCGCAATTCGTCTGACAGGATAATTTTATTTAGTAAAATATCTCACCATTCACTGATGCGGTCCAGGTCGCACGCAGTCACCGTATGTTTGGTCTAAAACGCAACTGCTCTCATGTATTGCCGCGTTTTCAAATGTATCCACTATGGAGTGCGTTTTCAAAAAAGCTTCATTTTCATTAATAAAAACGCCGTCTCCGTGTGGACGGAAGGCCAAAACGGAGAGAAAAATTTACGTTTTGTGGACATGCTAAGTGAGTAGTTTTACCAGATTTTTTATTTTATTTTGATAACTGTTTTGATTCACAATTAAGGTGGAAAATAAAAGCTTTGTGTTTAATGTATTTTTGTTGATGTTGAAATTAATTTTAAAACATATGGTATCGAAAAAAGTATCGTTAGGAATCGGTATCGAAACTGAGGTATCAAAATTGGCACCGGATCGAAAAATTCTGAACGATGCCCAGCCCTAGCCTACTATATGTGTTGTAGCCATTAAATAAGCTCATTTAGTTTCATATTTGTTAAAATATTATTGTTATTTTTTTCCATCTATGTTGATTTATGAAAAGTGAACAGCAGCACGAGTAAGATAGGATGTGCAGTATATATCGGGAGACTTGGAGTGGGTTAGACATGATTTTGACTATTTCATTAAGTTTTGTTTTGTAGAAAGCCTTTCTTTAAAGTGAATTTCGTTCTGTATAAATTGTATCTTAATTTTAATACATTTTCATCAACGAATTGCGTGTATTTAATAAATAAGAAGCAAATATAGCAGACAAAGGCTATAATCAGAGGCGCCGCCGCGGTTACTTGCACTGCACGATAACTTGAGCGGATCTCATCATAAATTAACCGAAACTAAGTGTATGCCTCAAAGAGAATATTAAGAAATATATCTAAAGAACGCTTGAAATGTCTTTAAACGAAACAATTCAAAACGAAAAGAAATAGGCAACACTCTGATGTAATCCATGCATTTCTCCATATATGCGCATTCACTACGGAAATGGCGATCGTCAACTTCATCTTTGCTTCATCTCAACTTCCCTGGCGCCACCCCTGGGTTTAAATTGGGCTCGGGCTCATAACATACAGTTAATGTGTCGGGCCGGGCCGACAAAGTCAATTCGCCTCATTCGGGCTTCGCGTCTACCGCGCCGCGCGACACGCATCGCGCCGCAGGACCTCTAGACGCGCGTAAACGCGTCTTTACATTGACTTAACATTGAAATCACTCACGCCAGACACTCAAGAGTGAGTGAGTAATCAAAAAACCTTTGCTTAGCCTCAGTTGAGTAAAACACCGTATGTGCAACTTCAGCACTAACTCTGCTTGTCATCATAGAAACAGATAATCAGATTGTGATGTTTATTCCCGCTTCAGTAATATGCTGCATATGCAGCGTAAAAAAAGACCTGCAACCGTCTCGCAAGTGTTGATAGGCTATTACTCGTGAGGTGTAACCAATCATATAGCGCCGTGGGCGGGACATTGAGCAAGTCTGCAGAGTGGTGGTTACAGAGAGGCTGCGGAGCCAGTCAAAGTAGCGCATTTTAAAATAAAAAGGATTTTAATCAAACCACGGATCCGTGATAAGTTTTGTGATCCGCCTCGCCACTAGTGTAGTAGCACTGATCACTTTGAGGGGGGGATAAATTTATCCCCACCGGGGATAAAAATAATTAAGCAGAGGCAGGGATACATTGACCAGAAAGGGGGAAATCCCACGCATCCCCCCCGGCAAATCGCACCCTGAGTGTACGTACGTGTGTGTGTTTGTGAGTGTACGTACGTGTGTGAGTGTACGTACGTGTGTGAGTATACGTACGTGAGTGTACATATATATATATATATATATATATATATATATACACACACACACATTACAGCCTAAACACAAATAGCAAGAGTATTACATCTAGCATTCAAGTCAAGTCACCTTTATTTAAATAGCGCTTTTTATAATACAGATTATTTCAAGGCAGCTTTACAGAGATAACAGGAAAATAATGCAAAAAAGTTTGCTTCTCCTGTACAGCAGATCTAGAAGAAAATAGTGTCACAGTCCAGCTTAAGTAAGTTCAGTGATGGTTTATTTTTGTTGTAAATAAGTTATTAATTTAGTTCATTTATATATAGCCACTCTGGATAAAACAGTGATGTCATCGTCCAAATGTCATTCATGCACAAACTATTCATTGAGCTCTAGCAAAAGTGTTTGTTTTCCAGTTGATGGTAGCAATCTTCCACTAAACTATGGCACGGTTCATGTTTACACTATGAATGAAACTGAGAAATTTATTCTTTAATGTGAATTTGACATAAAACATTGCTATTTTAATAAACCTGTATATAAATATCATTTCTAATTTTGGCAAAAACAAAACAAAAAAGCCATATATTCCCCCCAACACTGCACAAAGAGTAAAACATTAATTAAAAAAGTGATAGTAGGCCTAAATGCGTCTAAAAAAACTGGCATGATTGTTACAAAATCACACTGTCTGCGGCCTCTGGAGAACTCAGAACAACTGCTAGCATAAAGTTTAAGGAAAAAATAACTGCCATTAAATTATAGTATCTTACTACTATGCAATTAGATAAACTGTTCATTCATTCCATCACTTTACCTCTGTCTTTATCATCTTCTCTTCTTTTTGACACTGTATCTATCGCAGACTATAATGCTAATTTATAATGTGTCATGTAAATTCGGCCATCTGTCACAATCAGGAACTTTCACCGTGTCTAGCTACGTCGTAGGCTGTGTGTAGCGCGCGTACCCTTCGGCGTACCCTGATGTGCACCTCTCCAAAAATGTAACAACGCGTCAACTCTACGCGGACGCAAGCGCTGTGATTGGTCTGCTGGGACCGCTCCCTCAGGTTACAATAATATACATACTGCATCCTTAATAAACAAGCTACAGTTGGTCCAAAATGCAGCTGCTAGATTTCTTACTATGGCAAGAAAATATGACCATATAACCCCAATTTTATCATCTCTACATTGGTTACCTATTAAGTTCTGCATAGATTAAAAGTATTGCTACTGACCTATAAGGCCCTAAGTGGTTTAGCTCCTGTGTATTTAACTGATCTATCACCCTATATCCATCACTTTCTTTAATATCACAAAACTCTGGGCTTCTGGTAGTACCTAGGATATCTAAGTCCACTAAAGGAGGGAGAGCGTTTTCACATTTGGCTCCTAAACTCTGGAATAGCCTTCCTGATAATGTTCAGGGCTCAGACTCGCCTGAGTACACCAGCTCCAGTTTGGATCCAGCCTCTTATGAAGATTTCAGATGATCCAACACTTGTGAAGAGAGGACGCCAACCCCTAAGAGGACAGAGATGATGCCAAATCTGAAACAACATACAAAACTCCCACATTTTCTGTATATTGTAATCATTATGATTGACGGAATTTTCCAGTTTTCCATGTTTTCACTGTTATACGGTAGGCGGCGCTATCACACATCTTCTGAAAGAGGACAGAATCTCCTGATCAAAACCTTTATTTTACTGCCTATGACTGTCAAAACACAGGCAAAACAAGAAGCAGAAACAAGCGATAAAATCAACACGTTGTAGTCTTTGAAAACAAACACAATTTTCTCAGCTTTTGTTTAAAATGTTGTTGTTTTTATGAAACTTACCCACATTTAAGAGTGGATAAAAAAAAAGAATGCCTAAAGCTACAGAGGATCTGTTATTTATTTTGATATATTGTATGTTCAGATATTCATTCAACAAAATATTCTGGGGGCCATGAAAGTTTTGTGAAAATGATTTAAAAAAATAAATTAAATAAAAACGCTGGCAGTTGCAATTTTTTTAAAGACTCTGGTGGGGAAAGGGTTAATGAGCTCATTGTTTCTGCCTAAATGAATACGTGATGTTAGCTAGCATGATCTGTATTATCTTAGAACTGTACATTTTGATATATTGACATTACTTTGACACAGTATATAGAAATATGCATTCGTAGCCTTAATCTTCGCTCTGTCATTCACTCGTAATTATGATATTTTTGACTCCACTTGAAGAACACATGCAGTAAAGTGACTCTCCTTGATCAGGAATGAGGAATTAAACTGCTTTACAGACACTCCTGTTTTACACACGTCACTCAAACACAGAACCAGGAAACTATTTCAACTCCTCAGTTCAGAGAAACAGAAACTGAAGTGTTGTTGAGCTGTTGTGTGTTTGTGTCTCTCTGTATTCATGCAGTAAAATGGCAGAAGCCAGATTTTCTCAGGATGAGTTCACGTGTCCAGTGTGTCTGGATCTCCTAAAGGAACCAGTGGCTATTCCCTGTGGACACAGTTACTGTAAGATCTGTATTACAGACTGCTGGGATCAGGAGGATGAGAAGAGAGTCTACAGCTGCCCTCAGTGCAGACAGACCTTCAGTCCAAGACCTGCTTTAGCTAAACACACCATTCTGGCTGAACTGGTGGAGAAACTGAAGAAGACTAAACTTCCTGCTGACTGTTACGCTGGATCTGGAGACGTGGAGTGTGACGTCTGTACTGGAAGAAAATACAAAGCCGTCAAGTCCTGTCTGGTGTGTCAGGAATCTTACTGTCAAACTCATTTTGACCGTCATGAGGAATATCACTCTCGTAAACCACACAAAGTGATTGATGCCACTGGACGACTGCAGGACATGATCTGCCGTAAACATGATAAAGAGCTAGAAATGTTCTGTGTCACTGATCAAGAATGCATTTGTTTGCGGTGTAAAGAGTATGAACATAAAAACCACAAAACTGTATCAACTGCAGCACAGAGGACAGAGAAACAGGTATGAGCTGAGAGGGATTGATCACACAGAAATTAAAGTGTCTTCATTTATTCACTCATTTACTCATGTTGTTCCAAACCGGTTTGACTCACTTTCTTCTGTAGATTGTAAAGATGATATTTTGAAGAATGTCTCGTCTATTTTACTCTATACATTGAAAGTCAATGGGGTACAAAAGTTTAAGTTCCAAAAAGGATAAAAAACCACTAGTGGTTTAAAAACGAAGTGTGATTAATTGTATTAACGTGCACTTATAGTGTCCTTCAAATTAAAAGTATATTTAAAATAAAAACTGTACTTGTAGATAATATAATATTAATGAAATGAAAGGCCATTTAAGTGCACTTAAAGAGAGTAAATGTTCATGACTGTTTCACTTAATAAAAACAATATGAAAGAATGTCAAATTAAAAGTTTTACTTTAAAGTACCTTTTAATATTTAATATTTATATGACTCTTTTGTCATGCTTTAAAGAAGTGCACTTATTTTGATGTGTTGATTGACATACCAAAGTACTTGATTATAATTACAACTGTAGTGTGTTATTCGATACATTTAATGTTAATATAGTTTTAATGTACAACTTCATTAATAAAGTATATTTTAGTTTATCATATATGCTTGTCTGTACAGATGACAGTACACTTTAACTATATTTTAAACACAATAGAATTATGAAATTACATATGAAGTACTTAAAAATTCCAGTTAAGTTCAGCTAATTGCTTTAAATATAAATGTAAACTATAATACATTTTCATTTAATGGCAATTAACACGCAACTACGTGTCTCTAAACATTACATTCAGTTCACACTTAAGTATATTCTTTAAGGATTGCTACTTTTAAACGTTTTTTTTTTTAGGGACCAATTTTGATTCACAAATCAAATCAAATCTTTGATCAACTCTTGTACACAGAGCCCAAATCAAAGATGACGTCAATAACATCAAACTTCACTGATCTGTGGTTTGAACCTACAGTATAAACTTGCCATGCTAGATCTTTAACCCTTATTGTGTGATAGTAGTTTTATGTGACATTTGCTGTTATTGGTTTGTCCTCCAGAAACACCTGAAGGAGACGCAGATGAAGATCCGTCAGAGAATCCAGCAGAGACAGAAAGATCTTCATCAGCTGAGAGAGGCTGTGGAGTCTCATAAGGTGAGTCTGGAGAAGAAGAGAAGTGTGAGACGTCTCAGTTTGGACTCACTGAACTCACTGTGTGATTGTGATGTGTGTGTAACAGCGCTCTGCACACACAGCAGTGGAGGACAGTGAGAAGATCTTCACTGAGATCATCCGCTCCATTGAGAGAAGCCGCTCTGAGGCGACACAGCGGATCAGAGATCAGGAAAAGACTGCAGTGAGTCGAGCTGAAGGACGACTGGAGCGACTGGAGCAGGAGATCAATGATCTGAGGAGGAGAGACGCTGAGCTGGAGCAGCTTTCACACACACACCATCACATCCAGTTCCTGCAGGTAACAGAGATCTAGAAGAACTGGATCATAGTGGACTTGAGCAAGAGACTCACAGAGAAACATTTCATGAGAGCAGAATGAGACTAACTTAAGCAGGGCAAAAAAACACTCTAAAGCTCAGCTATTTGCATTTAATAAAAACATTAAACTATTCCACATTCATTTCACTGCAAATAACATGCAATTAAGTTTCTGAAAACATTACAGCCAATCTGCACTTATATATTTTTAAGGTATATTATTTCAGTTACAAGTACGGTACTTTCTTTTTCACAAGGAGTGTAAGTGTGAAATATTAGAGTTTGTAGCATTAAATGATGAATATGAGAAGAATGTGCTGATTGTGTGAAAGTGCTGGATTGAAGCGAGTCACTGAAGAGAAGTGAAGTCAACAAGAGCCGCTCAGATCTGATATAGTGCAGGTTATTGGCTGAAGTGTGGAGATGATGAGTTTTGATTTGTGTTTTCTGTAGAGTTTCCAGTCTCTCTCAGCACCTCCTGAATCTACAGACGAACCCGACGTTTCCTTCAGTTCTCTCTCCTCTTTTGATGGCGTGAGAGAATCTGTCCGTCAGCTGAGAGACAAACTGGAGGATTTCTGCAAAGAGGAGCTCAAGAAGATCTCTGATAGAGGTAAAGTCCTGCGCCTCGTTTATACAGACGTGTGGAGAATGATCCGAAATATGAACGTACAACAGTTTCTGAAATGTTCCTATGATTTATAAAACAAAATCCCACTTTATAAATCACAGTTCATCTTTAATTCAAGTGCATCAACTCTACACAACAGCCACAAACATCCCTTGATGGTTTAGAAGTAATAAATACTTATGTATATATTGAAATTGAAATCCATTGAAATTTAGGATTGAATCCGATACGTGTGTTTTATATATGAGGCATCTGGAGATTCTTCTGTTCTCAGAAATGAGTCCTGCATCATCTAATATCAGATTAGAAACGTCTTAGAAATGGATGTATTTTATCTTGTCATTTCTCTTCACACTGTTCATGTCTGTTTATTTCCACAGTCACTTTCACCAACATGAATCCCAAGACCAGGAACGACTTCCTACAATGTAAGTCACTGAGAAACAAGCAGAAAAACTCACTGAATGTGTTCATGTTCTTCCTGTAGAAGGAGAAATAAACATGATTGAAGAGTTTTATAATTGATCATGTAAATGATGATTTGCACAGGATATCTGATCAGCTGCACTGAGACACTGATGATACATTGTTCAGATACATTAAAAGATCAGACAGATTCATAATTCCTGATTCTTATGTGTTTTCTCTCCATCAGATTCCCATCAGCTGACTCTGGATCTGAACACAGTGAATAAACACCTCAGTCTGTCTGAGAGGAACAGAGTGATTACTGGCACTGACACACAACAGTCGTATCCTGATCATCCAGACAGATTTGATTGGTGGCGTCAGGTGTTGTGTAGAGAGAGTGTGTGTGGACGCTGTTACTGGGAGATTGAGTGCAGTGGTGATGTGTTAATATCAGTGTCATATAAGAGCATCAGCAGGAAGGGTTATGAGTGTGGATTTGGATGTAATGATCAGTCCTGGAGTTTGGACTGTTCTTCCTCCAGATACACATTCTGGCACAATAACATAGAGACTGTTCTCCCTGTAAAGTCCATCAGCAGAAGAATAGGAGTGTATGTGGATCACAGTGCAGGAACTCTGTCCTTCTACAGCGTCTCTGACACAATGAGCCTCATCCACACAGTCCAGACCACATTCACTCAGACGCTCTATCCTGGGTTTTATGTTTGGTCTGGATCATCAGTGAAACTGTGTTGATGTTTCAGAATAGACTGTAGAGAGATTTTACCCAGAATACTTTGAGCTGATAAATCAGTGACAGTGAGATGTTACAGAGACTCTTATTTGAATTTTCATTAATATAGCTGAACTTCTGCTACTGAAATAACACATCAGAATAAATGTGTGGTTGGTCGATACTGAAGCCTCATTTTAAAACTCTTCACACATTCAGTGAAACAGAAGTCTATGCCAAACTGTGAATATTTTCTCATTGCTTTTGTAGTGTGGTTAAAAAGATCAATATGATTTATGCAATACTAAACAAAATGGTATGTGCGTTTATTGTTGTTTTGTTGGTTAACTGGAGAAAAATAAATTGTAATTCAAGAAATGTCCACTAGGGGGAAACCAAAGTCTGCAGGCAGTAGCTGACACAAACTATGCTGTGCGTCACAAGTAAATACCATAGACAGTATATAAACTGGACACAGCGACCCCATTGGATTCAACAGAAAAAATGAAGTCAATTAGAACAACTAACTTCCTGATGGCCGAGCGTACTGCGCAGACTCAAACTGAGCTTTACGACGTAGATGTGACGTGAGCAACCCGTCTGTCTTTTAGTAGCTGTGCTGAGAGAAATCTGAATCATTCCCTTCCGAAACTTGCAGAGGCGGAGAGCGTGAGTAGGAGGTGTCCATGAGCTAGGAGCAGGAGTAACGTGTGCTAAGTATTCTGATTAATTACTTTGTCATTTTGCCTCCACGTCCCCCCGATTGCCCGCGAGCTTCTCCTCCTGTCCATACGGTAATCTCTCTACTGTGTGACAGAGAGTCGCGTGGTTATGACGCAATCGTTAGCCTATTTTTACAAACACTGCATCTACGGGGCCATAACGTAAGATACAAGGTAATGGAGCCTTTTATACATTTTCGTGTTTCTTTAGAAATAAATAACGGACAAATGGAGTCTTTAAACGCCTTAGATGTAAAGTTATTCGCTGTCAAAGTGACGCCAAAATGAATGGGAGTCAATGGGATGCTAACAGCAGGTGATGGTCCGCTAGCCAATGGCGGCGCCCGGGGAAACTTCAAAATAATATAAAACCCTGCCCCCCTGGTAAATACAGCTTGACGCACAGACAACAACGAGTCCGTGTCTTCTCGTCTATTATAACGTCTATTTTCCCCTTTTCCAGGGGTGCAACACTTTCACACAAAATGCATTCAATGACCACATTTCCCAAAATCCACGAACAATTTTGTCATTCATATTTCACCTTCTGCAAAACACTATATATTTGCAGCAGATTTTCCCACTGCTTTCAAAACTGATCAAAGCTCATTCAAATCAGAATTATGGCAAACTGTGCATTTCTGCAGGGATTATATTGAAATATAAAATATTAGCTGAATATTTACAATGAAATTAAATAATAATTATTACAAACAACTAATTTCAGTCATATTTTTAGTCTGGATCATGGAAACTTGGATCAAGGCGACACATTGGTGAGGAAAGAAGAGTGGCAGAGAGAGGGAGGACTAGAATCCTCACTGTACTGTACATCCATACATTCATCCGACTATTCCATACATTTTCCAGAAGTGGAGCTTGTCCTGTAGGGTCGTGGAGAAGCTGGAGTCTTTCCCAGCGTCTCGGGTCGTAGGCAGGAAAACACCCTGGACAGAATGGCCGGTCCATCACAGGATGAGACACACACATTCATATTCACTCACACACACACACACACACACACACACACACAGTCTCCACTTCACCTGTCCTGTATGTCTTTGGATTGTGTGGGAATCCCAGAGGAAACCAACGTCAACACGGAGAGAACACACAAACTCCACACAGAAAGGCCTCCGGACACAGCTGGACTCCAGTACTGCACATACGCCATTATTATTTATTTTTTTTGCTTCAGGATTTTGTTGTTGTTTCAACTTTTATTTTTTTTGCATGTTAATGACTATATTGAATTTACTTTTCAAATAAATTTGGCGTTTTCCAATAAGTGGTCAGAATTTCTCATTTAAAGCACATCATCATCAGAGCTGTTAGTACAGTTTTTTTGTTATTTGTTATAGTCTTATTGTTGCATGCGTTTTGTTTACACAAAAGAAAATACATTTTAGTATAATATTGTGAAATGTTCTAAAGTGCTGAACTGAAACAGAAGGCTGATCTGTTTTTCATCTTATGCAAGATCACTTTTGTTATTAGTACAGAAATACTTCCTCTGTACAGAAAAATTACTCCGAACAATTAACTTTTTCTGTTAATGACATTAAATTCAATCACAGACAGTAAGTGGTCAGGCTTTTCTTTGAAAGTACATCACTGCAGCCATTAATACTGATAAATTGTTATTTGATTTGATTCAAGTCTTATATGTATTGTGTTTAGACAAGAAAAAAATGTTAGTGTAATGTTTAATTTGAAATATACTGGAAATGTTAACAAATGGCTGTAATGTTTTCCATTCTATGCAATATCACTTTGATTGTTGGTAAGGAAAGTTCTCTGAATCTTTAACCTCTTTGTTTATTCCATAAAGTTTAAATACAAAGTTTACATGGTGTTACAGGTTCAAATTTGTCTGAAATAAACAGATTTCCTCAGTAGCTTTTTTGTCCATTTATAAACAACTTTGTAAACAATAAACAATTTTGCACATGTTGGTTTCATTTTTTATGAAATTCATGTATTATAGTTCTTTATAAAAACGTTCTACAACATTTCAGGATGCTCCTGGGGACAGTATTGTCTAATGTAAGCTCAATACAATACAATACAATGTAAGTCAGACTATATAAACACATTTCAGATAAAAAAGGACCTTGTAGTTTTTACAGTAATGCCCTGATCACATCTCTTAAATGCATGTATAAGTTCACAGCTTGATATGGGTCACTTGGAAGGTTCAAATGAGATGAAATGTGTAATCGCGTATAGAAGTCTGATTTCATTGACTAGGCGCCAACCAATAAAACGGCTCCTTTGAACGCCCCCCTTTCTCTCTCGCCGCCACTGAGTTTCAAGTGCACAAGTATGTTTTGCACCTAATAAATCGCGAAAAGAGTAGCATAGTCCTACTAGCAAAAGTCAAGGCGTGAAACTTGTAACTTATTGTCTGTGAGTGCAAATTTCAACATTCAACTTCAGATTTTTATTTTACAGGTTTTCACATTGGAGCTGAGAGTGTAAATGTTCACATACAAGTACGAATATTTATTTTACAAGTTCTCAAATTCACATCTACGTGCTCTCGAGTTTTGCTACTCTTTTACCTTCATAGCTTTTAGGTTCTCAATCCGATCAAGCGTTTACATGTTCTCTCGATCGGATTACAAAAGGGATAAACCACCCCTTTCAATCCGATTGAAATTTCATTCGGATCGAGCTCAATCGGATCGATTAAGGTGTTTACATGAAGGTTTTTTAGTCCGATTGAGCCGTCAATCCGATTATAAGTGTCCATGTAAACGCAGCTAGTGTGTTTTAATGCTGCATGTACTTTTTAAATAACCATAACTTGCTCAATTTTCTACATTACCGATTTCCAAACGGTTTGGTTTGTTATAAACGTCAGAGATGTAGTTATGACACTGCATACATATGAATAATTATAACCATGGACATCAAGCATTCGGAATTATAGCCACGTTAATAACGTTTGTAAGAAACCAAACCGTTTGTAAATCCGTCAAGATTTCAGCGAGATAAGAATATTTGTGTTCGTGCTGATCACTCATCTTACATCAGGAACCACAGAGCCCGCCAGAAAGCCTGCCTGTGACAAGATGGCCGCCGGTGATGCCGTTCGAGACTCCGCCGTAAGACATCTAGCCTTATATGGATATCTATGGTTTTACCTGGATTTCCAGCAGATGTTAAACGGCGACAGTCGACAGATTCATGCCCTATTTCACGGATCACCGATTAAAAACGAATATTTCACCAGTTTTATACACTGGTATGCGAATAAAGCGCTTTTTTTTTGCAGTGTAGGTTATAATCCTGCGTATTTGACGCAATTTCAAAGAAGTTTAACATACTTTATTGTCAAGCTCAGAAACCACGCCTATGTTAATATGGGGCATTCGGTTTCATTGGATGAACAGACTTGTCCGCGCACTTCAGAAGACGTGTAAGAATTTTCTTCTCAACATTAGTGTATCATATTTTCTTAAGTGTGTTGTCATGAGTTCTAATCACAAATAACAACAGATGTAGATTAAGTTAAAGTAGCTAGGCTACCTAAAATACACATAAATTGCAAAGTAATTTACATTTTTTTCAACAAGTTGCATTTATTGATCTGCATATAGCCTAATTTTATAATGGATCTATTCCCAGGGAAAGCAAGAACTCATAAGAATTTGAAATGTGTACCTTGAAAAGCAATGTAAGTCGCTTTGGATAAAAGTAAATGTAAATGTACATTATGCTCAGTAGGAGCATGAACTTGAATGTTGTGGATCTAATGTCTTGTACATGTAGAGAACACTTTGTCTTTAGTGATTAAAGTCCTGTGAAAAACAGTGGCAACCACAAATCTTATTACTGAAATAAGCATAACATTTGATATAGTGATGTTGAATTATTACAAATATATACTGATATTCTCTATGGCTAATATTCTCATAGGCCTACATCACTAACCTCTTACTCATTTGTCACCTCACATGAATAGCATGACCCTCTCTAAAACAATAGGACATGCTTCATTGTTTCTTTTTTGCTGACATCTTTAACAAAATAAATATGACACAATGGTCTATCAGTTTTATAAATAAAATGTAATGGGTGTGGGCCTCTTTTTATGTACCGGTAATATAAATTTGAATTATGCCAGTTCTCTTCATTTGACTGGAACCATGAATCTCATTAACATATTCTCTTTACTTGTTATTCATCACATCATGTGCTTTCATTATTGTTGTCTGCCAACCGTTAGGAAACAGATGAAAAGGTCTATAAATCATTGTTGTTAGGCCATATACTGCCACAGGAAATTGATGCAATTAAAGTTAGAGAAATCAAAAACTTTGCAGGATAACCAATACCCCGATCGCTGCTCAAGAAAGGAGCGCAATTACATAAAGAGGAGATGTGAAAATCTCACAGGGTAAGGGTGTGTTAAATTGCTCTTACTATAAAAAGGTAATACAACAGTGACATTTATTTACTAATATAACATGATAACATTAGATGGAGAGCAGCATATGTCGGTAACCAAACTGTTGATGGGCTCCAGTGACTTCCATAGTGTATTTTCCCCCATATTACAGAAGTCACTGGGGTCCATCAGCTGTCTGGTTAGTGTCCAGCAGAGGGCGGCAGGCTACAACATATATGAGACTGGAGGGAGAATTCAGAGCAGCATATTGACACACATATATATATATTAGAGGTGGGCATAGATTAATTTTTTAAATCTAGATTAATCTAGATTAATTTTGAAATTAATCTAGATTAATCTAGATTAAAATGGCTCATTTGAATTCTGCCGAAGGCATTCAGAATATGTGTGCTACCCAAATAATGACTATAAAAGTAAGTCTTTGAGAACGGGTTTCTCAAGCCAGGTGGCGCATTAGACCAGGGGCTCATCTCCTGTTTCCAAAATGCATCACAAACTGCTTGAGAAAGCTGTTCTACTCATAGACTGTAAAAGGTTACTACTGTACCGTTACCGTCCGTAGGCAACATTAGGTAGGCCTATGTTATTATCAACTACTATAGGCTATCAATTAGGGATGGGCGATATGGCCTAAAATCTATATTGTGATATACATTGCAGCCTCTTGCAATTTAGACACGGATTAGTCGTGTGTTAACTTACCGAACTGTTACCCCACACACTCTGTATATAGTTTGCTGCTGCTCGTCGGACGGCTTAAACCCGAACCAAGTCCAAATAATGGATGTTGCACCGATCTTTTTCACCAGCTTTCACTTTCAGCCGTGTTTACTTAAGATGACGACGAATATGCGTTGCAGCCGGGTTTACCTCGCGGCCGCGGGTAGATTGCGTCATCATAGCTTGTGTAGTATAGAGCCATCTCCCAACCCAACTTGGAGAATAGATTAACGGCGATATTTTTTTTTCCGCGTTAATATAATATATACTAATATATTATACATATAATATATATATATATATTATATGTACCACTAATATATATATATATATATATATATATATATATATTAGTGGTATATATATATATATATATATATATATACACCACAAATATATATATATATATATATATATATATATATATATATATATATATATATATATATATATATGGCACACTTCAAGCTCAACTCTTTGTAGTTTAGACACCTTACAGATAATGTGTTTTTATTTATCAATTACAAATAAGTGAAAACAAGGAGCATACCTTATATTAGGCTATATAAGCCATTTAATTGAAAAGAAAGACAACATATCCTATATTTTTGTTTTGTTTGTAAGTTTTCAGTGATGTTTGAAAATCTTTATCCAGTAAATACAAGCAACTGTGAAAGTCGTGGACATTTATTGGTCAAAAGGTGTGAGAACCCCAGTCTCTATTCTGTTGTTATCACAGCTTGAGTTTCACAGTCATAAACAGACAGACTGGGATGTGTTCAGTCATGTGTGTGACTATGGTTCCCGGAGTCTTAGCATGCAGCCTGCTGTGTATGTTATTGTGCAGTGTGTGTGTGTGTGTGTGTGTGTGTGTGTGTGTGTGTGTGTGTGTGTGTGTGTGCGTTCATCCGCTCAGGGACTGTGTTCTGTCAGCACACCTGTGATCTGTTCTGCCACCCAAGCCCTCCCAGACAGCAACATTGTTTCGGCCCAGATCCGGCCCACATCTGGCACTTGTGTAATGCGGATCTGGCACACATGCAGCGTGGAAGGATGGCACTTGGCCGGACCGCTCCAGTTTGCCAGATCTAGGCCACAAGCAGGCCATAGCAATGCCACATGTCAGCCAAGAGCAAAGAAATAAACCACAACTGGACCTTATCTGAGACACAAAGTCTGTGTATATTAAATATAGAGTCATCTCAGCCTTAATAAGCCTGTTAACAAGCAGAATCACTGAAGGAAAGAAGAGAACAGAAAAAGAGACGAGCAGAAACACAAGAACTACAACTGACTTCAGACACAGTCTAAGATGAAATCCACTGAAGAGAAAAGAAGACATTAAATCTGTGAAGATCTCAGCAGAGGAGGATTAAACAACTCCACAAACAGCTTTACCAGCTTCACTTATTACTAACCAGACTGACTTTATTTCTGTCAGACGTCTACAGAAGTTTTTATTGAGAATTAACAGGGGTTTAACTCTAACATGTTTCATTTGAAGTCACCATAACAGTGATTAGTGTGTCCATTAGTTGGGCTCCTAGGCATAAATTGCACAGGATGCCACACCAATCTGCACTCTTACCTTCACAGCTGATTGTGTCTGTGATTTTCCATTCTGTTGTGATCCTTTAAGTCCTGTTCCTGCTCCTGCTGCAAGTCCACCTCCCAGTAATTCTCTGATTACTCCTGCTGTTACGGCTGTATATGCTGTTCTTTGTCTGGCTTCTGCTTCCCATAGTGATTGTAAAATGCTTATTCCAGCTGCTGCTCCTGCTGCTGCCCCTACTACTACTACTGCAACTATTGTAGATGTTACTGAATTACCTATTACTGCAACTGTGGCAACTGTCAGTGCTATTATTACTGTTAGTGGTGATTGTAGAGTTGCACTTTGTTCTCCTGCTTCTTCTCCTGGCACTGCAATATTAAAGAAGAATTGTCTTCATGAAATGTCATCATCACAGAAATACAAACACCTTCAATTATGCTCATGTCAACGCAGTGCTGAAGTGCCAACTAGTCTCTCCCTATGGAGGATCCCTTTACCACTCTACAGATAAAGCGTTGTCAGGAAAATTCGTTTCGCGTACCTGCCCCGAAGTGACAAAATAAAGTAAAATTCTGTATCAAAATGTATAAGGAAAGACCAGTACTTTGTTTAGGCTTGGTTTGTAGGGAATTACAAACCTGTGCACATACATTCAAACACACATAACTATAGAACCAGTTATTAATGCGCATGTGAACGCCATCAGCGTTTCTCACAGGTTCACGTTTAAAGTCTGTGTAGAGAGAATGGTGTCGTCTTAGCGGACCCTAATTTAATAACAAATGATCGTTGCGACGGAAGCGAATCAATCAAAAATAACTTTAGCTGGAAAATAACTTTATTAAAGAACCGCTATAAAGCCAAAACAATCTCTGTTACCTTAAATTATACGTTTATCTCTGTAAAGCTGCTTTGAAACAATCTACATTGTTAAAAGCGCTATATAAATGAGGATGACTTGACTGACTCACTAATGTGTGTAGGATATTGATGTTATCCATTTATAATGTACATTTCTTACCCATGTTGATTGATTTTAATTTGCCAGGATCATGACACAGATCTTCCCATAAGCACCCTTGTCAGGTTTACAGCTCCTTTCCCCCTCTTTATTCCCAAACCATTCGCCCGCCTTTAAAGAAACAATGTTAAAACATTGTTTAAATATTTTATTTTATTTTTTTGACATGCAGCAGAAAAAGACAATGTAGGAAAGCAATAGCACAGTCAGAATGTTCATGGTGGATGATTAACCAAGGCTTTTCTGAAGGATCACAGTAGGTGAACAGGTGAGTGTGTGACTTCATTTTCGCTAACGTATTTGTGGAAATATGAAGCAAACGTTCAAGGCTTCATGTTCCAACAAACTGGGAACCCGCTTTGTCCCGTTGCCTCTCTAGAGAAGTACTTTTCTCTTCTGCCATCTAACCCCCCTGCTTTTTACCTTCACCCCAAAAAGCAAAACCTCTCTAAATGTGTTTGGTACGTAGATCACGCAGCGGCACATAAATCATATTAGCTATTTATAATTTGTGTTAAATCTTGTTGTGTTCAAGTTTTTTCTCGTTTTTGACTGTTGCAGGCACACAAGAGAGCCTATGGGTGTGAACTACCTCGCAACAATGTTGCCAAGAATTTGTAAAGCAGCAGCACCTCCAAGGTTTACACAAATCACTGCCTTCGCAGGGCCATGGTGCAGAGATTGTCCGATGCTGGTCTCGAATCGAGGGAAATTATGTCTGCGAGTGGACATAAGTGTGAAAGTTCACTACAGAGCAATACTGGAGGCCAAACTTAAAACAAAGAAAGCACTGGAGCGACATTCTTGCTGCAACAGAAAACACTGCTGACAGTGCTGAGCCCCAACTAAAGAGAACCGCGTTAAATATCAGTGGAGCCGATTGAAATGAGACAAATATTTAATGCGTGCACAATAAACGGAGATGTTCAAATACATTTAAATAAACAACAATAAAAAAAAGTATCTCTTGTTAGGCAGCATTTTAGCAACTAAATTAATAACGTTAATAAAATAGATTAAAGACCTAACTATTATCTATCAAAATATGTGCCCTTGTGTTTTTATTTAGGCTATGTAAATATTTAGTTTAGTGCAGAGAGAAAATAACGGAATAAACAAAAAAAAAAAACGTTTTCTCATGCTGAGAGATGAGCTATGCCTATTTGTGTGAGGAAATTTCACAAATATTGTGTTGTAAAAAATAAAAAGAACGAGACAAAGTTTGAGAACGGTTTGTTGTTTTTATTTGAGCTTTCATGCATATTACACATTGGAACGTTGTTGTTCACGGTCAGGGACTATTTTTTTTCTAGCGGAAGGAATGCTTTTATTGATTTAACTTCATGAAAGTTGCACTAATACATTTTTTTTTTTTTTTTTTTTTTACTTTAATATTGTGTGGTAACCGTTTTATAAAAGCGTTTTATACTCCGCTTCGCGTCGTGCCTATCAATGCCCTTCAGCCGTTACTTATTCACGATACAGCACAGCCTCTCGTACCTTATTGCTTACATATTGTATGTTCAGATATTCATTCACCAAAATATTCTGGGGGCCGTGAAAGTTTTGTGAAAATTATAAAAAAAATAAAAAAAAATGCTGGCAGTTGCAATATTTTTAAAGACTCTGGTGGGGAAAGGGTTAATGAGCTCATTGTTTCTGCCTAAATGAATACATGATGTTAGCTAGCATGATCTGTATTATCTTAGAACTGTACATTTTGACATATTGACATTACTTTGACACAGTATATAGACATGCATTCGTGAATAGCCTAAATCTTCGCTCTGTCATTCACTCGTAATTATGATATATTCGACTCCACTTGAAGAACACATACAGTAAACACAGCAGTAAAGTGACTCTCCTTGATCAGGAATGAGGAATTAAACTGCTTTACAGACACTCCTGTTTTACACACGTCACTCAAACACAGAACCAGGAAACTATTTCAACTCCTCAGTTCAGAGAAACAGAAACTGAAGTGTTGTTGAGCTGTTGTGTGTTTGTGTCTCTCTGTATTCATGCAGTAAAATGGCAGAAGCCAGAATTTCTCAGGATGAGTTCTCGTGTCCAGTGTGTCTGGATCTCCTGAAGGAACCAGTGGCTATTCCCTGTGGACACAGTTACTGTAAGATCTGTATTACAGACTGCTGGGATCAGGAGGATGAGAAGAGAGTCTACAGCTGCCCTCAGTGCAGACAGACCTTCAGTCCAAGACCTGCTTTAGCTAAACACACCATTCTGGTTGAACTGGTGGAGAAACTGAAGAAGACTAAACTTCCTGCTGACTGTTACGCTGGATCTGGAGACGTGGAGTGTGACGTCTGTACTGGAAGAAAATACAAAGCCGTCAAGTCCTGTCTGGTGTGTCAGGAATCTTACTGTCAAACTCATTTTGACCGTCATGAGGAATATCACTCTCGTAAACCACACAAAGTGATTGATGCCACTGGACGACTGCAGGACATGATCTGCCGTAAACATGATAAAGAGCTAGAAATGTTCTGTGTCACTGATCAAGAATGTATTTGTTTGCGGTGTAAAGAGTATGAACATAAAAACCACAAAACTGTATCAACTGCAGCACAGAGGACAGAGACACAGGTATGAGCTGAGAGGGATTGATCACGCAGAAATGAAAGTGTCTTCATTTACTCACTCATTTACTCATGTTGTTCCAAACCGGTTTGACTCACTTTCTTCTGTAGATTGTAAAGATGATGTTTTGAAGAATGTCTATTTTACTCTATACATTGAAAGTCAAAGAGGTTCAAAAGTTTCAAGCTCCAAAAAGGAGAAAAAACATATAAGTAATCTTAACCACTAGTGGTTTAAAAATGAAGTGTGATTAATTGTATTAACGTGTACTTGTAGTGTACTTCAAATTAAAAGTATATTGAAAAGATAAAACTGTACTTGCAGATAATTTATATTTAAGTGCACTAAAAGAGAGTAAATGTTCATGATGGTTTCACTTAATAAATACAATATGAAAGAATGTCAAATTAAAAGTTTTACTTTAAAGTGCATTTTAATATTTAATATTTCAATGTGACACTTTTGTCACGCTATAAAGAAGTGCACTTATTTTGATGTGTTGACATACTAAAGCACATGTAAAGTACTTGATTATAATTACAACTGTAGTGTTATTCAATATATTTAATGTTAATATATTTTTTATGTACAACTTCATTATTACAGTATATTTTAGATTATCATAAATGCTTGTCTGTACATATGACAGTACACTTGAACTATATTTTAAAAAGAATAGAAGTAATTATGAAATAACATTTGAAGAAGTACTTAAATCACTTATAAGTTCAGCTAATTGATTTATATAAATGTAAACTATAATACATTTTCATGTAAAGGACCAATTTAGGGTGAAGTATTCTTATAAAACTAGGCACAAATCAAATCAAATCATTGATCAACTCATGTACACAGAGCCCAAATCAAAGATGATGACGTCAATAACATCAAACTTCACTGATCTGTGGTTTGAACCTACAGTATAAACTTGCCATGCTAGATCTTTAACCCTTATTGTGTGATAGTAGTTTTATGTGTCATTTGCTGTTATTGGTTTGTTCTCCAGAAACAGCTGAAGGAGACGCAGATGAAGATCCGTCAGAGAATCCAGCAGAGACAGAAAGATCTTCATCAGCTGAGAGAGGCTGTGGAGTCTCATAAGGTGAGTCTGGAGAAGAAGAGAAGTGTGAGACGTCTCAGTTTGGACTCACTGAACTCACTGTGTGATTGTGATGTGTGTGTAACAGCGCTCTGCACACACAGCAGTGGAGGACAGTGAGAAGATCTTCACTGAGATCATCCGCTCCATTGAGAGAAGCCGCTCTGAGGCGACACAGCGGATCAGAGATCAGGAAAAGACTGCAGTGAGTCGAGCTGAAGGACGACTGGAGCGACTGGAGCAGGAGATCAATGATCTGAGGAGGAGAGACGCTGAGCTGGAGCAGCTTTCACACACACACCATCACATCCAGTTCCTGCAGGTAACAGAGATCTAGAAGAACTGGATCATAGTGGACTTGAGCAAGAGACTCACAGAGAAACATTTCATGAGAGCAGAATGAGACTAACTTAAGCAGGGCAAAAAAACACTCTAAAGCTCAGCTATTTGCATTTAATAAAAACATTAAACTATTCCACATTCATTTAACTGCAAATAACATGCACTTAAGTTTCTGAAAACATTGCAGCCAATCTGCACTTATATATTTTTAAAGTATATTATTTCTGTTACAAGTACGATAATTTCTTTTTCACAAGGAGTGTAAGTGTGAAATACTAGAGTTTGTAGCATTAAATGATGAATATGAGAAGAATGTGCTGATTGTGTGAAAGTGCTGGATTGAAGCGAGTCACTGAAGAGAAGTGAAGTCAACAAGAGCCGCTCAGATCTGATATAGTGCAGGTTATTGGCTGAAGTGTGGAGATGATGAGTTTTGATTTGTGTTTTCTGTAGAGTTTCCAGTCTCTCTCAGCACCTCCTGAATCTACAGACGAACCCGACGTTTCCTTCAGTTCTCTCTCCTCTTTTGATGGCGTGAGAGAATCTGTCCGTCAGCTGAGAGACAAACTGGAGGATTTCTGCAAAGAGGAGCTCAAGAAGATCTCTGATAGAGGTAAAGTCCTGCGCCTCGTTTATACAGACGTGTGGAGAATGATCCGAAATATGAACGTACAACAGTTTCTGAAATGTTCCTATGATTTAAAAAACATGCGCACAAATAATTTTCCTAAACGCATCCCACTTTATAAATCACAGTTCATCTTTAATTCAAGTGCATCAACTCTACAGAACAGCCACAAACATCCCTTGATGGTTTAGAAGTAATAAATACTTATGTTTATATTGAAATTGAAATCCATTGAAATTTAGGATTGAATCCGATACGTGTGTTTTATATATGAGGCATCTGGAGATTCTTCTGTTCTCAGAAATGAGTCCTGCATCATCTAATATCAGATTAGAAACGTCTTAGAAATGGATGTATTTTATCTTGTCATTTCTCTTCACACTGTTCATGTCTGTTTATTTCCACAGTCACTTTCACCAACATGAATCCCAAGACCAGGAACGACTTCCTACAATGTAAGTCACTGAGAAACAAGCAGAAAAACTCACTGAATGTGTTCATGTTCTTCCTGTAGAAGGAGAAATAAACATGATAGAAGAGTTTTATAATTGATCATGTAAATGATGATTTGCACAGGATATCTGATCAGCTGCACTGAGACACTGATGATACATTGTTCAGATACATTAAAAGATCAGACAGATTCATAATTCCTGATTCTGATGTGTTTTCTCTCCATCAGATTCCCATCAGCTGACTCTGGATCTGAACACAGTGAATGAAGACCTCCGTCTGTCTGAGAGGAACAGAGTGATTACTTACACTGGCAGACAACAGTCGTATCCTGATCATCCAGACAGATTTGATCAGTGGCCTCAGGTGTTGTGTAGAGAGAGTGTGTGTGGACGCTGTTACTGGGAGATTGAGTGGAGTGAATATGTGTTTATATCAGTGTCATATAAGAGCATCAGCAGGAAGGGATTGGGTAATAAGTGTGGATTTGGACGTAATGATCAGTCCTGGAGTTTGATCTGCTCTTCCTCCAGATACTCATTCTGGCACAATAACATACGCACTGTTCTCCCTGTAAAGTCCGTCAGCAGAAGAATAGGAGTGTATGTGGATCACAGTGCAGGAACTCTGTCCTTCTACAGCGTCTCTGACACAATGAGCCTCATCCACACAGTCCAGACCACATTCACTCAGACGCTCTATGGGTTTAATGTTTGGTCTGGATCATCAGTGAAACTGTGTTGATGTTTCAGAATAGACTGTAGAGAGATTTTACCCATAATGCTTTGAGCTGATAAATCAGTAACAGTGAGACGTTACAGAGACTCTTATTTTAATTTTAATATATCTGAACTTTAGTGTTTTAGAGTCTCTTACATTTTCACATGATTTTTGGAAACCTCAAAATGTGAGTAAACAAGATGCAACAATGTTAGGCTATTTCGTTCTAATGTTAACAAATTCACAAGATTGTGTTGCTCTTAAGATTTATATAATCCAAGTAGCCAGAATATAATACTACTAAAACAACTTGTCTTTTCTATGAAGTAATGATACAAGCTCAGAGACATTTATAATCTTTTGATGTGTTTGATGTACAGTACACAGAGTGTCTTGACTTGGTGTTCTGGATACTGACATTTTGTTATTTATTTTTAAATTTCCCCTGTGGTGAAAATCAAGCTTTTAATGTTGTTTATATGTCTATGTGCTGTTTTTAATATGCTTTAAGACAAACCATGTGCAGATTCATAAGTCGACACCATTGCTGAGTATTTTAAACTGCAGTGAACCAAAGACAGTCTCAAAAACACGGTTTGAAATCGCTGGTGTTTCTGATGTCACAAACTACCTTGTAACCAATCAGGTCAACGTCTGATCGTCAACCAGTGGATCTCTGAGCTGGTGTGAGTGAGTGGAGGCGGGGCTCATTTGCATATTCATAGAACCGCGTATGAATGAGGCAAGGGTGTAGAGTTACATTCAAGCTGTTTTAAGACATGAAGAATTTTTTAACATGGAAAAAATCTTTTAAATGTGTCGATTTTCAAAGCAGCAGTGATAATATTATAAATATATAAATATAATTATAATAAAATAATGCAACAAAGTTTGTTTTGGCTGGACAGAACCCAATACACATTCATGAACATATGAATATGAATATATGACAACACTGTTGTAAAAACTCGTTGTTGATTCTCAGACACCAGAGGCTATAGATCAACGACATCAAAGCAGATGGGACATTCTTTAAAACGTCTTCTTCATTCGGGTTCGGACAGCGTGAGGGAGCGCAATAATGACAGCATTTTAGCAGATTTCTTTTGGCCGTAAAGCAATTGTTTACATCGCGAGACCTGATATCACGCGAGACTTCCTGGCGGCCCGCCGGCTCAAAGTTGCAAGTGCGTATTTTCCGCTCACGGGCACCAGGGGGGTGCGAAACGACCACCATTCAACCCGAAATAAGTAATATAACCATTCCAATGACTCCGAAGCTGTTCAGTTAAGGTAAAAAAAGTTACTTAGTTCACCTTTAAGACAAACCATGTACAAATTCATAAGTCGACACCATTGCTGAGTATTTTCTTCTTAAAACTGCAGTGAACCAAAGACAGTCTCAAAAACACGGTTTGAAATCGCTGGTGTTTCTGACGTCACAAACTACCTTGTAACCAATCAGATCAACGTGTGATCGTCAACCAGTGGATCTCTGAGCTGGTGCGAGTGAGTGGAGGCGGGGCTCATTTGCATTTTCATAGAACCTTATATACTAAATGAGGCAAGGGTGTAGAGTTACATTCAAGCTGTTTTAAGTCATGAATCAGTTTTTTTCAAAGGAAAAAAAACATTTAAATGTGTCAATTTGGTGAATTCAAATTCAAAGGTGAGTTTTAAGGGATAAAATGATTGACTACAGGGGGACTTTAACTCTTTTCAGACAGATTACTATGTGATAATGCAGATGTTTTATTCACATATTCATCAAGTCAAGTCACCTTTATTTATATAGTGCTTTTTACGATACAGATTGTTTCAAAGCAGCAGTGATAATATTATAAATATAAAAATATAATTATAATAAAATAATGCAACAAAGTTTGTTTTGGCTGGACAGAACCCAATACACATTCATGAACATATGAATATGAATATATGTCAGGCCATAAATCCACAATAAAACTATACATGGGCGTTTGCTTTGGTGTTGTCTCCCCTCACAAGATGTTTCAAAAACACAAACATAAAAGTTAAAATATTGTGTGTGTATATTTATACTTTATTAACACATGCATATTTATATATAATTATAAATATGAACATAAAAAGAGAAAAGTGCACAAAAATGTCACATGCATAAAAAGTAAAAAGCTCAATAAATCTAAAAATTGCATTCACTTAAAAAAAAAACTGAGTGCAAAAACTTGTAAAAGAAAAGTATTCTTGCGAGTTTTTGTTTTTCTTGAAAGCAAGTACAGACTCTGTGTGAATGTTCAGATGTCTGCAATAACGACAATAAGCAGCAGATGTCAGCATTTATCTTTTGTTTCTGTCCGAGTGCACCTGTCAGAGAGGACGTCTCCGAGATGCTTGAAGAAACCTTCCTGCAAAGCTACCTGAAAAACTATGCGCAAGTGTACCTGGACAAAAGCCTTTTAAACGCAAAGGGTCGTTACACCATATATTGATTTGAATTAGTTAATAGAAAAGAAAGACAGTTAACATATCCTATATTTTTGTTTTGTTTGTAAGTTTTCAGTGATGTTTGAAAATCTTTATCCAGTAAATACAAGCAACTGTGAAAGTCGTGGACATTTACTGGTCAAAAGGTGTGAGAACCCCAGTCTCTATTCTGTTGTTATCACAGCTTGAGTTTCGCAGTCATAAACAGACAGACTGGGATGTGTTCAGTCATGTGTGTGACTATGGTTCCCGGAGTCTTAGCATGCAGCCTTCTGTGTTATTGTGCAGTGTGTGTGTGTGTGTGTGTGTGTGTGTGTGTGTGACTCACCAGCATTACGAGGACACTTGGGTTTATGAGGACATCTCAGTGTCCTCATAAACCTTAGGCCATATATGTTATTTTTAAGCATAAATAGATGACCATATGAAGTTAAAAAAAAAAAAAAAACAAGACCTTACAAACCATGTTGTGTATGTGTATATATTAAAAAGTATGACCTTATATACCATGTTGTGTATGTGTAAAAAAAAAAAGTGTCCCCGCAAACCAGGTTATGATTTGTATGGGTTTTGTTTTTCACCAGCCATCATAGTCACAAAATAAAATAATAAAATAACATCGTACCATGGGTCCAGCAGGCGTAATGATATGGCGCAGCGCCTGAAAATAGTCCCCAGCTCAGTAACTTCCAACGTGACCGGGACTAACCTATTAGACCTATTTTCAGGCGCTGCGTCATATCATTACGCCTGCTGGACTCATGGTACGGCAGTAAAGTTTCTTGATTATTACGCAGGAATGAGAGTATAGTTCCTAGCCATATCAGTCAAGAAAATCACAACTTAACATTTTCCGTCGGTCTAAGTACACGATATAACTACAGAAGAGTCAAGTTTTAAATAGGAAAAATATCGAAACTCTTTTTTCGACTTTTTCTACTCGTTCAGAGAATGGGGTTTAGTGTTTTAGCAATTGAGAAAAACTGTAATTAAATGTCATATTGGATTATTTCCTTATCAGCATAGTACCACTAATAAATGAATGTGTTAATTACCACTATGGGTTGAAGCCATGCATTTAAACTTCCAACTGCCTGTTTTAATGAATCAACAATAATAAATCATTATGTAATGATTTTACTTGTTGAGGCAAATGCGTATTAGTGAACCCTTATTGTGTTACCAGAAAGTTTTTTTTTTTCCATTGAATTTCATGATTATACATAGATTCCTTAAAATTATTGATATGTTAAATATATTATGCTCAAATATATAACTGACAAAATAAATATATGGTCACAGCTTGGAAAAATACTTTGAATATAAACAATTAGCAACCTGATTTGGTAGATTATATTTATTTATCAAAATGTTGTTTTAAAAGATATAGTAACATATACTGTAGAATATAATTTTATTTGAGAGTGAAAAATATATTTGATGCTATCCCTTAAACTCAATACATATCCAGTCATCAATTTTCCAGTTTTCAAAAGTCCAGTTCATTAAGAGACGATTGGTCAAATTCACGAGTTCACGTGTACATGAAACCGAGCTCGGAAATTTGGCCAGAACCTAGAGTCCCGTCCCAGTCCTGTGCAAAGATTAAATCAAACGCCCTTTACAAAAATAAAGGTAAAACAATGATCGGTAAAACAACGATTTTGAAGTTGGAGGAGAAAATGAGATGTCGGCAGAGTTTTTCGCCACTGGGTCGGTATTTCCTTCGGTATAAATTTTCATTCTGAAGTGAACTAATCCTTTAACATTACTACAAATACAGACACTAACGCTTTTAGTCAGAGACTGTAGTCTAAATGCGGTTGTTTTATTTATAACAATTCCAATAATGCTAAATAATACCTACGATTACTCATATTTAATAATGATAAGTCAGTTTGTGTGTCAGCTCAATCATGGTACAGGAGGACATGTTTAACATTACTACAAATACAGACAATAACGCTTTTTGTCAGAGACTTTAGTCTAAAATGGGGTTGATTTAATTATGACAATATCAATAATCCTAAATAATACCTACGATTACTCATATTTAATAATGATAAGTCAGGTTGTGTGTCAGCTCAATCATGGTAAAAGAGGACATGTTTAACATTACTACAAATACAGACAATAACGCTTTTTGTCAGAGTCTTTAGTCTAAAATTTGGTTGTTTTGTAGTAGAAGTAGTAGTAGTAGTAATACTAATAATACTAATAATAATGCTAAATAATACCTACAATGCCTAATATTTAATAATGTTAAGTCAGGTTGTGTGTCAGCTCAATCATGGTACAGGAGGACATGTTTAACATTACTACAAATACAGACAATAACGCTTTTTGTCAGAGACTTTAGTCTAAAATGCGGTTGGTTTATTTATAACAATACCAATAATGCAAAATAATACCTACGATTACTCATATTTAATAATGTTAAGTCAGTTTGTGTGTCAGCTCAATCATGGTATAGGAGGACATGTTTAACATTACTACAAATACGGACACTAAAGGTTTTTGTCAGAGACTTTAGTCTAAAATTTGGTTGTTTTGTAGTAGTAGTAGTAGTAGTAGTACTAATACTAATAATAATGCTAAAAAATATCTACAATGACTAATATTTAATAATGATAAGTCAGTTTGTGTGTCAGCTCAATCATGGTATAGGAGGACATGTTTAACATTACTACAAATACAGATACTAAAGGTTTTTGTCAGAGACTTTAGTCTAAAATTTGGTTGTTTTGTAGTAGTAGTAGTTGTAGTAGTAGTAATACTAATACTATTAATAATAATGCTAAATAATACATAAAATGGCTAATATTTAATAATGATAAGTCAGTTTGTGTGTCAGCTCAATCATGGTACGGGAGGACATGTTTAACATTACTACAAATACAGACACTAAAGGTTTTTGTCTGAGACTTTAGTCTAAAATGCGGTTGGTTTATTTATAACAATACCAATAATGCTAAATAATACCTACGATTACTCATATTTAATAATGATAAGTCAGTTTGTGTGTCAGCTCAATCATGGTATAGGAGGACATGTTTAACATTACTACAAATACAGACACTAACGCTTTTTGTCAGAGACTTTAGTCTAAAATTTGGTTGTTTTGTAGTAGTAGTAGCAGTAGTAATACTAATAATACTAATAATAATGCTAAATAATACCTACGATTACTCATATTTAATAATGATAAGTCAGTTTGTGTGTCAGCTCAATCATGGTATAGGAGGACATGTTTAACATTACTACAAATACAGATACTAAAGGTTTTTGTCTGAGACTTTAGTCTAAAATTTGGTTGTTTTGTTGTAGTAATAGTAGTACTAATACTAATACTACTAATAATAATGCTAAATAATACATACAATGGCTAATATTTAATAATGATAAGTCAGTTTGTGTGTCAGCTCAATCATGGTACAGGAGAGCATGTTTAACATTACTACAAATACAGACAATAACGCTTTTTGTCAGAGACTTTAGTCTAAAATGGGGTTGTTTTATTTATAACAATACCAATAATGCTAAATAATACCTACGATTACTCATATTTAATAATGATAAGTCAGTTTGTGTGTCAGCTCAATCATGGTACAGGAGGACATGTTTAACATTACTACAAATACAGACACTAACGCTTTTTGACTGAGACTTTAGCCTAAAATTTGGTTGTTTTGTAGTTGTAGTAGTAGTAGTAGTAGTAGTAGTAGTAATACTAATAATACTAATAATAATGCTAAATAATACCTACAATGACTAATATTTAATAATGTTAAGTCAGTTTGTGTGTCAACTCAATCATGGTACAGGAGAGCATGTTTAACATTACTACAAATACAGACAATAACGCTTTTTGACAGAGACTTTAGTGTAAAATGGGGTTGTTTTATTTATAACAATACCAATAATGCTAAATAATACCTACGATTACTCATATTTAATAATGATAAGTCAGGTTGTGTGTCAACTCAATCATGGTACAGGAGAGCATGTTTAACATTACTACAAATACAGACAATAACGCTTTTTGACTGAGACTTTAGTCTAAAATTTGGTTGTTTCGTAGTAGTAGTAGTAGTAGTAGTAGTAGTAGTAGTAATACTAATAATACTAATAATAATGCTAAATAATACCTACAATGACTAATATTTAATAATGTTAAGCCAGTTTGTGTGTCAACTCAATCATAGTACAGGAGGATATGTGTAACATTACTACAAATACAGACAATAACGCTTTTTGTCAGAGACTTTAGTATAAAATGGGGTTGGTTTAATTATAACAATACCAATAATGCTAAATAATACCTATGATTACTCATATTTAATAATGATAAGTAAGTTTGTGTGTCAGCTCAATCATGGTATAGGAGGACATGTTTAATATCACTACAAATACAGACAATTACACTTTTTGTCAGAGACTTTAGTCTAAAATGGGGTTGTTTTATTTAAAACAATACCAATAATGCTAAATAATACCTACGATTACTCATATTTAATAATGACAAGTCAGTTTGTGTGTCAGCTCAATCATGGTATAGGAGGACATGCTTAACATTACTACAAATACAGACAATAACGCTTTTTGTCAGAGAATTTAGTCAAAAATTTGGTTGTTTTGTAGTAGTAGTAGTACTAATACTAATAATAATGCTAAATAATATCTACAATGACTAATATTTAATAATGATAAGTCAGTTTGTGTGTCAGCTCAATCATGGTACAGGAGGACATGTTTAACATTACTACAAATACAGATTCTAAAGGTTTTTGTCTGAGACTTTAGTCTAAAATTTGGTTGTTTTGTAGTAGTAGTAGTAGTAGTAGTACTAATACTAATCATAATGCTAAATAATACCTACAATGACTAATATTTATTAATGTTAAGCCAGTTTGTGTGTCAACTCAATCATGGTACAGGAGAGCATGTTTAACATTACTACAAATACAGACAATAATGCTTTTTGTCAGAGACTTTAGTCTAAAATGGGGTTGGTTTATTTATAACAATACCAATAATGCTAAATAATACCTACGATTACTCATATTTAATAATGATAAGTCAGTTTGTGTGACAACTCAATCATGGTACAGGAGGACATGTTTAACATTACTACAAATACAGACAATAACGTTTTTTTTTGTCAGAGACTTTAGTCTAAAATGGGGTTGGTTTATTTATAACAATACCAATAATGCTAAATAATACCTACGATTACTCATATTTAATAATGATAAGTCAGTTTGTGTGTCAGCTCAATCATGGTATAGGAGGACATGTTTAATATCACTACAAATACAGACAATTACACTTTTTGTCAGAGACTTTAGTCTAAAATGGGGTTGTTTTATTTAAAACAATACCAATAATGCTAAATAATACCTACGATTACTCATATTTAATAATGACAAGTCAGTTTGTGTGTCAGCTCAATCATGGTATAGGAGGACATGCTTAACATTACTACAAATACAGACAATAACGCTTTTTGTCAGAGAATTTAGTCAAAAATTTGGTTGTTTTGTAGTAGTAGTAGTACTAATACTAATAATAATGCTAAATAATATCTACAATGACTAATATTTAATAATGATAAGTCAGTTTGTGTGTCAGCTCAATCATGGTACAGGAGGACATGTTTAACATTACTACAAATACAGATTCTAAAGGTTTTTGTCTGAGACTTTAGTCTAAAATTTGGTTGTTTTGTTGTAGTAATAGTAGTACTAATACTAATAATAATGCTAAATAATACATACAATGGCTAATATTTAATAATGATAAGTCAGTTTGTGTGTCAGCTCAATCATGGTACAGGAGGACATGTTTAACATTACTACAAATACAGACAATAACGCTTTTTGTCAGAGACTTTAGTCTAAAATGCGGTTGGTTTATTTATAACAATACCCATAATGCTAAATAATACCTATGATTACTCATATTTAATAATGATAAGTCAGTTTGTGTGTCAGCTCAATCATGGTACAGGAGGACATGTTTAACATTACTACAAATACAGACAATAACGCTTTTTGTCAGAGATTTTAGTCTAAAATTTGGTTGTTTTGTAGTAGTAGTAGTAGTACTAATACTAATAATAATGCTAAATAAAATCTACAATGACTAATATTTAATAATGATAAGTCAGTTTGTGTGTCAGCTCAATCATGGTATAGGAGGACATGTTTAACATTACTACAAATACAGACTCTAAAGGTTTTTGTCAGAGACTTTAGTCTAAAATTTGGTTGTTTTGTAGTAGTAGTAGTAGTACTAATACTAATAATAATGCTAAATAATATCTACAATGACTAATATTTAATAATGATAAGTCAGTTTGTGTGTCAACTCAATCATGGTATAGGAGGACATGTTTAACATTACTACAAATACAGACAATTACACTTTTTGTCAGAGACTTTAGTCTAAAATTTGGTTGTTTTGTAGTAGTAGTAGTAGTAGTAGTACTAATACTAATCATAATGCTAAATAATACCTACAATGACTAATATTTATTAATGTTAAGCCAGTTTGTGTGTCAACTCAATCATGGTACAGGAGAGCATGTTTAACATTACTACAAATACAGACAATAACGCTTTTTGTCAGAGACTTTAGTCTAAAATGGGGTTGGTTTATTTATAACAATACCAATAATGCTAAATAATACCTACGATTACTCATATTTAATAATGATAAGTCAGTTTGTGTGACAACTCAATCATGGTACAGGAGGACATGTTTAACATTACTACAAATACAGACAATAACGTTTTTTTTTGTCAGAGACTTTAGTCTAAAATGGGGTTGGTTTATTTATAACAATACCAATAATGCTAAATAATACCTACGATTACTCATATTTAATAATGATAAGTCAGTTTGTGTGTCAGCTCAATCATGGTATAGGAGGACATGTTTAACATTACTACAAATACAGACACTAACGCTTTTTGTCAGAGACTTTAGTCTAAAATGCGGTTGTTTTATTTATAACAATACCAATAATGCTAAATAATACCTACGATTACTCATATTTAATAATGATAAGTCAGTTTGTGTGTCAGCTCAATCATGGTAAAAGAGGACATGTTTAACATTACTACAAATACAGACACTAAAGGTTTTTGTTTGAGACTTTAGTCTAAAATTTGGTTGTTTTGTAGTAGTAATACTAATAATACTAATAATAATGCTAAATAATACCTACAATGACTAATATTTAATAATGTTAAGTCAGTTTGTGTGTCAACTCAATCATGGTACAGGAGGACATGTTTAACATTACTACAAATACAGACAATAACGCTTTTTGTCAGAGACTTTAGTCTAAAATGGGGTTGTTTTATTTATAACAATACCAATAATGCTAAATAATACCTACGATTACTCATATTTAATAATGATAAGTCAGGTTGTGTGTCAACTCAATCATGGTACAGGAGGACATGTTTAACATTACTACAAATACAGACAATAACGCTTTTTGTCAGAGACTTTAGTCTAAAATGGGGTTGTTTTATTTATAACAATACCAATAATGCTAAATAATACCTACGATTACTTATATTTAATAATGATAAGTCAGGTTGTGTGTCAACTCAATCATGGTACAGGAGGACATGTTTAACATTACTACAAATACAGACAATAACACTTTTTGTCAGAGACTTTAGTCTAAAATTTGGTTGTTTTGTAGTAGTAGTAGTAGTAGTAGTACTAATACTAATAATAATGCTAAATAAAATCTACAATGACTAATATTTAATAATGATAAGTCAGTTTGTGTGTCAGCTCAATCATGGTATAGGAGGACATGTTTAACATTACTACAAATACAGACTCTAAAGGTTTTTGTCAGAGACTTTAGTCTAAAATTTGGTTGTTTTGTAGTAGTAGTAGTAGTACTAATACTAATAATAATGCTAAATAATATCTACAATGACTAATATTTAATAATGATAAGTCAGTTTCTGTGTCAACTCAATCATGGTATAGGAGGACATGTTTAACATTACTACAAATGCAGACAATTACACTTTTTGTCAGAGACTTTAGTCTAAAATTTGGTTGTTTTGTAGTAGTAGTAGTAGTAGTAGTACTAATACTAATCATAATGCTAAATAATACCTACAATGACTAATATTTATTAATGTTAAGCCAGTTTGTGTGTCAACTCAATCATGGTACAGGAGAGCATGTTTAACATTACTACAAATACAGACAATAACGCTTTTTGTCAGAGACTTTAGTCTAAAATGGGGTTTATTTATTTATAACAATACCAATAATGCTAAATAATACCTACGATTACTCATATTTAATAATGATAAGTCAGGTTGTGTGTCAACTCAATCATGGTACAGGAGGACATGTTTAACATTACTACAAATACAGACAATAACGCTTTTTGTCAGAGACTTTAGTCTAAAATGGGGTTGTTTTATTTATAACAATACCAATAATGCTAAATAATACCTACGATTACTTATATTTAATAATGATAAGTCAGGTTGTGTGTCAACTCAATCATGGTACAGGAGGACATGTTTAACATTACTACAAATACAGACAATAACACTTTTTGTCAGAGACTTTAGTCTAAAATTTGGTTGTTTTGTAGTAGTAGTAGTAGTAGTAGTACTAATACTAATAATAATGCTAAATAAAATCTACAATGACTAATATTTAATAATGATAAGTCAGTTTGTGTGTCAGCTCAATCATGGTATAGGAGGACATGTTTAACATTACTACAAATACAGACTCTAAAGGTTTTTGTCAGAGACTTTAGTCTAAAATTTGGTTGTTTTGTAGTAGTAGTAGTAGTACTAATACTAATAATAATGCTAAATAATATCTACAATGACTAATATTTAATAATGATAAGTCAGTTTGTGTGTCAACTCAATCATGGTATAGGAGGACATGTTTAACATTACTACAAATACAGACAATTACACTTTTTGTCAGAGACTTTAGTCTAAAATTTGGTTGTTTTGTAGTAGTAGTAGTAGTAGTAGTACTAATACTAATCATAATGCTAAATAATACCTACAATGACTAATATTTATTAATGTTAAGCCAGTTTGTGTGTCAACTCAATCATGGTACAGGAGAGCATGTTTAACATTACTACAAATACAGACAATAACGCTTTTTGTCAGAGACTTTAGTCTAAAATGGGGTTGGTTTATTTATAACAATACCAATAATGCTAAATAATACCTACGATTACTCATATTTAATAATGATAAGTCAGTTTGTGTGACAACTCAATCATGGTACAGGAGGACATGTTTAACATTACTACAAATACAGACAATAACGGTTTTTGTCAGAGACTTTAGTCTAAAATGGGGTTGTTTTATTTATAACAATACCAATAATGCTAAATAATACCTATGATTACTCATATTTAATAATGATAAGTCAGGTTGTGTGTCAACTCAATCATTGTATAGGAGGACATGTTTAACATTACTACAAATACAGACAATAACGCTTTTTGTCAGAGACTTTAGTCTAAAATTTGGTTGTTTTGTAGTAGTAGTAGTACTAATACTAATAATAATGCTAAATAATATCTACAATGACTAATATTTAATAATGATAAGTCAGTTTGTGTGTCAACTCAATCATGGTATAGGAGGACATGTTTAACATTACTACAAATACAGACAATAACGCTTTTTGTCTGAGACTTTACTCTAAAATGGTTTCTTTTTATTTATAATAATAATAATAATAATGCTAAATCAGAATCAGAAAGAGCTTTATTGCCAAGTGTGCTTGCACACACAAGGAATTGTTCTTGGTACTGAAGCTTCCAGTGCACATATACAAATACAACAAGAAACATAGTAATACAAATTTTAAGAATAAAAAAATAAAATAAAAAAAATTGTATAAAAGTAGGGTCACAGTTGGGTTTAGTCCGAATAAACATTTACAGATTATGAACATATTTAATGAACATATTTAAATAATACCTACAATGGCTAATATTTAATAATTATAAGTCAGTTTGTGTGGCAGCTCAATCATGGTATAGGAGGAGGACATGTTTAACATTTCTACAAATACAGACAATAACTAACCCAATATGTTTCCACCACATATTGGAAACTCTGACCATCATGAACACTCTATCTCTTATGAGAACAAAGCTTAATTTTTATTTTTATTTTTAATCCTGGGTGTTATCCCTTATTTCGCGGCAAAGATCGCAGATGGCCCAAGATTATTGTTGTTCAACATTCACTACCCGTTAAAACATCACACTCTTACTTGATCTGGACAAACTGTGCATAATTAGAAAGATTTAAGCCTCCAGCTTTGTGATTTGACCACTGTTTATGAGAAATCTGGTTCTCTTTCAAGGGAACTTGTGTTGCGTCGAGATTGACGCTATGGGGAACGCTTTGCGTGATGATGTCTTGAAGCACATGTAAAATCAGTCCAATGGTGTGGAGGAACGTCAGATGCGGGTGACGTCACGAACCAGGAAACTATAAAGCCTGCTCGAAAACAGAGAGCGTCAGCTTCTGTGTCTTCAGTGGCGCTCTTTATGAAACTGTCCCATTATTTGGTGATGTTTGTCTTTATATCATTCATATATATATATATATATATGTGATGCGATCTGGGAAAACCCGTCGGATGTCGCGCTGGGCCGTTTTCAGTAAATTCCAAAATAGTTTGAATGTCAGTTTTTTTGTAAAAAAAATTTTTCCATTAAATTATTATTCTATAACGTCTTTTCTCTTATCTCTGGAAATATCTTGGCAAAATTCCCTTGTTTAGTGGAGAAAAACAGCGATTTATAGTGTCAAGCTGAAAATACTCTCTTTCTCTAATGCATTCTATGCGACCATTTTCTCTAACGCCCGGCAGAGGTGAAAAAAATAAAATAATCGCCGTATATCCCATACACCTGTCCGTCTCTTAACACTACAAAGATAGTTTACCTTTAAAATAAACCACATAACATGTACAGTGAATGTGTATAGTGCGCATTTCGCGCCAATCCTGTTTAAACTATAACGTCACGCAGTTTTATAACATTCGCGAGATGGACAAGAAGCGTCCCGACGGTGACAGTTAATTAAACCTGTTTTTCTCAAAATTCCGTTCCAGAAAATCATAGCGATCTGCCGACTTCAGATAAACATAACTTTTGCTACCAACAAGCTATAATAAAAATAAAAACAGATTTGGAAAGGGCTTGATACCAGCTTCCATATGATATCAAAACCTGTAATAGGTAAAATTTCACCATGTGGTGGGTTTTCCCAGATCGCATCACATATATATATATATATATATATATATATATATATATAAAGCACTATGGCGAGCAAGCAGCAGTTCAAACAGTATGTGCACCCCTGCCCGCGTTATTTAACGGGTGGGGACACTCACCTTCTGTGTGTTGCTTGTTTGGGTGAGGAGCATGCCCAGTCAGCACTCGAGGGTGCTGGATGTCAGCATTGTGACGTGCTTCCATTGCGTTCGCTCCGATCCCGCCTGGCGTTCTTTCGCGAGAACGTTCAGGTTTGCATTCCCCAGGGCTCTTGTCCCGCTGCTGCCGAGGCACGATTTCCTTTCGCCCCGATTGAGGCACCAATATTGCAACTATCCAGTTCTGAGGAGCTGGATGTTGTCAGAATTGATGCTGAGTCTGAGGATTCGCCACCTCAGTCTCATGCATTTGAAGAGCTCTTAGAGGTTGTGACTAGAGCAGTCGAAAGACTAAGTATTGAGTGGCCAGCCGATAAGCAGGACGTTCGTTCAAAAAGTAAGCTCGACGAACGCTTTCTGCCGTCTAGATCACAGCCTCAGCGCCGGAGCCTACCATTTTTCCCAGATCATGGGAGAAACCAGTTTCATACAGAGTATATAGTGCCCAGACATCTAATTATTCTGCTATATCAAACTATAAAGATCACGGTTATGGGGAGATGGTGGGCAAAGCCTATTCTGCCGCTGGTCAGGCTGCAGCGTGTTTACACACTATGTCCTTGCTGCAGGCTTACCAAGCGTAATTGTTGGGTGATTTAGATGAGGGCTGGGGTATTGGTCCTGAGGTAGTGTGTGAACTACGTAGAGCCACAGATTTGTCTCTCAGGGCCACCAAGGAGACAGCTAAATCCATCGGTCGTTCTGTGGCAGCCCTGGTGGCCACTGAGAGGCATCTGTGGCTCAACCTTAGTAATATTAAGGAGAAAGAAAATAATTTTCTTATGGATGCTCCTATCTCTACATCTGGTCTCTTCGGTAACGCTGTTAATACTGCTGTTGAGAAGTTCCAAGAGGCATCTAAGCAGGCAGTCGCCTTTCAAAAACTCCTTCCCCGTCGTTCTCATCATGAGGCTGCTGAGCAGGAGCAGCCTCAAACATCTAAAATGAGCTCTTCACATCGCACCACTCAGAAGCAGAGCGTTTCCTCCCGTGCTCCCCCACAGAAATCTCGGGGACATGGAGGACGCTCTCAACCCCAGCCTTCGAGGGGTAGAACGGATCTGCGGACCGTTACTATCGCCAAGAAGGCTGCGAGGAAGAAATCCTGACACCCGAGGGCTCAGGCCAGTGAGGGTAGTCCCCCCCGAAGCAGAGCGGTCAACACCTCTTTTTACGGTGCCCGTCTCCCTTCGGTGCCCTCAGGGGACCGTTCTGCCAACCCTGCCACCTCCAGTGCTTCAGGGTGCAGCGGTCTCCGGCGAGCACATATCTCAAGGACCACCCGGAAACGTAGTGACCTCGGAATGAGGGTTTCAGAGCAGTCCGTTCAGACGGTCCTCCGTTACAGGGCGACGGACCGACTACTCAACAACAACAAAATCCAGAAACCAGTCTCAAGAGAGTGCCTATATCGCCTATATAAATCACCGGGTTGCCTATATCGCCTATATAAATCACCGCGCTCGCGCCCGTTATGCAAACTGGCACGCCATATCCTCTTGTGGTCCCAGGAGAAGCTGTTGTCACTCAGAGCAGCTTACATTCCTGGGGCCCAGAATTTAGGAGCAGACATTCTGTCGAGACAGGGGCTGAGGCCCGGGGAATGGAGGCTCCACCACAAGGTGTTGGAGCAGATATATGGAGGGTGTTTGGCCGCGCACAAGTGGATCTGTTTGAGTCTCGAGAGACGTCTCACTGTCCACTTTGGTTCTCCCTCACGCATCCAGATCCTCTCGGACTGGACGCTATGGTACAGAAGTGGCCGGGGGTACGTCTGTATGCTTTTCGCCCAATCGCTCTGCTCCCGGGAGTTCTGGAGAGAGTTCACAGGGACCAGGTTCACCTACTTCTTGTAGCCCCGCGCTGGCCGGGCAGAGTATGGTTCCCCGATCTTGTGTCTCTCCTCGACGGGCCTCCTCTGGAGCTACCCGTCAGGAGGGACCTTCTATCCCAAGCGGAGGGCTCGATATTTCACCCTTGTCCAGAACTGTGGAACCTGTGGGCTTGGCCTCTGAGGGGGCCCAGCTCATAGGGTCAGGTCTCTCAAATGAGGTTGTAGAGACCATTCTACATTCCAGAGCTCCCTCCATGAGGAAACTTAATGCTCTGAAGTGGAGAGTATTCACTTCCTGGTGTAGTGACCGTCGGTTGGACCCAGTTAACTGCTCAGTTGGTACAGTGCTGGAGTTCCAGGTCTAACCCCATCCACATTAAAGGTTTATGTGGCGGCCATAGGTGCTTACCACATTCCTTTGGGTGGAATGTCTGTGGGGAAGGACCCTTTGGTATCTCGTTTCCTCCATGGCACTTTGAGGCTGAGGCCTGCAGCTCGTTCTAGGGTGCCCACTTGGGATTTGGCTATTGCTCTCTAAGGTCTTTGCCTGGCCCCTTTCAAGCCTATAGAGGAGGTTCCTGCTAAGTTTTTAACACTGAAAGCTCTTTTCCTCCTCGCTATTTCTTCTCTTAAGAGGATAGGGGATTTACAGGCATTGTCGGTTGCTCCCTCATGCTTAGAGTTTGCACCTGGCATGGCCAAAGCATTTCTGCATCCTAGACCAGGGTATATCCCCAAGGTCCCCACTAATGTGGCCAGACCTATCATTCTGCAGGCCTTCTGTCCTCCTCCCTTTCATAATACGGACCAGGAAAGAAATAATTTGCTCTGCACAGTTTGGGCGTTAGATGCTTATGTCCACAGAGCTGCCCTGTGGCGTAAAACTGATCAACTGTTTGTGTGTTTTGGGTCCCCAAATAAGGGGTCCCCTGCATCTAAGCAAAGAATGAGCAAGTGGGTGGTTGAGGCCATTTCACTTGCTTATGAGGCGGCCGGACAGCCTTCTCCTTTGGCTGTCCGGTCCCACTCTACAAGGAGTATGGCGGCCTCCAAGGCCCTTATATCAGGAGTTTCTCTTCAGGATGTTTGTGATGTGGCAGGCTGGTCCTCACCGCACACCTTCGTCAGATTTTACTCTCTGGACTTGGACTCTACACCAGGGTCTCAGGTTCTGTCATCCTAGTGCTGCTCACTCGATTTCACACAGGACAGACATTTGTAGCTATGGTGGCGTTGGTATAGACGTTCCCCATAGTGTCAATCTCAACGCAACTCGAGTTACCTTGAAAGGGAACGCCTCGGTTACGACTGTAACCTCGGTTCCCTGAAGAGGGAACGAGCGTTGCGTCACTTTGCCATATCTCCTTCATGCCTATCAGCGACTACTTCAGACTGTACGAAGCTGACGCTCTCTGTTTTCGAGCAGGCTTCATAGCTTCCTGGTTTGTGACGTCACCCGCATCTGAGGTTCCGCCACACCACTGGACTAATTTTACATGTGCTTCAAGACATCATTACGCAAAGCGTTCCCCATAGCGTCAATCTCGACGCAACGTCGTTCCCTCTACACCGAGGCGTTTGCAGTGACGTTAATTGCTTAATTTATGCCAGGAGTGCAAAATAATACATCTGTAACAACTGTAAACTTATTAAAGTTCAGTGAATTATTTTTTAAATATTTAAAATGAATTCTTAAATATCTAAGTTATGGAATAGTAATTTACGAATATACTTGTTTTAATTTGTGTGACAAGTGATTCTTTTAAATTTAAATGTTTTTATTGTAATACATTTTTATTATTAATGTTCAATACTTAATTATCTGTGTTGTGAAATACTCACTGTGTATACATACATTTGATCATTTTAAATTATTTTAAAAGATGTGTTAAATTATTTGAAATTAAGCAATTAGCCCAAAATACTGTTGTATTTAAGATTTTAGATAATTATTCCTTGAAATAAAAAATATACATGTTGTCTAATGTGTTGTGTTTTGCATAAAGATTTGGATCATTTATTTGATCGTTTACATAGATTTAGGGAAAATCACAATTTAGGAAAATGGCAGGAAAAATTCAAAAGATCTCACATAAAGATGGCACAATTAAAATTGTATGAAATATCACAATTTAAAAGGTTAAAAACTATTTACATCTTAAATTTAATATTAATATTAATTTAGTATTAACTAGATCAATTATGTCCTCGTTGACAGGCAAATGGTCAAATGTGTGTATTATAGACCTCATAACCCATGATGTCCCTTTAAACCATGATTGTATCATGACCTTATAAACCTGTGAAATTTCTGTAGCACGTATTCTCGATGATGTACATTATATTCTAAATATGAAGTCGGATGTATCTTGTTAATCATAAAATGAATCCTTTTGCATAACTGTATTGATTCCATGATGCTGGGAAAGGCGTGTCCTTGTAAACCATGGTTAATGCTAACTGTCCTCATAAGTACTAAATGCCAGTCTGTGTGTGTGTGTGTGTGTGTGTGTGTGTGTGTGTGTGTGTGTGTGTGTGTGTGTGTGTGTGTGTGTGTGTGTGTGTGTGTGTGTGTGTGTGTGTGTGTGTGTGCGTTCATTCGTTCAGGGACTGTGTTCTGTCAGCACACCTGTGATCTGTTCTGCCACCCAAGCCCTCCCATATAGCAACATTGTTTCGGCCCAGATCCGGCACTTGTGTAAAGCTGCTGTGATCTTGTGACTAAGCCTCATGGAAGAGAATAAATATCTTTTAAAATACAATTTGATTATTGGTGTCTCTTATGCAGTGATGATGATTGTTTTTGCCACAACACTTGAAATGTGCAAGATGTGATTTGAAAAGAGAATGAACGGTGTTTGCGGTGGCTGAGATGCTGTGTGTGTGTGTGTGTGTGTGTGTGTGTGTGTGTGTGTGTGTGTGTGTGTGTGTGTGTGTGTGTGTGTGTGTGTGTGTGTGTGTGTGTGTGTGTGTGTGTGTGTGTGTGTGTGAGTGAGTGAGTCGACAAGGAAATGAAGTTCACGAGCACCACTGATCAGTGATTTCGTCCCTTAAGAGGTTTCATAGTGAATTGTGGCGTAACTTGGTTTTAAAAAGTGGGTGGGACAGGAGTCCAGAAATCAATTTCAATAGTAGCCTTACAATGAGTTTAATTTATCAACATTCATTTATCGAAGTAATGTTTTATCCTTTTATCTATTATACAATATATTGTTTGTCCCGAGATTCTTCACGTTAGTGAATAAATATAAAGATTTGCATAAAGCGATCATGTGAAAGCAGGGTAGGTGATTTGTTCCCTCTCTGTGAAGTCTCTTTCTAATGTATGAATATTATTGTATAGCCTACTGTATATCATCTGTGGAAGGCAGAGGACCATAAACTGATTGTCAAATCCTTCTTGCTAAAAAATGTATCAAAAATGAATCATGGGTCTTCTAATTTTCATTAAAAAAAATAACAACATGATAATTAAAAATAATGGGTAGCCTACATTTCATTAATGAAATTGTGGTTTGGTGTTTGATAGAAAATATTGAGAAGATTTCACTAATAAAACAAAGAGATACATTTTCCTATTTTATTTAAGAAAATGTGTGCAATTTTGAGGCTTAATTTGAGCGAAATAAGCTAATAAAATTAAGGAAAAGGTTACCTATTTATTTGAAGAGAATTGGTTCAATTATGCGGTTTAATTTAGAGACACCATCTGAAAGTGAACGGCTGATCAGAGGACATTTTGGCGGAGGGGTCGGACGTCAATCACATAAGAGGAAAGCTATATATATATATATTTAGTTATAGCTTATACATCCAAGAGTACAATGTAAGTGACTAGAATTATTCTATATATTTATGGTGTTTTGAGGAATGTATTTGTACATTGATTTTATTTATAAAAATAGAAATGCAACTTAAACAATAATCTTTTTTTCCAATTAAATTATATAAAGCTAATGTGAAAATATTTAACACAAAATAGATTTTTGTCAGCCACTATATGGAAAAAGGTAACACTTTATTTTGATGGTCCACTTTAGACATTCTACTGACTATAAGTAACTGCAACTACATGTTAACTTAATCTATTAACCCTAACCTAGCAGTCTACTAATACTCTGAGTTAGTTGACATGTAGTTACTTACAGTTAGTAGAATGTCTATAGTGGACCATCGAAATTTAATTTCCCAATTTTAAATTTATTTTATTTTTTCTTCCTGAATACACCCTCTGTCATTGGTGAAACTGTACTTATGTTATTGTGACAGTCTTTGTGGTCCACTGAAACATAATATTTTTATGTTTCAGTGATTACAAAGAAAATAAACTATAATGGTTTACTTGTAGTTGTCTTAGCATTTTAAGCTGTTCTAAGAATTTTTTTTGAAAGTGTTTGTTTTACAACCGTACACAAATCAACTTTATAATTATGGACAGACTTATAATGAGACAGACAAGATAAAAATACTTCTTTAATGTTTGTTTTACAGTGTGACAATGGAGATATCCTGCAGCACATAATGAAAATTGCCATCTGCAAGAGAGATTATCAGGAGGATTTCAGCATCATCTTGGAGGGGATGCAAGTCATGGCTAGCTTGGAAAATCTGGCAAGAGCCTGTGCTGTTCTTCTTGGACTCACGTATGCACTAAACCTCACCTACCCGAAAGAACTGAGGCACACTTTTGAGGCCTTTCAGAAGCTCTTCTTTGAAACTGGATGTTTGCAAGTTTTCCCCGAAATTACTAACACTTAAAAACAAACTCATGACTTAGATTGAGACAATGCATTATGACCAAGTTCTGGTGAAAAAAAAACTGCATTGATTGATGAACATTTAATATTGTTCTACATACAAGCTTTCAGCAAGTACAAATTATTTTATATGTTTTGCTACAAGTTATTCACAAGTTTTAGTCCAGAATGTGACTTTTCCAACAGAAACAAATTTGTATGCACATGTTTTTGTGTAACAAAATTATCTTTCTCAATTACATTTTTTTGCTTTTATTTTTCATATCTTAAAACTGCTGTCTTACATTTTATATAGATTTGTTTTATTTGTGCAAAAAATACAGAATAAAAGCATGTTTGATAACAAAAAGTGCATTATGTATTCATTATTATCTTAACCTGAAAAAGGCAGTAAATGTTATAATTAAGTAAATTTCATTAATACAAATGAGTAAATTCTGCTTGATTTATTTGTGAGACAACTTAAATTAAAAAAGCACATTCCACTAATAATATTAAATTCATCATGTGCCATAGACTAAATAATTTAGGAAATTTTACTTAATTTATTCGGGTAGATTTCAAAAAAAAAAAAAAAAAACTTAAAATCTACTCAAATATGATAATGTGTAATATTGTTACCATACATTTTTTTAAGTGTACTGTATGAAAAATCTAATTCAGGATTCAGGCCCCATCATGACTGACTTTTAGCTTCTGACTGAATCTCAGTCTCTAAAAAAATCTCTAAAAATTTAGGCTGCATCTCAATACTAGTTTTACTTGATCTTAGTGCTGTGTTCGACACTATAAATAGATCATGACATACTCTTAAATGGATAACACAATTACACCGGTATTCAGCCCGCAAGGGTCTGTTTTAGGCCCTCTGCTATTTTCAATACACATGCTGCCCCTCTGTAATATTATAAGAAAACATGGAATTAGTTTCCCCTGTTACGCTGATGATACTTAGTTATATATTTCATCACGACCAGGTGAAATCTCTATAAATTATCCAATTTGACAGATCTGTGTTAAAGATATAAAATATTGGATAACCAGTAATTTTCTTCTATTCAATTCTGTAATTACTTATTGGACCAACATTTTGTACACAGAATCTCTTAGAATAAAATTAATAAAATTTGCATCTATAAGGATGTACTGTTACTTCATCCTCAACAGTTTAAGTTCTGGGTGTTACAGTTGTGGACAATTCGTTTTCACATTTAGCTCCTAAACTCTGGAATAGCCTTCCTGATAATGTTCAGGGCTCAGACTCACTCTCCCAGTTTAAATCTAGATTAAAGACACATCTCTTTATCCAATCATTCACATAATGCACCTCATAACCTTATACTCCAGTTATATCAGATCAAAAGCACATGATTATCTATACTTGAAACAGCAGCTCCGCTGATTATTTTCCATTAGCTTTTCTGTTTTTACCTCGGGATCCTGAGTACGCCAGCTCCAGTTTGGATCCAGCCTCTTATGAAGATTTCAGATGATCCAACACTTGTGAAGAGAGGACGCCAACCCCTGCGAGGACTTCTAAAAATATTGTTAAAATCTTCTATATATTGTTATCATTATGATCACAACTTGTAATAATTGCTTTAACTCTTTCCATTGACGGAATTTTCCAGTTTTCCGTGTTTTCACTGTTATACGGTAGGGGGCGCTATCACACATCTTCTGAAAGAGGACAGAATCTCCTGATCAAAACCTTTATTTTACTGCCTATGACTGTCAAAACACAGGCAAAACAAGAAGCAGAAACAAGCGATAAAATCAACACGTTGTAGTCTTTGAAAACAAACACAATTTTCTCAGCTTTTGTTTAAAATGTTGTTGTTTTTATGAAACTTACCCACATTTAAGAGTGGATAAAAAAAGAATGCCTAAAGCTATGGATCTGTTATTTATTTTGATTTATAAAACGGTTAGTTCCAATCCTTGATTCTGATTGGTCAATAGCTGTGCTTTATTCACGATAAAACACGGCTATGACCGCTTCACCCAACAGTTCTATTTATCACTGCGCCCTTAGCAACACCCTTAGCAACCACACGTATCAACACGTACATTCGAGAAGACTCGTAATGAAAAAAATACCGTGCAGCAAACCCAATGGGCAGTGAAATGCTTCGGTGACTGGTGTAGTGAAAAGGGGTGCAGCATTGATTTTAAACAAATCACCAAGACGGAACTCAACGCACTTCTCCGTGACTTCTACGGAACTGTCAGAAGCTCCAAAGGCGAAAAATATGGGATCAGTAGCTATGTAGCGTTACGTGCGGGGTCTGAACAGATTCCTGAATGATCCACCTTTGAGTTTGTCCTGGTGTCTGATGAGAGACAGCGAATTCACCTCATCCAATAATGTTTTCGTTGGAGTCGTAAAGACAATGAGAAGAGAGGGTCGTGATAATAAAACGGAGCATCACACACCGATTTCTACTAAAGATTTCAGCACCATAAAACTGTCGGACGCGCTTAATCCCAACACACCTGAAGGACTCGTAAACAAAGTCTGGTTTGACGTGCAGTTACACTTCGGACGTAGAGGAAAAGAGGGGAACCGAGAACTCATTCCAGACTCATTCCGCATTTTAACAAACGAAAATGGTCTAAAGTATGTCACAATGAGCTTCAATGAAGACACAAAAAACCAAAAGGACCCACATGACAGAAATAAGGACAGCAGGCGTGGCTTCATGTTCCAACAAACTGGGAACCCGCTTTGTCCCGTTGCCTCTCTAGAGAAGTACTTTTCTCTTCTGCCATCTAACCCCCCTGCTTTTTACCTTCACCCCAAAAAGCAAAACCTCTCTAAATGTGTTTGGTACGTAGATCACGCAGCGGCACATAGATCATATTAGCTATTTATAATTTGTGTTAAATCTTGTTGTGTTAAAGTTTTTTCTCGTTTTTGACTGTTGCAGGCACACAAGAGAGCCTATGGGTGTGAACTACCTCGCAACAATGTTGCCGAGAATTTGTAAAGCAGCAGCACCTCCAAGGTTTACACAAATCACTGCCTTCGCAGGGCCATGGTGCAGAGATTGTCCGATGCTGGTCTCGAATCGAGGGAAATTATGTCTGCGAGTGGACATAAGTGTGAAAGTTCACTACAGAGCTATACTGGAGGCCAAACTTAAAACAAAGAAAGCACTGGAGCGACATTCTTGCTGCAACAGAAAACACTGCTGACAGTGCTGAGCCCCAACTAAAGAGAACCGCGTTAAATATCAGTGGAGCCGATTGAAATGAGACAAATATTTAATGCGTGCACAATAAACGGAGATGTTCAAATACATTTAAATAAACAACAATAAAAAAAGTATCTCTTGTTAGGCAGCATTTTAGCAACTAAATTAATAACATTAATAAAATAGATTAAAGACCTGTTATCTATCAAAATATGTGCCCTTGTGTTTTTATTTAGGCTATGTAAATATTTAGTTTAGTGCAGAGAGAAAATAACGGAATAAACAAAAAAATAAATAAACGTTTTCTCATGCTGAGAGATAAGCTATGCCTATTTGTGTGAGGAAATTTCACAAATATTGTGTTGTAAAAAATAAAAAGGTGGTGGTGGTGGCGCAATGGATAAGACACATGCCTTTGGTGTGAGAGACCCAGGTTCGAATCCACTGTGAGACACCAATGTGTCCCTGAGCAAGACACTTAACCCCTAGTTGCTCCAGAGGCGTGCGACCTCTGACATAATTAGCAATTGTAAGTCGCTTTGGATAAAAGCGTCAGCTAAATGAATAAATGTAAATGTAAAAAGAATGAGACAAAGTTTGAGAACAGTTTGTTGTTTTTATTTGAGCTTTCATGCATATTACACATTGGAACGTTGTTGTTCACGGTCAGGGACTATTTTTTTCTAGCGGAAGGAATGCTTTTATTGATTTAACTTCATGAAAGTTGCACTAATACATTTATTTTAATTTTTTTTACTTTAATATTGTGTGGTAACCGTTTTATAAAAGCGTTTTATACTCCGCTTCGCGTCGTGCCTAACAACGCCCTTCAGCCGTTACTTATTCACGATACAGCACAGCCTCTCGTACCTTATTGCTTACATATTGTATGTTCAGATATTCATTCAACAAAATATTCTGGGGGCCGTGAAAGTTTTGTGAAAATTATAAAAAAATAAAATAAAATAAAAAATGCTGCCAGTTGCAATTTTTTTAAAGACTCTGGTGGGGAAAGGGTTAATGAGCTCACAGTTTCTGCCTAAATGAATACATGATGTTAGCTAGCATGATCTGTATTATCTTAGAACTGTACATTTTGACATATTGACATTACTTTGACACAGTATATAGAAATATGCATTCGTGAGTAGCCTTAATCTTTGCTCTATCATTCATGAGCTCGGAACTCGTAATTATGATATTTTCAACTCCACTTGAAGAACACATACAGTAAACACAGCAGTAAAGTGACTCTCCTTGATCAGGAATGAGGAATTAAACTGCTTTACAGACACTCCTGTTTTACACACGTCACTCAAACACAGAACCAGGAAACTATTTCAACTCCTCAGTTCAGAGAAACAGAGACTGAAGTGTTGTTGAGCTGTTGTGTGTTTGTGTCTCTCTGTATTCATGCAGTAAAATGGCAGAAGCCAGAATTTCAGTGGATCAGAATGAGTTCACATGTTCAGTGTGTCTGGATCTCCTAAAGGAACCAGTGGCTATTCCCTGTGGACACAGTTACTGTAAGATCTGTATTACAGACTGCTGGGATCAGGAGGATGAGAAGAGAGTCTACAGCTGCCCTCAGTGCAGACAGACCTTCAGTCCAAGACCTGCTTTAGCTAAAAACACCATGCTAGCTGAAGTGGTGGAGAAACTGAAGAAGACTAAACTTCCTGCTGACTGTTACGCTGGATCTGGAGACGTGGAGTGTGACGTCTGTACTGGAAGAAAATACAAAGCCGTCAAGTCCTGTCTGGTGTGTCAGGAATCTTACTGTCAAACTCATTTTGACCATCATGAGGAATTTCACTCTCGTAAACCACACAAAGTGATTGATGCCACTGGACGACTGCAGGACATGATCTGCCGTAAACATGATAAAGAGCTAGAAATGTTCTGTGTCACTGATCAAGAATGCATTTGTGTTCTGTGTAAAGAGTATGAACATAAAAACCACAAAACTGTATCAACTGCAGCACAGAGGACAGAGACACAGGTATGAGCTGAGAGAGATTGATCACGCAGAAATTAAAGTGTCTTCATTTACTCACTCATTTACTCATGTTGTTCCAAACCGGTTTGACTCACTTTCTTCTGTAGATTGTAAAGATGATGTTTTGAAGAATGTCTATTTTACTCTATACATTGAAAGTCAAAGAGGTACAAAAGTTTCAAGCTCCAAAAAGGAGAAAAAACATAGAAGTAATCTTAACCACTAGTGGTTTAAAAACTAAGTGTGATTAATCGTATTAACGTGCACTTGTAGTGTACTTCAAATTAAAAGTATATTTAAAATAAAAACTGTACTTGTAGATAATATAATATTAATGAAATGAAAGGCCATTTAAGTGCACTTAAAGAGAGTAAATGTTCATGACTGTTTCACTTAATAAATACAATATGAAAGAATGTCAAATTAAAGGTTTTACTTCAAAGTGCATTTTAATATTTAATATTTCAATGTGACTCTTTTGTCACGCTATAAAGAAGTGCACTTATTTTGATGTGTTGATTGACATACCAAAGTACTTGATTATAATTACAACTGTAGTGTGTTATTCGATATATTTATTGTTAATATAGTTTTAATGTACAACTTCATTAATAAAGTATATTTTAGTTTATCATAAATGCTTGTCTGTACAGATGACAGTACACTTTAACTATATTTTAAACACAATAGAATTAGGAAATAACATTTGAAGAAGTACTTAGAAATCACTGTTAAGTTCAGCTAATTGCTTTAAATATAAATTTAAACTATAATACATGTTCATTTAATGGCAATTAACATGCAACTACGTGTCTCTAAACATTACGTTCAGTTCACACTTGAGTATATTCTTTTAAAGTATATTATTTAGATGCACTTTTTTAAAAGGACCAATTTTGATTCACAAATCAAATCAAATCATTGATCAACTCATGTACACAGAGCCCAAATCAAAGATGATGACGTCAATAACATCAAACTTCACTGATCTGTGGTTTGAACCTACAGTATAAACTTGCCATGCTAGATCTTTAACCCTTATTGTGTGATAGTAGTTTTATGTGTCATTTGCTGTTATTGGTTTGTCCTCCAGAAACAGCTGAAGGAGACGCAGATGAAGATCCGTCAGAGAATCCAGCAGAGACAGAAAGATCTTCATCAGCTGAGAGAGGCTGTGGAGTCTCATAAGGTGAGTCTGGAGAAGAAGAGAAGTGTGAGACGTCTCAGTTTGGACTCACTGAACTCACTGTGTGATTGTGATGTGTGTGTAACAGCGCTCTGCACACACAGCAGTGGAGGACAGTGAGAAGATCTTCACTGAGATCATCCGCTCCATTGAGAGAAGCCGTTCTGAGGCGACACAGCGGATCAGAGATCAGGAAAAGACTGCAGTGAGTCGAGCTGAAGGACGACTGGAGCGACTAGAGCAGGAGATCAATGATCTGAGGAGGAGAGACGCTGAGCTGGAGCAGCTTTCACACACACACCATCACATCCAGTTCCTGCAGGTAACAGAGATCTAGAAAAACTGGATCATAGTGGACTTGAGCAAGAGACTCACAGAGAAACATTTCATGAGAGCAGAATGAGACTAACTTAAGCAGGGCAAAAAAACACTCTAAAGCTCAGCTATTTGCATTTAATAAAAACATTAAACTATTCCACATTCATTTAAATGCAAATAACATGCAATTAAGTTTCTGAAAATATTACAGCCAATCTGCACTTATATATTTCTGTATTATTATTACGGTACTTTCTTTTTCACAAGGAGTGTAAGTGTGAAATACTAGAGTTTGTAGCATTAAATGATGAATATGAGAAGAATGTGCTGATTGTGTGAAAGTGCTGGATTGAAGCGAGTCACTGAAGAGAAGTGAAGTCAACAAGAGCCGCTCAGATCTGATATAGTGCAGGTTATTGGCTGAAGTGTGGAGATGATGAGTTTTGATTTGTGTTTTCTGTAGAGTTTCCAGTCTCTCTCAGCACCTCCTGAATCTACAGACGAACCCGACGTTTCCTTCAGTTCTCTCTCCTCTTTTGATGGCGTGAGAGAATCTGTCCGTCAGCTGAGAGACAAACTGGAGGATTTCTGCGAAGAGGAGCTCAAGAAGATCTCTGATAGAGGTAAAGTCCTGCGCCTCGTTTATACAGACGTGTGTAGAATGATCCAAAATGTGAACGTACAACAGTTTCTGAAATGTTCCTATGATTTATAAAACATGCGCACAAATAAAATCCCACTTTACAAATCACAGTTCATCTTTAATTCAAGTGCATCAACTCTACACAACAGCCACAAACATCCCTTGATGGTTTACAAGTAATAAATACTTATTTTTATATTGAAATTGAGATCCATTGAAATTTAGGATTGAATCAGATACGTGTGTTTTATATATGAGGCATCTGGAGATTCTTCTGTTCTCAGAAATGAGTCCTGCATCATCTAATATCAGATTAGAAACGTCTTAGAAATGGATGTATTTTATCTTGTCATTTCTCTTCACACTGTTCATGTCTGTTTATTTCCACAGTCACATTCACCAACATGAATCCCAAGACCAGGAACGACTTCCTACAATGTAAGTCACTGAGAAACAAGCAGAAAAACTCACTGAATGTGTTCATGTTCTTGTAGAAGGAGAAATAAACATGAGAGAAGAGTTTTATAATTGATCATGTAAATGATGATTTGCACAGGATATCTGATCAGCTGCACTGAGACACTGATGATACATTGTTCAGATACATTAAAAGATCAGACAGATTCATAATTCCTGATTCTGATGTGTTTTCTCTCCATCAGATTCCCATCAGCTGACTCTGGATCTGAACACAGTGAATGAAGACCTCCGTCTGTCTGAGAGGAACAGAGTGATTACTGACACTGACACACAACAGTCGTATCCTGATCATCCAGACAGATTTATTTATTGGTCTCAGGTGTTGTGTAGAGAGAGTGTGTGTGGACGCTGTTACTGGGAGATTGAGTGGACTGGGAATAGTGTGTTTATATCAGTGTCATATAAGAGCATCAGCAGGAAGGGTTATGAGTGTGGATTTGGACGTAATGATCAGTCCTGGAGTTTGATCTGCTCTTCCTCCAGATACTCATTCTGTCACAATAACAAACGCACTGTTCTCCCTGTAAAGTCCATCAGCAGAAGAATAGGAGTGTATGTTGATCACAGTGCAGGAACTCTGTCCTTCTACAGCGTCTCTGACACAATGAGCCTCATCCACACAGTCCAGACCACATTCACTCAGCCGCTCTATCCTGGGTTTTATGTTTATAAATCATCAGTGAAACTATGTTGATGTTTCAGAATAGACTGTAGAGAGATTTTACCCATAATGCTTTGAGCTGATAAATCAGTAACAGTGAGATGTTACAGAGACTCTTATTTTAATTTTCATTAATATAGCTGAACTTCAGTGTTTTAGAGTCTCTTACATTTTTCACATGATTTTTGGAAACCTCAAAATGTGAGTAAACAAGATGCAACAATGTTAGGCTATGTCATTCTAATGTTAACAAATTCACAAGATTGTGTTGCTCTTAAGATTTATATTATCCAAGTAGCCAGAATATAATACTACTAAAACAACTTGTCTTTTCTATGAAGTAATGATACAAGCTCAGAGACATTTATAATCTTTTGATGTTTTTGATGTACAGTACACAGAGTGTCTTGACTTGGTGCTCTGGATACTGACATTTTGTTATTTATTTTTAAAGTCCCCCTGTGGTGAAAATCAAGCTTTTAATGTTGTTTATATGTCTATGTGCTGTTTTTAATATGCTTTAAGACAAACCCTGTACAAATTCATAAGTCGACACCAATGATGAGTATTTTCTCCTTAAAACTGCAGTGAATCAAAGACAGTCTGAAATCGCTGGTGTTTCTGACGTCACAAACTACCCTTGTAACCAATCAGATCAACGTGTGATCGTCAACGAGTGGATCTCTGAGCTGGTGTGAGTGAGTGGAGGCGGGGCTAATTTGCATATTCATAGAACCATATATACTAAATGAGGCAAGGATGTCGAGTTACATTCAAGCTGTTGTAAGGCATGAATCAGTTTTTTTCAAAGGAAAAAAACATTTAAATGTGTCAATTTGGTGAATTCAAATTCAAATGTGAGTTTTAAGGGATAAAATGATTGACTACAGGGGGACTTTAACTCTTTTCAGACAGAAGATCGAAGAGCATGGGTATGTGTCGATGCCGCCCATTGACGAGACGTTTGATCTCGTGTCTGGGTGGGCATCGACACTGAGAGCTCCAACCCTGCCATCCAAACCGCTGAAAACAACGGCTTGTTTGAATGGTAGAGCGTACACGGCAGCAGGTCAGGCCGGTGCTGCCCTGCACACCATGGCGGTACTGCAGGCGTACCAGGCCGACCTGCTGGGGGATCTCGACCAGGGGGCAGGAATGTCCCTTGAGGCGGTGGCTGAGCTGCACCGGACCACAGATCTTGCTTTCCGGGCCACCAAACAAACCGCTGCTTCGATCGGTTGATCGATGGCAGCGATGGTGGCCACGGAGAGACATCTGTGGCTAAATCTAGCCGACATCGGGGAAAAAGAGAAGGCCTTTCTCCTCGATTCGCCGGTTTCGCCCTCTGAACTCTTCGGCACCCCCGTAGAGGCGGTGGTGGGAAGTTCAGGGAGGCGAAGTCGCGCTCAGTGGCGTTTAAAACCTGTATACCACTGAGCTCCGCGTCCACGCCCAGGCAGGCGGGAGGACCTGGCCCTTCTCAGTCTGAGGATCGTAGGCAGGGCCAGCGAGCCAGCGTCACCTCTCGTGCGCCCCCTCCTTGGAGGAGCAGGGCGCAGAAGACGCGTGACTCCCGCAACAGGAGGGATTTGAGGGAGGTCATCCACAACAAACGACAGCGTCGGTGAGGGATGACCTCCTCAGAGGGTCATAAAATCTGCCCTCCCCTCTGTTTCCGACTCCCCAGGCCTGATGTAATGAACGCCTGGGGAGTCGGAAACAGAGGGGAGGGCAGATTTTATGACCTGTGACCTGGGGCCTATGATGAGAACAATGTTCTGATGGCCTGCCTAGGCTTGGTTAGTGAGAGCGCCTCTTTCAGGCATGTAAAGTGATGGACCCCAGGTTCATAAAGAACTATCTGACGAGTCTTCACTCCGCATGCCGCAGGTGAGCTGACTGGTCTTCCTAAGAGTAATTTTTGTGAAAAATAAATACTAATATGTATCTCTCTACAGACCTCGTTCCCTGTATAGAGCTATGGGGTCATGTCAAAGTCATAAGGTAAGGTACATTTTGGATTTGTAAGGGCCCTGAAGTTCCCCTTTAGGTGGCTAGAACGATAGGAAGAAGCACCAGCTGTGTGGGCTTCTCTTGTGTTGTGAACTGTGTTAGCCCTTGGGCTGTTAGCCACCTCAGGGTAGAGTAGTTGGTCTCTCTCTCATATAATTTTTTACTTGAGTTTTGACTGACGCTTGAGCTTCAGATAGATCTTATGTCCGGCCCACGGGTCCGTTGGACTTCCTTCCTGAGTACATCGCCCCCTTGAGCTCTGTTTGGGTTTTCAGTGGGCTGAGCGATTCTGTAGCCTCTTTGTATAAAATGTAACTATTTTTCTAGTAAGGCTGTGGCTCCTCCGAGCCCTCAGGTAGATCTATGCTTGCAGGCAGGCCCTCACCAGGGCCGCCTCTATAGCTGGCTTAGGCTATGCCAGGGATAGTGGAGGCGTTTCTGCTTAAGCATTTCTGCCTCTGACCCTTCACTTTGTGAATATGGACTTCTAGCATCCCTGTATGTCAGCCTTCTCCCATGGGAGTCGTTAGGCCAAGGCCCGCCCCCTTCTCTGCATTCTGGGGCGACAATAGTAATGCAGCGTGGTGCAGAGGCATGGTTTATAAAGATTCGGGGTAGGCCTCAATTAGGCCTCCCCGGCATGATACTTTATTGGCAGGGTTAGGCCGTCTTGCAAGAAAAAATCTCACGAAGACACTAGGTTTGTCTGCCCGACCTTGCCGTGCAGAACTAGTACGGACTTGGGTCGCCAGGTTAGGCTCACTTACCTCGCTGAGTTACAGCTTGATTGTTGGGTTGTAGGTGGTTGGCTCACAAACAAGCCCCACTCCCCTAGGTTGGCCACAGATACATTTTCTGTCACCTCTAGAGCCGCAGGCAGGCCCACACCCTGGTAAACCTCAGGGTGAGGTGGAAGTATTCCCCTGTGATACAGGGTAGGTCTGAGTACTTCACTTTCAGTTCTGTATTATCCTACCTCGCACCACTATGGCTCGGGTTGAGCGGAAATTTCTAGCCTTCACTTCTTTTTAGTTGAAGTACGCTCCCATGAAGCCAGAGCATTGCCATGAGCTGACGCCCATGCATACAGATGGTAGGCCCCTAACATTGGGGCCTCCATTGAGGCAGAGTGGCGTATGTTGTACTTCCCTTTTTTTAAGGGTGTTAGCTCTCTTGCTGAAGTACACTGCCATGGGCAATGTGATTAGGCACCAGGATGCTGTAGGCACTGTTTAAACAGCTTATCTGCCAACGAAGGCTGCGCCGTTAGGTAGTAGGCCTCAGCAGGCCTCCTTGAATGGGCAGCCCCCAAGAAGGCGCTGAAGGCCAGCTTACTTCATGTGGTCGGCCTTGGTGGTTCGGCAGTTGACTCACTGATGGGTAGTAGGCCTTAAACAGGCCTCCTCGGAGATGAGTCCCAACATTGTGGGAGTAGCTAGGTGCTTGGACCCAATAGCTATGTTTAGGTAGTATGGTTCCCAACAGTGTACCTTTGTAGCAGTATTGACTTGCTATCAGCTAGCAGGCCCAACTAGGCCTCCCTAATAGGCGAGTCCCCAGCTGGCTGGCCTTAACAGGCCGCCTTGGAAAGCTATCACCTGGACTCCAGTTGCTATCAGGTAGTAGGCCCCTCAGGCCTCCCTGAAGGTGAATTCCCACTTAACATGGTTATCAGGTAGTAGGCCTCACCAGGCCTCCCTGGAGGTCTCACATGCTGTAATTCTCAGGTAGTAGGCCTCACCGGGCCTCCCTGAATGTGAGCTCTCAGATATTGTGGCTATCAGTTAGTAGGCCTCACCAGGCCTCCCTGAGGGTGAGCCCCCACAGACGGTGGTTATCAGGTAGTAGGCCTCACCAGGCCTCCCTGTGAGTGGTTTCCTAGCGGTGCTGGGTTCAGGAAGCTAGTGGCCTCTTGCTATCAGTTCAGCTGACCTAAGCAGGCAGCTGCTGAAGGCGAGCTTGCGCCCTGGCTCGACTAAAGTGTTCATTTTCTGCTACTGGTTTCCCTCCCAGAACCTCCTTTTCTGCCTACAGCCTGGTTTGCTTACCAGGCGGACCATGTGCTCCCCTCACCGAGGGTCACTTTGAGCACGCGGACTCCTGGGTCTGGTCAGACGGTTGTAGGCCTCTCATGAGGCCTCCCAGTTAGATCAGTCCTTAGGCCTTCACAGGCCTCCTCAGGGTTTTGATACATAAACACTGGGTAGATCCGTGGATCGAGTAGAGAAACTGCCCTCGCTGGCAAGGGTTGGGAAGCACTATGCTGAGTCATACTCTCCGGGATATCCCGTCTCTAAGATCCGGGCCGAGTGGTTCACTGCCAGCTTCGCAGTCCCTCGGGTTGGATGCCTTACCTAGGGCAAGTGCCCAGAGGCTCTGTGTTCAGACAAACAGGAAGTGGCCAGGCTAAGTGTCTACGTAGCTGACGCCAGGTCAGGCCGTCCTGGTGGTATTTCGGGGTGAGTACATTCCCCTGAATAGTGACTGGCTGGGGTTCCTTCGGGTTCCCTAGCCACATTCCCTAGAAGGGACCCCTTCTATTGGAAGCTGTGGTTCCAGGCCCTGAGCAGGCCCGGGTAGGCCTTTCATTTAACTATGTCTATGGAGGTTTTCCTGTGAGGCTTAGCTTGGGCTATGACCGTAGGGAATGCTGTCACTGACAGCCCAGTGTGACCTGAGGGTGAGTGGTTCTAGCGTTTCATTTTGAATTTGCTGGTTCTGACAGTTGTCACTGCCACCTGGCATGCACTCCCCTTAGCATGGCGGTGTGGGTATATCGTTCCCCAAAGCATCATCGACGCAGTGCGAGTTCCCTTTCGAAAGGGAACGTCTCAGGTTACGACTGGAACCTATGTTCCCTGAGAACAGGGAACGAGACACTGCGTCTCCTTGCCATGCCTTGGGGCCTGCCTACCAAACAGTCCCTTCAGACGATAAGGTGATTGTCATGTTTGCAAGGCGCCCTTTTATACTTGCAGGTCGCACGTTAATCATTCACGTTAATGATTCACGGGCTGTCGCCGGTCAATGTGATTGCCGTGATTTGATAGTGATTTCAGACACCTGTCACGCCTGAGGCGTTCCCCAAAGCGTCATCGACGCAGTGTCTCGTTCCCTGTTCTCAGGGAACATAGGTTACAGTCGTAACCTGAGACGTTTTTCAGTGCATTTTTGTGTTTTTGTTTTTCTTGAAAGCAAGTACAGACTCTGTATGAATGTTCAGATGTCTGCAATAACGACAATAAGCAGCAGATGTCAGCATTTATCTTTTGTTTCTGTCCGAGTGCACCTGTCAGAGAGGACGTCTCCGAGATGCTTGAAGAAACCTTCCTGCAAAGCTACCTGAAAAACTATGCGCAAGTGTACCTGGACAAAAGCCTTTTAAACACAAAGGGTCGTTACACCATATATTGATTTGAATTAGTTAATAGAAGTTAAATCATAAATAAATTCAATTTGTGATTTTATTTTTGAAAGCATTCTCACTTTACTTTTTTTTTAGTGCCAGTACTTTTCACAGTACTGTAGCTTTGCAGGAAGGTTTCTTCAAGCATCTTGGAGACGTATTAACATGCCTAAGACTTTTGCACAGTACTGTATATTATATTATATTATATTATATTATATTATATTATATTATATTATATTATATTATATTATATTATATTATATTATATAATGTTATATTATATAATATTACATTATATAATATTATTTAATGTTATATATTAGATTATATTAGATTACATTACATTATATTATATTACATTGTATTATAATATGTAACTTTATATTACATTGCATTATATTATATTATATTATATTATATAATGTTAAATTATATCACATTACATTATATTATATAACTTTATATGATAATATATAATTTTATATTACATTACATTACATTACATTACATTATATTGTATTTTTTTATATTTGGCATCCCAAAAATGAAAATTCTGTCATAATTTACTCACCCTCATGTCGTTCCAAGCCTGTATGAATTTCTTTATTCAGCTGAACACAAAAGAAGATATTTTGAAGAATGTCGGTAACCAAACTGTTGATGAGCTCCATTGACTTCCATAGTCTATTTTCCCCGTATACTGCAGAAGTCACTGGGGTCCATCAACTGTCTGGTTAGTGTCCAGCAGAGGGCGGCAGGCTACAACATATATGAGACTGGAGGGAGAATTCAGAGCAGCATATTGACATTAATGTATAGCACACTTCAAGCTCAACTCTTCGTAGTTTAGACACCTTACAGATAATGTGTTTTTATTTATCAATTACAAATAAGTGAAAACAAGGAGCATACCTTATATTAGGCTATATAAGCCATTTTATTGAAAAGAAAGACAGTTAACATATCCTATATTTTTGTTTTGTTTGTAAGTTTTCAGTGATGTTTGAAAATCTTTATCCAGTAAATACAAGCAACTGTAAAAGTCGTGGACATTTACTGGTCAAAAGGTGTGAGAACCCCAGTCTCTATTCTGTTGTTATCACAGCTTGAGTTTCGCAGTCATAAACAGACAGACTGGGATGTGTTCAGTCATGTGTGTGACTATGGTTCCCGGAGTCTTAGCATGCAGCCTGCAGTGTATGTTATTGTGCAGTGTGTGTGTGTGTGTGTGTGTGTGTGTGTGTGTGTGTGTGTGTGTGTGTGTGTGTGTGTGTGTGTGTGTGTGTGTGTGTGTGTGTGTGTGTGTGTGTGTGTGTGTGTGTGTGTGCGTTCATCCGCTCAGGGACTGTGTTCCGTCAGCACACCTGTGATCTGTTCTGCCACCCAAGCCCTGCGTTTGCTCATTTACCGATGAGTCTGCTGATCTGCCCCGCTGTGTGTGATGTGCGTGAGGAACCGTGTTTATGTGTTTGTGAGTTGTTGAGGTTAACCTCAGGAGGATAAAGTAAACCTGCACATCTGGTTTAATACATTCAAAGTGTTTACACTATATAGACAATACCTGTGACCCTATCCAGCCTTATATTATGAGTAAAACAGTAAAGATAGACAACTAATAAATGAATAATTAAAGGATTAGTTCACCCAAGATGAAAATGCATGTCATCATTTAATCACCATGTCGTTCCAAACCCGTAAGACTTTCGTTCATCTTCGGAACACAAATTTATATATTTTTTATGAAATCTGAGGGATTTCTGTCCCTCCATTGACAGTCTACGCAACTACCACTTTGACTCTTCAAAAAGTTCATAAAGAGATCGTAAAACTAATCCAAACGAATTGAGCGGTTTAGTCCAATTTTTTTTGAAGAGACTCGATCACTTTATATGATGAACAGATTGAATTTAGGCTTTTATTCACATACAAAAGTTCATCAACTCACACATCAGTTAATTACACATGGTAAACGGAAGCTTCTGCAAGGTTCATTCTCGCGGAGGTTCATTCTCGTGTTACGCAGCACATTTGAGCTTCAACAAGAACCAATGAGGTTCATTCTCGTGTTACGCAGCACGTTTGAGCTTCAGCAAGAACCAATGAGGTTCATTCTTGTGTTACGCAGCACATTTGAGCTTCAACAAGAACCAATGAGGTTCATTCTCGTGTTACGCAGCACGTTTGAGCTTCAGCAAGAACCAATGAGGTTCATTCTCGTGTTACGCAGCACGTTTGAGCTTCAGCAAGAACCAATGAGGTTCATTCTCGTGTTACGCAGCACATTTGAGCTTCAACAAGAACCAATGAGGTTCATTCTCGTGTTACGCAGCACATTTGAGCTTCAACAAGAACCAATGAGGTTCATTCTCGTGTTACGCAGCACGTTTGAGCTTCAGCAAGAACCAATGAGGTTCATTCTCGTGTTACGTTCGGTTGAGCTTCTGTTTATGTCCGTTGATGAATGTTTACATGTAAATAAAAGCCTAAATTAAATCTGTTCAATTTGGACTATACCGCTCAATTCATATGGATTAGTTTTACGATCTCTTTATAAACTTTTTAAAGTGTCAAAGTGGAAGTTGCGTAGCTTTCAATGGAGAGTACAGAACTGGCTCAGATTTCATAAAAAAAAAAAAATCTGTATTTGTGTTCAGAATATGAACGAAAGTTTTACGGGTTTGGAACGAGATTAGGGTGAGCAATTAATGGTAGAATTTTCTAATTTGTGTGGACTATCCCCTTAAATAAGAGAATCACAAAACCATTGATTGAAACTTCCACACGCTGAGTAAGCAGATAAACGCAGTCCCCTGTTCCCTGTGTGTTCAAGGGAGCATCTCAAACACCACCGTCTCACTGTCAGCAGAAAGGAGGCAGACCGAGCGAGAGAGAGACATTTAATTAAAACGCACAATTGAGTTTGGTGTCCCGACAGCTTGTTACGCTTTAATAATTCACTGTCCGGTGAAGTCCTGGAGATGTGACGGGTATATGTTGTGTAGAACCCTGTTAGGTAATGAGAAGATCTTGTGGCCAACAGTCGAAACTGAGCCACAGCTGAAACCCAACAGTGACTCCTGTAATCAAGCAGAAACTGGAGCGTAGAGGGGAAATGGATGCGAGAACGCCAGCGTTTCGTGTTGGGGCTTGACAGGGCCTGAAATCCACCGGCTAGCAGATAAACAGAACTCCTGGAGCGGGGACTGATCACATGTGTCAGGATAATGCAAAGTGCGCAATGATAAAAGTGCATCTATCCATGATAAAAGTGCATCTATCCATCATAAAAGTGCATCTATCCATGATAAAAGTGCATCTATCATCATAAAAGTTTATCTATCATGATAAAAGTGCATCTATCCATCATAAAAGTGCATCTATCCATCATAAAAGTGCATCTATCCATGATAAAAGTGCATCTATCCATGATAAAAGTGCATCTATCCATCATAAAATTTTATCTATCATGATAAAAGTGCATCTATCCATCATAAAAGTGCATCTATCCATAATAAAAGTGCATCTATCATCATAAAAGTGCATCTATCCATGATAAAAGTGCATCTATCCATCATAAAAGTGCTCCACACAGCTCTGGGGGGTTGATAAAGGCCTTCTGAAGCGAAGTGATGCGTTTGTGTAAGAAAAATATCCATGTTTAAAACTTTATCGACTAAAATAACTAGCTTCCGGGAGACGGCCGTACGCATCGATTTACGGTGAAAGGGTAACCCTTGACCTGACGCATGATGCATTGACGAGCGTGGAAGCGCAGAGGATAGAGCAAAACAAAACACCAGTAACGAATTAGAAGTCTAAAACGACAATTTTTAAAGAGAAATGTGGGAGGAGCTTGAGTTTGTTGCCCAGCCCTGTGTGTTTGAACCGCTAGATGCGTCAAAGCAAAGTCATACATCGTCAAGGGTTACTCTTTCGCCGTAAATCGATGCGTACGGCCGTCTGGCGGAAGCTAGTTATTTCAATCGATAAAGTTTTAAATATGGATATTTTTCTTACACAAATGCAGCGCTTCGCTTCAGAAGGCCTTTGTAAACCCGTACAAAGATGCGTGGAGCACTTAAATCATGGATGGATGCGCTTTGATGTACTTCAAAACAGAAAGAGTGGGGCTGACATACTGTTTAATATTGTCTGATACTGAATGGACAATTTACTCACGGTTGCGGAATCTAACCAAATCCAATCACTGAATCTTCAACATGTCATCTGTGCTGCATGCATTTGGATGACTTAATTGCCAACACAATGTTTTTATTATCAAATGAAGTATTCCCAGACATTTGAATAGTCTTTTATTGCCAAATGAGGCATTCCTCAAAATTTGAATGCCTTAAGGACCTGAATGGGTGATCGGGAACAGCCACAACCAACAGGTCATGACATATGAGGCAAGCAAGAAGAAGTTCAGACAACAAAAAAACAAACTTCTTGGCATATCGGAATCAGTTTAGTAGTTTGTACAGAAAAAAAAACAGCTTTGGTCATTATTATGGATAATAAGTTATTAATATGGAAGTTATTAATATAATTAATATGGATTTCCATGATTTTAAGTGTACTTTTTCCACAAGGGAAACCATAAAGCACAAACACAAAACCTCATGACTCCAATGCTTGACATGTTATTACAAACCCTCACAGCTCTTCAGACAATAACTCACTTCGCATGTATTTGCTTTTGCAAAGGTGGGTGAATCCAAACAAGAGAACTGACTGATGATTTGCGGTGTATCTAACGCTGTGACATGGAGATATCATTTTGAAGTGGTTGGATGTCTTTTCTTTGACACAAGGAACTTTTGAGCTGTTTAAGTCATTTCTAATACACTTCTAAGCTCATAACCTGAGTTGTATTTTGAGGAAATATCTCTATTTTCTAGTATTTCTATAAAAGCTCAGGTACACTTTATGTTATAACTTCATTATGGCAAGAAAAAGAAGAGGAAGCTGCGAACTGAATGTAATGTTTTCAGGCGTTATTTATTGCAATTAAATGAAAATGTACTGTAAATTTTTATTTAATGCAATTAGTTGAACTGGGACTAATTATGTAATTTCATAATTACTTCTATTGTCTTTGAAATATGGTTCAAGTTACTGCTGAATGAACAAGCATTTATGATCAACTAAAGTATACTTTAATGTAATTTCTATTGAAACCTGTATGTATTTAAATATATTTCTAATTACACATTTGTAATGATGAAACTTCAATTTAGTAAATTTATAATATGTTAAAGTCGGCATGAAATCTAATTTGACAAATCTTCTTTTTATATGTTATATTGTAGTGTTTATTATAAATGATTTACCTGTGCACTTCATTATTTAAAAAAAATTCCTGTACCCTTATAATCTTTAATCAAATACATTACCCTTCCCTCCCCCCTCGAAACGACCTCTCTTCTCTTTCGGTCACGTGCCATGGCGAAAGGGTGCGGCCAGAGCCGATGAGGGTGCGGCTATCGGTGTCTGTCTCGTTTCAGAAAATTTACGAATTTTAAAATTTAGCTGCTCGTCCTCGTTCTCGTCGCCGGGCTCCTCAATAAAAAATCCTTCATGGGAGGGTAATGGTGGGGAGTCCGGTGGAGAGAAATCCTCCACAACTGAATGTAAACTGGCATTCAAATCTGCCTCCATTTTGTTTGCAACGCCCAACCTCCAACGATCCAATCAATTCCCGAAGGACGCAATCAAGCCCCGCCCTACATTTTTTTCTAATTTCAGAAGCCGTTTCACTCGGATATACGTCACAACAAGGAAAAAATGACAATCTCAACTTCCGTTTCATGCCGACTTTAAGTTTAATATTGAATAATAACACTACAGTTAAAATTATAATTAAGTTTCACATGGGCTTTAGTATGTTAGTCAGCACATCAAAACAAGTGCACTTATTTAACGCACGACAAAAGATTATTAAAACATGATTTAAAATGTACTTTAAAGTAAACCTTTCAATTTGTCAGTATTACAAAGTGCACTTTTTAAAGTTTGCACAAGTGTGTTAAGAAACATAGTCATGAAAGTGTGCTCTCTTTAAGTGCACTTACAGTTTTTCTCGATTGTTTACACACATTTTCTGAAAGCATGCCTCATATTCTCAGAACTCTACACACAAATCCAAAAAAACACACACAATGGGCAAAACCCCTCAATTCTCCTGCAAAATGAAACTTTACATTCAAAACAATGTTATTTCTTCTCAAAATGGTATTTTGTTTTCAAATGACACACACAAACCATCATATGAATAGACATTTATAAGAACCAGTTGAACACTGATGTGCTCAATGTAAAACACTATGATGAATGGAAAACACTTCTTCTCCATTCATCATAATGACTTAGGCCTTTTTTTGTTCAGTGTTACACTTACTACAGATAGTACATACATAAGTGTGTTGTAAAATATTTGAGAATATTGTTTTTATACTCAGAACACACAAATACATGGTAACAAATATATTTTATTTTTCCCACAAAAACAATGTACATCCCAACCAACACAAAGTTGCACATACAGTGGTCTACATACAAAACAACAGAAGAATTGAATGTATACAGTTACAGTAAAAAAAAAAAAAAAAATCCAATGTTGGCATCCATTGCTCCATTGAAGAGCTGACCTGTTGCCCTTTTATGCTAAAGCTCTGATTGCTAATTGTAAAACTGTGTGACGGATGTTTGCCCATGTGATGAGTCAGTGTGCATATTTGAATGGCAGTGTGTTCCTTGTGAAAACAAGAGATTTTCTGCATGAAAATTGTGCCAAAAGCAGAGAATTGTGTGTAGTGTTTTGAAAAAAGTGTGTTTTAGAAGTACAATTTGAGTGTAAAGCAGGAATTGTGCTTGTAGTTTAGCAGAATTGGTTCAGGGGGTTGGTGAATGAGTTACATGTTGTGGTCATTGTGTCTCAAGTACCAGAAAATGTGTGTAAACAATCGAGAAAAACTGTAAGTGTTAAAGGGGTGGTATAATGCCCTTTTTACAAGATGTAAAATAAGTCTTTGATGTCCCCACAGTGTGTATGTGAAGTTTAAGCTCAAAATACCCCACAGATATTTTTATATAGCATGTTAAAATTGTAAATTTTGGAGGGTGAGCAAAAACGCACCATTTTGTGTCTGTTCCTTTAAATGCAAATGAGCTGCTGCTCCAGGCACAGAGGGGCGGAGCTTCAAGAGTTTGTGTCACTTTACCTCACACAGACATGCACTGGAAATTTCAAAAACGTTTAGCCTTTTTTGTTCCAAATATGGATTTGATATTCCAAACTGGATTCAGACAAAGATGGAGAGACTCAAGAAGAAGTGACAACATGTCGAATGCAACAGGACATTTCTGAATGGTTAGTTGATTAATGTATGTAGCTTATGTGTAGTTATCTTCTAGTCATTGATTAGCATATTCTGTCTTGATAATCTATAAATCGTGTTCAGGGTTTATGTAAATTCTAGGGTTGGTGATGTCACTAACCCGGGAGGAATGTCATGTAGTCCCTACCAGCCGTTTGCTGTAATCCTTAAAAAGCGATTTCTTTAAAAGCAAATATCTCCCTTTGCTTTGAACTTTGAGCATTGAAACAGCAACATTACACACTAACTAAAGTTAGAAAAGTGAAATCATAATCAACCACCCCTTTAATAACCAATACCTACTAATGATTTTTTTATTTATTATTATTATTGCATGACATTACAATAACAACATACACATACTGAGGATCACAATGTATTTAACTATTATCTACTACATTCACAATAGCATCAAAGGAAACAATAAAATACAAATTAAAAAAATTATACAGGGGATAACTTACAAAAAATTCCAAAAAGAAAAGGATTCAAAAATTCTATAAATCCGTTTTGCTTTTTTTATTTCTTGCATCTTTTAAGGCCTCAATATAATGCTTAAGTGCAATTTCAAATAATATAATGTTAGGTTTATTATCAATCCATTTCTGTTTGTGTATATGGACCTATTAATGATTATGCTGTTGTTTTCCCACTAAAATTATGTCACTTCCTAATCGGTGATGTCATAAAGGAACTGCCTTTTGTTACTCAAAGGGATTTTACAAAAGATTAACAGGATGGAATATGGAACTCAAAATTTAAATGATATTTAAAAAATATCAAAACAAAACGTGCTTTGTTCAACATTAAATGGTCAGTTTTCATGTTGGAAACATCAAACCAAAGTAGAACAATTATTAGGCCATCCCCGTGTCTGCTTAAAGATTAAATAAATCGTATGTGATTTCCATATTTAAAAATGATTGAATTAAGACAGCAACATAGTGTCGGCCCACATCTGGTACACATTGAATCCACATGTACCAGATGTGGGCCGGATCTGGGCCGACACTATGTTGCCGTCTGAGACACGTAAAACAACCTGCATGAGAGGACTGACCCGTATCAGAGCTGATGTCATTCTCAACCTTTGGCTGAGATTTCTCATAATGCATAAGTGTCAGTTTGTAACCCTACGCAGAGATTAAACAATAGCAGCTGACTCGCTGGCCAGAAGCCCACGCTGCATAATGCATGGCAGTCCACCCAACCTTTATCTTCCACAACACTTAAAACTTTTATGACGCTCATGCTTTTTCAGGACTCGGGCGAGCCCAAATTGAATCAGATCTGAATAATAGCAGGGCCTGCAGCTGGTAATCCCCTTCATCTGAATCTGTAATTATTGTTTTTCATACTTCATACACCATCTAGCCGAAACAAACACCCTAGAGCTATGAACTAGCTGGTAACGCTGTGTTATCACGGAGGATGAGGTGCCCATTAAAGATTCAGAGACCTTTAATAAGTAAGACGACCCTGACACTTCTTCCTCGGTATGAGTTTTTGGTGACAATGAAGCGAGGTGCATCAATTATTGACCGGCAAGAGACACAGACACAAGACGCTGGAACCAGCCCGTGGATCTACGGCCTTCATCCCACCAGACCAGTTAATCGCCACGGCAGGACAAAAGAAATTTGGCCAGCATTACTTATTTACTTCACTCTTTTGCTGCCTTGATTAGACATTCTCATCAAATCTTGCTGGGAAGCCCTGCTCGAGTTACAGAGCGATGATCCCACCCATTCTTGCGGTTTCTTCGTGGCCCCATGCATGACTGAGATGTCAAGTGTTCAGGCCACATCTATTGATAACGTGCAGTTGATACTGTTCACCGTAGCTTCAGTTAATTACATGGGATTATCATTAAATGTGCATTATATCTCACTGAACTGGTATAGTAGCAGTCATTCATTATTTATTAGATGCATTGGAAAGGAAGTGAAAAGCTATACATGACGCTTTAAAACATGGATTTCTTTTTTTTTTTTTACCAGCTTGCTGAGATATAATACCGTATAGACCTTGATTAAAGTTGACAGCGTATTTAATATAATATAAGGGACACATTTGTATCATGAGAGAATGTCAAAAACTGTAAAGTGTTTGAAGTAGATGGAGTTTGAATAAATGTGCTTGGGATGCCAAAAGATAATACGCTGAAGACAAATCTTAAAGTGCCCCTATTATGATATTTTAAAGGTTGCTCATTTTTTCATACAATAGGTTTACATCAAAGAAAGAAAGAAAAAAAAAAACACTATATTTTCTCAGAATTGCAGCATCCCCTTTTTTCTCACCAGTCTGTTGTGATTGGTCTACTCTGCTCTGATTGGTCAGATGACCCAGTCTGTTATGATTGGTCTGCTCTGCTCTGATTGGTCAGATGACCCAGTCTGTTGTTATTGGTCTACTCTGCTCTGATTGGTCAGATGACCCAGTCTGTTGTGAATGGTCTACTCTGCTCTGATTGGTTAGATGACCCAGTCTGTTGTGAATGGTCTACTCTGCTCTGATTGGTTAGATGGCCCAGTCTGTTGTGAATGGTCTACTCTGCTCTGATTGGTTAGATGGCCCAGTCTGTTGTGAATGGTCTACTCTGCTCTGATTGGTTAGATGACCCAGTCTGTTGTGAATGGTCTACTCTGCTCTGATTGGTTAGATGACCCAGTCTGTTGTGAATGGTCTACTCTGCTCTGATTGGTTAGATGGCCCAGTCTGTTGTGAATGGTCTACTCTGCTCTGATTGGTCAGATGGCCTAGTCTGTTGGGATTGGTCTACTCTGCTCTGATTGGTCAGATGACCCAGTCTGTTGTGATTGGTCTACTCTGCTCTAATTGGTTTGATGACCCAGTCTGTTGTGATTGGTCTACTCTACTCTGACTGGTCAGGTGACCCAGTCTGTTGTGATTGGTCTACTCTGCTCTGATTGGTCAGATGACCCAGTCTGTTGTTATTGGTCTACTCTGCTCTGATTGGTCAGATGACCCAGTCTGTTATGATTGGTCTACTCTGCTCTGATTGGTCAGATGACCCAGTCTGTTGTTATTGGTCTACTCTGCTCTGATTGGTCAGATGACCCAGTCTGTTGTGAATGGTCTACTCTGCTCTGATTGGTTAGATGACCCAGTCTGTTGTGAATGGTCTACTCTGCTCTGATTGGTTAGATGGCCCAGTCTGTTGTGAATGGTCTACTCTGCTCTAATTGGTCAGATGGCCTAGTCTGTTGTGATTGGTCTACTCTGCTCTGATTGGTCAGATGACCCAGTCTGTTGTGAATGGTCTACTCTGCTCTAATTGGTTTGATGACCCAGTCTGTTGTGATTGGTCTACTCTACTCTGACTGGTCAGGTGACCCAGTCTGTTGTGATTGGTCTACTCTGCTCTGATTGGTTCAGATGGCGAGTCTACTTCATATGTACACTTCAGGCACCTATATGTCCCACAATGCAGTACGATTGTGACGTCACCACATATCTTGTGTGATGACGTCGGTTTTTCTGCATCCATTTGAGCTTGAGTCCTCATCCTTTGGAAGTAAATGCACAGTGGATTTGCTTTCACAAATCTTCTCGACATCTCAACAACACAAACCAAACTCTTCCAGTCTCAGCTAAAACTACAGTGTTTAAGAGTCAAAGTAGACACTGTTTGCGAGCAGCCAATAAAGACCATAGGCTGGCAATATACAAATTTGTTACAAACCAACTTAGGTTTGCTCAGGAAGTAAGACTGAATTACTGATGAGGGGAATCAATTTTTGTGTAGTTCTGCCCTATTAAACATAATTTTATGTTGTAAGGTGAGAAAGGTGAGTAAGACTAACTACAAAAAAACAAGAATGGTGGCTAAACACATCACATACAGTCTTGCGATTCAGATATTTGTGAAAACCATTCAAATGGCTTCTTGTTCTCACTCTGCAGCTTGAGACTGTACATTAATAATATTAGACTGTCACAACTGTCCTGCTCACCTGCCCTTGTCATATGATCCTATTCTACTGTCCAAAGAGTCAGCCTGGACCTGGCGTCTCCGATTTCCTTCCTGTTTACAAGTCATGGTTTCTGATCCTTTAGGGGTCATAGATCTTTTGTATCCCTGAATACTGGTATCCATGACTGTCCCAGCCCTATATGTCCCAGCAGGGCCGCATGCTCCTCATTTACAGCTCTTACGTCTTTGTAAATTCTCTGCTCATTAATATACACTTGACATTGTTTAATTATTTATGTAACTTTTTTCAATTCATAAACATGGCAGGATTTTCTTTGACAATGGATTATGAAAATGTTTAACTATTTTGACAAGCATTGCATTTAGTCAACGCCAATGGTCTTCTGCACAGGATTTAATTATGGATTTTTAAGGAGATGATTATCAGATAAATTATAAAATATCAAAACAGCAGCTTTAAATGTTCAGGCAATATATTTTGAAACAGTGGAAATTACTTGGAATTTTTTTTGCTTTGTTTTTTGCGAAATTTAGACCAAGCAGAAGCCTCTATCACATGCTTCAGCAGTGGGCGGGACAAACACACAAGCGGCAATGCCATTGGCTGAACGCACATATTGTGATTAATATTCATGAGCCTGCCTCACATTAACCTGACAGCTGCCGCTGACAATATGCAATCTACCTGAGGGAAAAGGTGTACAAAAACTGTACAAAAATGTGTAAGTTAATCTTGTTTTCTTATATAAAAGCATACACTGTAAAAATTATATGTTCATTAAAGAAGCAAATTTTTTACAAATAGAAATCTTTTGTAACAGCAATATACACTACTGGTCAGTAATTTGGGGTCAGTCATTTTTTTTCTTTCTTTTTTGAAATAAATCAATACTTTTATTCAGCAAGGATGTGTTAAATTGATCAAAAGTGATAGTAAAGAAGATTTATATTATTAGAAAATATTTGTTTTATTATTTTGAATAAAAGCAGTTCTTTTTAACCTTTTATTCATCAAATATATTAGGCAGCAGAACTGTTTCCAACACTCATAATAAATCAGAATATTAGAATGATTTCTAAAGGATCATGTGATAGACTGGAGTAATGATCCTGAAAATTCAGCTTTGCATCACAGAAATAAATTATAATTTAAAGTATAATAAATTGAAAACCAATTATTTTAAATTGTAATAATATATCACAATATTACATTTTTTTTTCTGTATTTTTGATCAAATAAATGCAGGCTTGATGAGCAGAAGAAACTTCTTTCAAAAACATTAAAAATAGTAATGTGTCCAAACTTTTGGCCTGTACTGTACACTGTAAAAATTATATGTTCATTAAGTTGGGAAAACATATGTTTTTACTTGAACTCTTTTTTATGTTATACAAGATTCAACAAATTTTTTTAAGTCAGTTTAATGTAATTTAAGTTGATATAACTTAAATATCCAAATTGATTGCACTTAAAAATTTAAGGCAGCAACTTTTTTTTTTTTTTTTTTTTTTTTTTTTTTTACAGTGTATATGTCATTTTTAATATGTTCTTAATATTCTGAAACCTAAAATGACAAATGGGACACACTACGATCTTGCGGGCAAGTCCTGATTTTGCCAAGTTAGACAACATATTTTGTTGGTCCTGGAACAACATTCCTCTCTGAAAAATGAAATGATAACAGAATTAAGCATGGCTTTTTGCTGCCCTTATAGTTCCTATACAATATACATAATTAACTAACTGATATAATATGTCATCATATTTCAACTTCAAAAACTGCTTTAAAACATTCTGATAATCATCATCATAATAATAAGGGGTTGTAAAATAAAAGGCCTTGATGATTTAAACTGCAGTGGAGCAGCTGAGAAACTGATGAAGCCTAAACTGAGAAGAGATCCCTTAAGATCCCACATTTTGGTGGATGTATGATATTGAGATTCACAATGCAAATCATGTTATTAATGTCTCTCAGCACAATGTTTAATAATAGAGACAACGTATGGTCATTAATCAGAGTGCTTATACTCAAATTTAACAATATTTGTTTACAGTAAAACGCTATCATTGGAATTTTACTCTGAAATCAATGGAGACCATGTCAGTTTCTGTCATGACACACACATTTACAGAGAAAAACACAACTTTGAAGTGTTAGAACAGCAAATGACATAACCTACAGCAAAAATGTAGTACGGTATTTTATTGTAATAATTGCTGTTACTGTTTTTGGTGAAACCCTGGTGAGATCAGCCAGTGCAGGCCTGAAGCAGCAGAGCACTCGTACACAGGCTGCTAGTGTGCTAATGTCAGGGTGTGGTGTGTCTAGTGGTCAACATGCTCGCTCTAATTCTAGGTCCTGTTGTGTAATTCTCAGCTATTAAAGTCTACAGTGAGCTGACTGTTTGGAAAACATGCATTTGTGTAGTAAATGCATTGATACACTGGGGTTGAATTACAGTATATGTGGTGCCAGAATTCTCCACCGACATCCTGACTGAGAGCAACAGGAAAAACGACCAGAACAACTAACTAAACATGAGTTAGAGGCCAACCATTCCTCATCTATCTATCTATCTATCTATCTATCTATCTATCTATCTATCTATCTATCTATCTATCTATCTATCTATCTATCTATCTATCTATCTATCTATCATCTGTCTGTCTGTCTGTCTGTCTATCTATCTATCTATCTATCTATCTATCTATCTGTCTGTCTGTCTGTCTGTCTGTCTGTCTGTCTATCTATCCGTCTGTCTGTCTGTCTGTCTGTCTGTCTAGCTAGCTATCATCTGTCTGTCTGTCTGTCTGTCTGTCTGTCTATCTATCTATCTATCTATCTATCTGTCTATCTATCTATCTATCTATCTATCTATCTATCTATCATCTGTCTGTCTGTCTGTCTGTCTGTCTGTCTATCTATCTATCTATCTATCTATCTATCTGTCTGTCTGTCTGTCTGTCTGTCTGTCTGTCTGTCTATCTATCCGTCTGTCTGTCTGTCTGTCTGTCTGTCTGTCTGTCTGTCTGTCTAGCTAGCTATCATCTGTCTGTCTGTCTGTCTGTCTATCTATCTATCTATCTATCTATCTATCTCTGTCTGTCTGTCTGTCTGTCTGTCTGTCTGTCTGTCTGTCTGTCTGTCTGTCTGTCTGTCTGTCTGTCTGTCTGTCTATAGATTTATGCCACTGGCAAAACTGTGCACTCTAACTCTAAGATGATTGACAACAGCCATATTTCTCCTAATAATATTTGCTCACACATTGTCTTTGTGCATTGTGTGCTCAAACTGAATGACTCTCTTTATGTGCTCTAGCAGCTAGCTAAGGTAAACACCTAAATTATCAAGCTTTTATAATAGGATTACTTTTGTGGGCATATCATTTTACAACAAATTTTATTTCAGCAGTAATTAATTGTTTTAGTTCATTTATCATAAATCTAAAAGTATTATTATAATTATTACGGCTATTATTAATTCATTATTGTATATATTAATTTATTTATTACATTGAATTAACAATGTATTAATATATACTTTTATTAATACACTGCAATCTTACATCATCTATGCATATCTGTATCTTGCGATCAGAAATGTGAGTGATTCTTTGTGTATGAGGAGTTTTACACATTATTTTATGGCACCTTTATGTTTTATTTCTAGTGAACATTTACCACAGGTCATTTAACTGACACTTTTGTCCAAAGTGAATTCCAGTAGCAACATTTTATCAGTCATCTTACTGTAATTTCAAAGTTTTATTTTCTGAAGACATTTATCACACCTCATTGTCTCATTCGGATAGGTGTTATTTCAGGTCCTTTGTTCACCTCTTCAATATTTTATACCAGTAATGAAAATAACACAGACAACATTTGAAATATTTTGATCCATTTATTTATTTATTGATTTATTTATTTATTCACTTAAATAGTTTTCAGGTAGATTTACATTTGGTCAATGCCCATGTGCGCCCCTCTACATATTCAAAAATCAAATAAAACCTCTGGAGTGTGTACAGTATACATCTGCGTGTGTGGACTCTATTGACCGGGGGGGTCCCGGGAGTAAAAAGAGTCCTGCAGTGGCGAGGCTGCTGAACTGAAATGAAATCTGAGTACAAGAGAGGGGTGAGATGTGTACTGATCATTCAGGACAGAACCATCGCCTGGAATTCTGCAAGAGATCAGAGAAAGATTTTCATTAACGTGGGATGTAAACCTGCAGATGCTTCAGTAAACAATTTACAGCAGTTTTCATAACTTTCTGAATAGTTTAAGCATGTTATTGAATGTGGCAGTGCTCATGTATTTGGTCTACGCTGCTGTGAGCATGTAAGATATTAGAAATTCATTTATTGAATTCATATATCCTGCTTCTGCTGCATAAATAGACATACATAGATCCTATAGCTGATATAGGCAGGTGGAGCTGGGGAGGTGGAGGGGTTCAGCAACACTGAACCAGGATATTTGAATGTTGAGCAAGCAATCTCATTGGCTGCAGGATCAGCAGAGGCCAGTCATAATGATAATGATGTGATAGATTGCACGTGAAGGACCAATCAGCCTGCGCCCTCTAAAGTTTCATGACTGAACATATATACCACTAAGCATGATTTGGATATTAAAATTGCAACTAACTTCACATAGATATGAGGTGACAGCTATTTAAATCATGTCAGATTAACAGCAATCAAATGAAAACCAGCACAAAACTGGGTAACACTTTATTTTGATGGTCCCTTTTGAACGTGCTGTTGACTATATGTCAACTAACTTTCATTGGAGTATTAGTAGACTGTCTGCTTAATATCTGCAAACACTTTATTGTGATGGTCTTCCAACAGACACTAATCTAACCCTAACCCTACCAGTCTATTAATACTTAACTAACACTCTAATGAGAGTTAGTAGAGATGTACGTTACTTATAGTCAACAGAATGTGTTAAAGGGACCATCAAAATAAAGTGAAACCCAAAACTGTTTGCTATTTATTCAGTTAATTGTAAAAGATGGAAATATAACACAAAAGCCATAATCACCATCTACTCCGATCTTGCCATCGCTGTCATCATCGGCTGCTGCCAGGAAAGCCTTGGTCTCTTTATCGGTCAGCACACGAGCACCGGCTGAGAACCGCTGCAAGAAAAACCTGGAGAAAATAAAATAAAATAAACACATCAGAAAGAGAGTCAGCTCATGTCCCACATCAGATAATCCTGCTGATAATCTGGGGAGGAAATACTCAAAATATTGGTAGCTAGAGACAGGATGCAAAAAAGCAGCTGGAGGATAAAGTGTCTGGCTTAATTCAAAGGCCGCAGCTGAATGCATAAAAACAGACTGTCCTCAGGCAACATAATCCCTGTCTGTTGATGAATACTTAATATCCATGTGCTCGGAAAGCCCAGGAAAGGCTAAAGTCTGTGGTTAGGGTTGATTCTGCACATATGCCATTATTAAGTTGATCCTAAAAGTGCTTTCAAGTTGAAAGAATCTGCTTTTCAATGTGGCTTTAAATGCATGTAAAACTCATGTACTTGAGTTCTTCCTCCTCGATGAATCCACTGGCATCGTTGTCCAAGATGTTGAAGACATTCTTCACTTCCTGAGGGCTTTTCTTTGTCAGACCACACAGCTGGAAGAACTTTTTGGGGGTGAAGGAGTCTGGAGCTGGAGAAAAACAACAACGGAATAACCAATTAAAACACACGTGAAACCTGACACTGGCATTAATAGTAAGGAGCCGTAGAATCGGACTGGACTGATATTGGATTCGCGCTAAGATCAAAAACATTACTTGAGGTAAATGAAGACAAAAACTTCAGAAATGAATGCATCTACAAGTTCAGTTTCTAATGTGCGGATGAGACACAAACATGCTGAGACAGGAGAGACGGTGTATCCTACCTTGACAGTCCTTGAGCGCACTGTCGATGGCATCAGCGGAAAGAACAGATGACAGTGACATGGTCCTGAAGAAGAAGAAGAAGAACAGTTTTAAATAATTAACTCATTTTCACAAGCAGCTGTCATATCTCTCCACACTGTAAATGTATTTGAATCTAGTCTAGGCTGATTTGTGTATTCAAAGGGTTTTGTACATTGGCATGTTGCTATGCACTGTAAAAAGTGTTCAGTTCACTTACTTAAAAAACAAAAAACAAAAAAAAAGAGGAAACCCGTTGCCTTAAAATTATTAAGTAAATAAACTTCATGCTTAATCAAAAAAAAGTTAAGTAATGTGGAATTGTCATAACTTAATTTTTTCAATTAAGCATTACGTTTATTTACTTAATAATTTTAAGTTAACGGGTGTACTCATTTTTTTTAAGTAAGTGAACTGAACACTTTTCACAGTGCATAGCAACATGCCAATGTACAAAACCCTTTGAATACACAAATCAGCCTAGACTAGATTCAAATAAATCTCGCCTAGATTAAAATGAAAAAGATGATCTGCCTGAAACGTTGTCGAGCTATGCTTTCCATCAAAATAAATAAATAATCCCCTAAAGATACAGGATGACAGCATTTTACATACTCCTTTTTCCCCTCAGATATTCTAATGCAATCAAATAAAACCTCCATATGCATGCATTTTCAATGCAATTATTATAAAAAAAAAAATGCACATACACATACATGCAATTTAAAAAAAGTGTAAATGCATGCATTTTAATGCACTTCATTAAAACCCTACACAATAGCTACATGCAATTTTCTTAAAAAACAACAAAAAAACTTTAGCCTAAATGCATGCCGTTTTAATATAAACCTTGCACGCTCATGCAGGTAAAATAAAATCCCACACAAAAAGAGATTGCAGTGGGAAAGCTGGGACTCTTACCTCGGTGAAGTTCTCCTGGCAGGTGATTCAACAGAAGTAAGGCTGAGTGGTGACTGCGAGTCGGTCCAGGTGCGATTTATATAGGTCTGAATGCAGTGACAATGGCTAATTCTTGAGTTACCAGTCTGTGGATCAAATTCTAACTGCCAGGCCCCAGCTCAAATTACTTACCTAACTAATTAACCTGTACTATTTATATCTGTTTTACTGTGTGTGTGTGTGTGTGTGTGGGCCAGCCCTCATCTGTGACGCCCTTGTAAAAGGCAAATTAAGTAATAAATGCTTTGCTGTCTACCTGCTCATCACGTCCCTCCCATCCTATATCATAATACAGGCATCACACTCGTTCACCCCTGTCATGCACATCCGATCCTCCTCTCAGGTTGGTCAGTCGCTCCCTCCCTCTTTCCCCGCTGCTTTACATGAGGTCATTCCAGATTCCTCATTATAATATTACATAAACACTTTTATATTGCATTGCTGTTGGGAGGTGGACAAATTCTGGGGATGCTCGAAAGCCACCTTTCCTTGATGTTAGCTTTAATTTTTCGCTTTCCAGATGTCTATTACTTTATAAATCCCATAATCTGCAATGGATTTTTTTTTTATTTTATTTTTTTTTCTAATCTGCTCCATATTGTCTTTCTGAACAGATGGGAGCCTATAATCCACTGCTCACCAGATGCACACACACACACACACACACACGCACATACACACACACACACACACACACACACACACACACACACACACACAGAGTGTCTCTGCTGTTTTAGAGAGTGTCATGAGAGTTTATCCTTCTCATTTCACCCTCCATCGGCAGACAAACAGCGAGCTGTCATTTTTCCTCTGCTGATTCAGGGATTCAAGGTCACCTTTTGACCAGCGCCCAGCAGCACGCTGTAATCAATGTTTAAAACGCACCTGCTAGACGCATATATTATGTAAGAGGGTGCAATATGTCCTCAAGTGCAGGAAAAGAAAAAGGAAAGAAAAAAAAAAAACAGACACTGCTCGCTTAACTTTTTGTCACCAAACCCGCATGTTACAATTAAACTGAGGTACTGTTTCCATCGGAGCGATGGAGTTACAGACAGCGCATCCATCATACGCGTGTAACAGATATAGAGGCCATTTTTGTTCTTGACTTACCAAGTTATCTCATGATTTAATGGTCATGAACATAAAATGTATTGGTTTCATTTGTTTCAATGACAGATTGTGCAGTTGAATCATGTGCATTACCTTTAAGTAGAAATTTTGGGGTCAGAAAGATTAAAAACAAAAAGAAAATGAATACTTTTATTCAGCAAGGATGCATTAAATAGATCAAAGGTGACAGTAAAGACATTTATAATGTTACAAAATATGTCTGTTTCAAATAATGTTGTTCTTTTGCACTTTCTATTCATCAAAGAATGAATAGAAAAAAAAAAGATCATGGTTTCCACAGAGACAATAAGCTGCATAAACTATTAATAATTGATTAGAATAATAAGAAATGTTTCTTGAACATCAAATCATCATATTAGAATGATATCTGAAGGATCATGTGACACTGAAGACTGGAGTAATGATGCCGACAATCCACAGTTATAATCATTACATTCAAATAGAAAACATATCTTTTAAATTGTAACATAAATAATATTTCACTAAATAATATTATTTTACTCTCTTTTTGATCAAATAAATACAGGCTTGTTAAGCATAAGAGACTTTAAAAACATTTTAAAAATCTGACTGAAAGTTTTGAATGGTATTTGTTTGTTGTGTGAACAGGTAAATACTGTCATTTTTGTTCAATTTAGTGCATCCTTGCCGAATAAAAGTATTAAATATATCTATATATGACAAGTTTAAATTTGTTTTTATTGAACAATTTTAATGCATATATTATTATTATTATTATTACTTGTTGTTGTTGTTATTACAGTCCAATTGCACTCAGCACATCTGCTAGTGTCAGCCTCTATAAGCATTTACATTGACCGTAATGTTTGAGCGCATCACCAGAGACTGCGTTAGTTCATGCTTGCCTGGCGATTGAGTTGCAAGGCGCCCATGGCCCATTTAAATGCATTAGGTGGAGGTGTTTGCTGTGACATGTTTTGGGACAGTCCATGCGTGGGATAACCCGCACGGCGAAACCCAAGAGCCTGGAGCTGACAAGGACACCGGATACAGAGGTGTTGCTTACCCAGAAACACTGATGTCATGTGCCATGATGATACCTCATATCCTATACGATTACTAAGCAATCCTTTATTTATTCATTTACGTTTGCTTATATTCTCTGCAGGCATTAAGCTACACTACGCTTACTGACCTCTACTAAGGTGTCTGTTTTGGCAACACTCAGCTGCTTTAAGTGGTACGATATGCTAGTTAGCCTCTGACTCTGACTAAAAGTTTGAGCGTGTTAGAGGCTAACTAGCATATCGTGCCACTTTTTAGCCTCTACTCTCTCTCAAAAGAAAAAAAATGCTTTTTTTTTTTAACCTTTATTTAGTGGTACAACAGCAGCCTTTAAGGGACATTTTTTTGTACCGTATCTACCTCTAAAAGGTGCATATAGTAACTTAATAATAATAATATAAACTTTATTTTATATAGCACCTTTAAAGTGGGTTCTCAAGGCACTTTACACAATAAAACAGACATAAAAATACAAAGCTTACAAAAAACAAAAGAACAGACTGGAATGCAAAATTATTTAAATCATAAAGAAAAAGCTAATCAATATACTGTATATATGTTTACATGTTTTTATACTAATGCTTATTTTGAACACATTGCAATTTGTTGAGTGTGGTTTTAGGAACCCCAGCAAGAAGTGCATCGCAGTAGTCAATGCGGGGAAAGAATAAAGTATTGATAAGTCTTTCAGTCACAGGAAAAGATGGTGGTTCAAAGAGATGAAAAAAGGGTCAAAAGACAAACTCCTACATTATTTAGTTTGGAACTCTAAAACAGTTTAACATTACTGAACCAGCTCGACGAAGCTGATGAGGAGAGCCAATAAGCAAAACCTCAGTCTTATCACTATTAAGACACCAGTAAAGTTTTTGGTCATCCATGTTTTTATCGCAGAAATGCAATGTGAGAGAAAAGAAACATCCACATCTTGACCAGGCATAGAGTGGTATATAAATGTCAGTATCATCTGCATGGAAGGGATAATTAACCCTGAGTGATCTTAAGAGCAATCCAAGAGGAAATATAATATATATATTAATTCTGAAAAAAGTAAGGGGCCTAAAATTGAACCCTGTGGGACACCAGTAGGGACAGAGCCGATCTCAGACCTGAATGCCCAATGGCCAATCAAAAATAGCCCAAATATCAAAATATGCCATTCCCACATCTAAAAAACATATTTTAAAGTCACTGTTAAAGTCACTGCAAATTGAAAACCAATATATCGTTTAGTGATCATAAATGCAGCTCAGAGACACCAGTTAACCTGCCTGGCAAAGCTTAACACCTAGAACAGTTTTATCATTTAAAGTTCCCCTGTGGTGAAAATCAAGCTTTTAATGTTGTTTATATGTTAAACAACACTTATGGGTGTTTTTAATATGCTTTAAGACAAACCATGTGCAAAATCATATGTCGACACCATTGCTGAGTATTTTCTCCTTAAAACTGAAATCGCTTGTGTTTCTGATGTCACAAACTACCTTGTAACCAATCAGATCAACGTGTGATCGTCAACGAGGTATACTAAATGAGGCAAGGGTGTAGAGTTACATTCAAGCTATTTTAAGGCATGAAGACTTTTTTTCAAGGAAAACATTTTTCAATATGTAATTTTGGTGATCAAAGGGGAATTTTAAAGAATAAAATTGTTGACTACAGGTGGGACTTTAAAATATTTAAATACAAGCATTTCAGTGCATTGTCAAACCTTTAACTCCTGGGTATCAACCTGTAAAAAAAATTCTGACAGTCAGTGCATAAACAAAAAAATAAATAAGTATAATTAGATACTTTTACATTTCTAAAAAGTAGGTAGACATGTGTGCAATATAATGTTTACAATAAGCAATTCATTGTGTCTGGTGTGTGCACTTTCAAAGGAGTTTGAGATGCTTTTCCTAGCCATTAACACGTTGTAAAGTAATGCCATCTAGTGGACCATTTAACCTAAAACATCACTGAAAAAAAAAAATGCTGCCTTAAGTTTGCAAACAACTTGGATGTTTAAGTTATTTCAACTTACAGTTGAATCTTGAATAACTTATACAAATGTTGCTTAACTTATTTTGATGAGTTAAAGCAATGTAAAACATATGTTGTCATAACTTATTGATCATACAATTTTGTTTACAGTGTACGCTCGTGGAATAAAAAGATTTGTTTATTTATTTGAACTGTTAAACATTGGCTTGTTAGTGAGTAATTTTCACCTTTGTAATAGTTTCTTAAGTATGAGTCTGCAATAAAAATGCATGTGATCGACCAAACAAATAAACAAGTAATTGATAATAATAATATAAAAAATCATAGTGTCTATGGCAGTGATCCCATAGATAAACCTAGCAAATATATGTATTTTTCAATTTATTTGATTTTTATTTCATGGAAATGTGATTAATATAAACTTTCTCCACACAGCTAGCTAGAGTGAAAAGCAGATTTGCAACAAAAAATGAAAAGAAGTCAAGGTTATATTGAAAAAGAATATTTATTCTTTTCTTGTCGTCCGTTCCCGTAAAAGTGCATCAGATTTTACAGTAAGCAAAATTCATATTTAAGACAGGAGACACAACCGCTACATTCACGGTCATCGTTTTGACAGTGCTGCATGGGAGGAAACTTCTCATAAGCATCATGAGTATAAAAATTATTTATAGTAGGATGAAAATGGGAGGTCTTTGGCAAAGTTGTTCCTTCAGAGCTAAAGGTGTTGTTGGTCAGAGGCAATTTATGCCTTAACCAAGGCAGCGAACTCTGTCGGAAAGAAACAAACAAGCATGTTAAACATTCAATCGTGGTTTTCAATCAAATATTATGCATTTTGATATTCTTAGAGCACTTTGAAGCACATTAATGTGCATTGGGATTGTGCTCAAGAGATTCCAAGAACATGTGTAAAGTTTGAAGCAGGCTTAATCTTAAAGGTGACTGACCATCAATTCCGATCTTGCCGTCACCGTCAGCGTCTCCAGCTTTAAGGAAAATCTTGGTCTCTGCGTCAGTCAGTGCCCTGGCACCAGCCTTGAAGTTCTGCAGGAACAGTCTGCCAGCACACAGTTCAGTTTATCAGTACATTCAAGATGCAAGTATTTCTTTATGAGCTTTATAAAGCTGCTCTTACTTGAGTTCCTCCTCCTCAATGAAGCCACTCTTGTCCTGATCGATGATTTCAAAGGCCTTCTTGACATCATCGGCGGACTTGGCTGACATGCCGACCTTGGCGAAGAAAGCCTTGTGGTTGAAGGAGTCAGCAGCTGTGTGGGAAATATGGGAAAGAGGTCAATAAATACCCGCATTTAATGTGATAAAGATCTGGTGGCTCACGCCGTCTCACCCTTGCATGCCTCCAGTGCTGCAGCGATGTCAGCTTCCTTCAAGCCGAATGCCATCTTTAGCTGCATGATACATAAAACAGAACATTAAAACAAGAAACGCGTGTCGTCACACAGCTGCCTGAAAGCTCAGGTGTGTTTAGTCCAGTTTGCCTCAAAATATGGCCATTTGACAGATTACTTACTTGATATAACTTATGATTACTTAATATCTGAACATGTATAACATTTCATGCCATTTCAGCCCATGCAAATCCCCCAAAAAACTGTGAAAAGGGAAGCGTGCCGCATGTGGATTTGAGTTACGAGGATGTTAAGTCCCAAAGGGTCCATGAGGTCCTCTTAAAATAAGCCAGCATTGCAAACAATTCCACAGCCGATTGAGATGATGAGAAAATTTAGGATTCAACCTTCGTTTATGCTCCGAAACAAATCTGGAAGAACCAGTCCTGGGTTTTTTTTTTTGTTGTTGGTTTTTTTCTCCGTAGATAAACTGCAAACTCACCTCTTTTGTCTTTTGGTGCTGAAGGTAGTTTCAGAAGACTCGAGCTGTGAACTGCAGTGGTCTCCGGGCCCCTGATCTCCCCCTTATATACCTTCAGCCACTCCAAATATGAATCATAATGTAATAGACACCCGCTGGCCGAGGGGGGCGGCTTGACATGCGCCCACCAGACACGCTGTACTATATTTATCCTCAAAAATGAAGATGCTTAAAAGGTGCGTTTGAAAAAAAAGTCCATCATATACTTGCATGCTAATAATACAAGCTGCTGATAGTGCATTGACATATTCCTATGGACACTCGCTCATGGGGTTTGGAAAGAGTATATGAAGGGAAGCTTGCGGGACGCTTTTCAGAGGGACATTTCTGTTTGTGTTCAGGGTATGGACTCTCCGGTTGATTTGGCTTGTGTTTCATGTAAAGTGGTTCGTTTAGTGATCATTTTGCATGTTGTTATTTGTGTGTGCAAATGCTGTGTTGGATTTTGCCACATTAAACACGTTGTCTGAATTTGTCCTGGTTTTCTTCTGTACGCAAACAGACCAAAGAGAAAATGGAACATTTTAGTTTTGGTTAACTCCATGATTTACTAGTCCATTATGTTCCCTTGACTTACTTTTTCTCTATTTGACATATGGCAAACTTGAATTTACTATAATATATAGTTTATACACTGAAGAAACAAATTTAGTGTAGACAATTTTCACTCAGAAATTGCAAGCAAATTTCACAATTACTTTCAAAGAAATAGCAAGTAACACATTGATTTGATGTGAAATTTTGAGGTAGAAAAACTGATAAAAAAAAAAAAAAGCTAGGCTAATCTTTCTTTTACTTATTCATCTTTCCCCCGTTAAACTTATTACAGATATGCCTGTTCTTTTGAGTGTATGTAGGTCTACACTGTACAGTATGAAGTGTGTTACTATTAATTCGCCCCTGGCAGTTGCACACAGCGTTCAAACAGCAGAGAGCAGCAGTGCTCATCCTGGCTGATGGCTGTCTTTCACAGGTCAGAAACTCTTCTACTTGTTCCACACCGTCGAAAGCTGAACTGTAAGATACATAGGCCTAACTGAATTTTGTTTTACATTAGAACTTAAGGCTTACACCGTTCCATTTCTGACGTAAGCCTACTTGTTCTTCCTGTGAGAAGTAGCGCGAGCGCTTGAAGTAGCCTACGTCAGAAATAGAACGAAACATCATCGTATGGAATTTGTCGTGATTCGTCGCGCCGCATTCAGTCTAAACAACGCCGATTATTAAAATGGGTTCTACTTGCTTTTGTCGCATTGTTTTTGTCCGGTGTAGACACGGTGTAAAATTGTCTATAGCAGGGGTGTCTAAACTGGGTCCTGGATAGAGAGTTTAGCTCAAACCATGATCGAACTCACCTTTCTGCAATTGTCTTCTATTAACGGTCTAGTAACTAGTAATTGTCTAGTAACTCTGAAGACTTTGAATAACACTTTCAGGTGTGTTTGATTAGGGCTGGAACTAAACTAGGCAGGGACCAGATTTGAGGAACCCTGATCTAAATTTCTAATATGTCAACGATTGTATCACCATTGTGGTTAGTGGAACATTATTACACGAGCATTGCCAGTTGCTCTGATGAAATCGTGCCCGTTGCAGGGCGTTTAATGGGATTTGGAAGACTGAGCTTGGCTGAGTGTTCGATGAGCTATTCTGTGCATTCGGGACGCTGCCATGGACTCTAATTGGGCATGCGAAAACTATCCTCTGCAAATCCCTTGCAGTGCATCTCAGCAAATCTCCAGGCCTTCCCTCGCCCAGCCTTGTGCCAAGAGCATCCTGCAGGACATCCCTGGCTATTGGTGCGTTCAAGTCCTCCTGGGAAGTTCGTATTTACGAGTTGGGAAGTCATGTTTAGATATGCCCAGACAGCAACATAGTGTCGGCCCAGATCCAGGCCACGTCTGGTACATGTGGACCGGATCAGATGTGGGCCGGATCTGGGCCGACACTATGTTGCTGTCTGGATCGTCGGAGAAAGATGGCGGTGTAACCTCTATTAATTAACTAAACAAAAATACTGCAGGATTTAACTACTTCTAGAAAACAAAAAACGAAGAATGTGCATCAAACTGTTTTTAATTCATTTATGAAGCCACTGCAAACTTTATCGCTACATATTATATTGTTATATTACAATGCTATTATAGTTTGTGCAGGCAATTATGCTGCCTTCACATATGCTATTGGAAGTTTCCTAATTCCCACTTCTGAAGTGATTACGGGCTTGTCGCATTCAAGTGCTTTGTTGTCGCAAATAACATGAATCATGGAGGACAGCGGGTTTATTCATGCCTATTAATTGGGGAAATCTGATGATATTTAGCGTCCCATTCATTGACAACCATAAACATTCACTACACTATCAAAATGATCCCCAAGCTTCTCAGTGGTAAATATGACTTGAGTTGATGTCCAATTTTTAACAATGAAATTCGTATTTACATGTATTTACACGTATTTCCAATAGCATGTGAAGGCAGCATTAGCTTATTTGGTTGTAAATAAAAAAGCATGACAATGTCACTGCTATTATACTTATAAATATTGTTGTATACGCGTTCAACTCACGAATACGATCTTTCCGGCATGACTTGAACGCACCATATGAGTGCATTATCATGAAGGAGGACATCTGACAACACAACGGGAACGTCGATTAGCGGCGAATGCGTAAAAAAGCTCGCTTCAAAGACATGTTACACCAAAACTATATTTATTCCTTGTTTTTCACTCTTCCCTAGAAGTGCATTCAAGATTGTACATTTGCACAGGCCAGTGGGCTTGAAATAAAACATCCAACTTACACATACAAATACCCTTATCCAGACACGTACTCGAAACTGAGTAAACTGTCCAAAGTCAGTCATGAATAAGATCATATAAAAAAGTTCAGCTGAGAAAGTTGTGACTGTGAGCTGTCGTGAGTTCTGGTTCCTTGAATATGGAAGGGTCTTGGTCAGATGAAAATTTAAGCCTTTACAAGAGCAGCAAACTCTGTGAGATGAGACAAAGATGAGACAGAGATCAGACTAACATTAGTCAATTCTGCAAGTATCACCATTTTCATTTCCAAATATTGTCAAGGGTCTGCTATAGTGTTGATAAACTGCACTGCCAATCATAATCCTGAACTATAGTATAGAGCTTCAGTAGTTGCTGCCAAGTGACAGAGCTAAAAAAAAACAAGAACGTCCTGCTGGAACTGACACTTACATTATTAGGCCTGTTTTTTGTTGTTGTTGTGATATTTGGTTGTGAATTCTTTTTTTGACATCTTGTTAGCTAGGTAAAATAATCTAACTGGCTAACATGGATCTTGAAATTGCAAGAACGAATTGTGATAGTTTTGGTAGCAATGGGTTGAAAATGTTATTGCAAAAATATTCTTTACATTTTATGAAAAAAAAAATTATATGTGCAGAAAATGTATAATCATGAATGTACAGTATATTTTTTTTTATTTGCATATGAATAAATATAATATATATATATATATATATATATATATAGCATATGTATAAGTAAATATAATATATATATATATATATGTAAAAAATATATATTAAAATATATATGTAAAAAATGTTATATCTACAATTAGAAATTTACATATTTAATAATATTGACTTGATAGCATCAGTAAAAATGGGTTTAAAATGTTATTGAAAGTTTTCTTTAAAAAGTTCATTTAAAAATGTATGTGTGGAAAATGTATAATGGTTGATAATATTTTTTATAAAAAGACGACTTTTTTGATGAGAAATGTAAATGCGTGGAAGATGAATAGAAAAAAAACATTTGCATTTGAATAAATATATTTAAGTTAATATTCAAATATATACAGTATATACAATTAATCATTTACTTTTTATATTTTTTTATATAATGTATTATATAATTGCAAAATGACTTTATTTATTGTTATATCTGAGAACAAGTAATACATTCATTTGTTTCAATATACCTCTTAAACATCATTTATGTATTTATAATTTGCATAATGAATATAAATATATATCTAAGTACATATTACATTTTTTTTTTTTTTTAATTGTAGGCCTATTTCATTCATGTTGAGGCCATGCAGTATAAATGTGAAATCTGAACTATTTGCCTGACCGCTGCAATCTCATAGCAATTCATAACTATTTTACATTTGGTTAAAGGGATAGTTCATCCAAAAACTAAAAACTCCGTCATCATTTACTCACCCTCAAGTGGGGAGCCATTGATTTCCATAGTATTTGTTTTTCCTACTATGGAAGTCAAACCAACATTCTTATAGTATCTTCGTTTGTGTTCAACAGAGGAGAGAAACTCACACAGGTTTGGAACAACATGATGACAGGATTTTTACATTTTTGGGTGAACTATCCCTTTAATTGGTGGATAATTTGTAGGATCTGTTTAAACCCCAGTGACGGTTAAGTTTAGGGGCGGAGTTAGAGGTAATGAGTTACTTTTAAAGGGATACTCCACTTTTTTGGGGAAATAGGCTCATTTTACAACTCCCCCAGAGTTAAAGAGTTGAGTTTTACCGTTTTCGAATCCATTCAGCCGATCTCCGGGTCTGGCGGTACCACTTTTAGCATAGCTTAGCATAGATCATTGAATCGGACAGGACCATTAGCATCTCTCTCAAAAAAATGACCAAAGAGTTTCGATATTTTTCCTATTTAAAACTTGACTCTTCTGAGTCCAGCAGGCGTAATGATATGACGCAGCGCCTGAAAATAGGTCTAATAGGTTAGACAAACTTAGTCCCGGTCACTATTTTCAGTTTCTTGATTATCACGCAGGAATGAGAGTATAGTTCCTAGCCATATCAGCCTAGAAAATCGCAACTTTTCATTTTCCATCGGTCTTAGTACACGATGTAACTACAGAAGAGTCAAGTTTTAAATAGGAAAAATATCGAAACTCTTTGGTCATTTTTTTGAGAGAGATGCTAATGGTCCTGTCCGATTCAATGATCTATGCTAAGCTATGCTAAAAGTGGTACCGCCAGACCCGGAGTTCGGCTGAATAGATTCGAAAACGGTAAGACTCAACTGTTTAACTCTGGGGGAGTTGTAAAATGAGCCTATTTCCAAAAAAAGTCGAGTATCCCTTTAAAAAATTTCGAATTTTTCGAAATCATTGGAAATCGCCACCTCGTAAAATAATGAACTTTTCCCGTGAGATCAGATTGGCCCGACCCAGTGTTGACAATTTAGCGACTTTTTACACTCCTTTAGCGACTTTTTTCAAAAAAGTGACCAGCGACAAATATAGCGGCTTTTTGGATTGCTGGTTGACATGCAGTCAGTCACTATATCATGCTTGTTCTATATTGTCTCACAGAAAAGATGCAAAAGAGAACAGCTTTATTGGATATTCGCTATATATCGCTTTAAAATACAGTATGAGAGCAAGGATCAGGGTAGGAAACGGCTAGCGACTTTTACTGACTTTTTGAGCAGGCTTTAGCTGCTTTCCAGTGAAAATACTTGCACTTTCTCGCCAAAAAGGCAGCCTCCACTACACCGAACTTTAATGTAAAGCACACAGGAAGCTTAAGCTTCCTATCTCGATGTGAGTTCAACTCTTCTAGATCTCACGCGAGGTGTAAAATTGTCATTTTTCACTTACCATCAACTCCAATCTTGCCATCACCGTCACTGTCGCCGGCAGCAAGGAAGGTCTTGGTCTCTTTGTCGGTCAGATCCCTGGCACCAGCCTTGAAGTTCTGCAGGAACAGCCTACAGAAAGAGCACAGGCCTGCTGTGAAGCCCACAACTTGACTTTTGTCTGACATTTTTCCCATGTAAACGATGTGTTAAGAGTCTCACTTCAGCTCCTCCTCCTCAATGAAGCCACTGTTGTCCTGGTCAATGATGAAGAAAGCCTTCTTGACATCATCGGAGGACTTGGCTGACAGGCCGACCTTGGCGAAGAAGGACTTGTAGTCAAAGGAGTCAGCAGCTGTGGAGAGAGATGATTCAACTGATCAAACTATTGTTATGTTACTTTTACAGTAACCCAGCTAACAGGGAACGCGTGCATGCTCAGAAGAACAAACATTGTTGCAAGGTTCTCTCAAAGTTATGAACAAACGTTATACTAGTGACGTTAATAGAACATTCTTTCAGGGTTGTCTGGTCTTTAATTATGAAGATAACCCTGCATGAACGTTCTGTTGACGCTTCTGGATACTGGTTGCTCTAGCATTAGCACAAACATTTTTTTATTGGAAACTTCTTCTGACATTTTTCAAATGGTACTACTTGTTTCAGAACCTTCAGAGAACATTCAAAAGTAACATTTCCGTAACGTTTGAAGAGTGATAAAAAAAAAAATAAAAAAAAAAAAAGTCTGGACATTCTAAACATTCAGAGAATATTCAGAAATAGCGTTTTTATATATAAATGGGAACGTTTGCAAAACAGTCTTAGAACATCATGTTGTTAGCTGGGAAGGAAGCCACTATTACTTTTAAAGTTAAAACATTTCATGTGCTTTTCTTATTATTACTATTTTTCACATCTTAGAATAGCAGTCATCACAAAAAATACAGAAATACTATGTAGAAGTTTATGGAACAAAAAAGTTCCATAAAAAATTCCATAGTATTTCTGTGTATATGCTGGCCACTTGTTGACTGTTTTCTCCCCCTCAATATCCTGTACAATTCATTTCTGAAAAATGAATTATGTTTATGAAAATTTGAATAATCATTCATATTTTAGTTTTTAAAAAGAAATGTAATTTCTACAAAACAATTTTAGGAATTTAGGCAGAAGTCTCTAGATCATGTTTCTAAATAACCCAAATATTAATTTATTAATTTATTAATTTATTAATTTATTAATTTATTAATTTATTTATCATGAGTCTATATTTACTCATGTTTGTCATTATCAAATCTTCAGATTGAATTTGGCCACTTGTTGACTGCCCCCCCTGTTATATCCTGTCCAATTCGTTTCTTCTGTATTATATTTATTCATATTTTTGTTTTGAAGAAGAAATTCAACTTCTACAAAATAATTTTAGGAATTTAGGCAGAAGTCTTTAGATCATGTTTCTAAATAGTCCAAATAATAATGTAATATAATATAATATAATATAATATAATATAATATAATATAATATAATATAATATAATATAATATAATATAATATAATATAATTGCTATAAATTACTTTCTTTAGTGTTATATCTGATACATCTTATAATATATTCATTTGTTTAGGTTTACCTCTTCAACATAATTTGTTTGTTTTGGATTTCATGTGTCTATATTTATTCATGTATATCAAATCTTCAGATTAAATTTGGTCACTTTTCCCCCTGCTTTATATCTTGTCCAATTAGTTTTTTTTTTTCTGTATTATATTTATTAAAATGTAGATATTTATTAATAGTTTTGTTTTGAAAAAGAAATTCAACTTCTACAAAACAAATTTAGGCAGAAGTCTTTAGATCATGTTTCTAAATAGCCCAAACAATATCATATAATATAACATAATATAATTGCTATAAATGCTATAAATGTAATATGTTAATTTCATTATGCCTCTTCAACATTATTTGTTTGTTTTGGATATCATGTGACTATATTTACTCATGTGTATCAAATCTTCAGATTCAATTTGGCCACTTATTGACTCCAGAAATGGCAGGAAACATAATCCAGCCGGAAACTGTTTTGCTCAACCGGTTTTCTCAATGCCAGTTCTATCATCTAGTGTTTTCCCAGATGTGGGACCCCTGCAATCTGAGATGATCACGTGACGTCTTACCTTGGCAGGCAGCGATAGCAGCATCCACATCAGCTGCGGCGAGCATAGCGGCGACGGCCATTCTTCTGCTTCTGAGTAAGCTGCAAAACAGTATTGAGTGAGAGCAATTCACAAATGAGTTCAATAATGCAGTGCATTACATAAAGAGACTCAATTCTGTATTCCCCCATCAGTGCCACACATGCTTCATGAACTGCTCTGATTCGAATGCCTCAAGTGCCTGATTTTCCTCTTTCACATAAACGTTTGCACACTACAACTGATAGTTGGTGTTCACAACCCCCTATTTCCTCTAGTTATCCTCAGAGTTCAAGCAATCGACATTTACTGTCCGAGTTCTGCGGTCTTTACCGCCCGCATCCATCGCGGGACGTGTGACCCACATGCCTCCTGATGCTCTCTCCGTTACCAATATTCCCATCACGTCCCTGTCCGTGAGCTGTGGTGATGTTCAGTGACTTTTCTCTGAGAAGCCTGATCCTAAAGCATGAGTGCGTCAGATGAATCGATCCACTTGCACTCACCTTTGCGCTCGTCTAAGGCGAGTGAAAAACCGAAGGAGTTAGTCGAGGTGTGAGCGGCACTTCTGCGTCTCCCGGCTTATATACCCCTCAGCCTCACCATTTACAGGAATTCAATGCTCAGTAACTGATAGCACTAGGTTTGGAATAGTGTCGCAAAAAAATGTGTCCAGTAGTCAAGTCGGGCTAATTTTAGTCTCACAAACGATGTTCAGAACCATGTGAGGGACCCTATAGATCATGAGGCCCTCGCTCGGGTTAACTAGACGTCCCTTTCCCTGCCTTATCATCCCGACTTAGGATTTGGGGAGACTCCCATCTGGCCGTTTGCTTCTTTTCCCCCCGACTGATCATTTACTGGACAAAGGGTCTGATGAACACATCAGATACATGCATGTTTGATTGAGAGGGATCGTGTTTATCTTCCAGGTTAGATCAACTGCGTCTCAAGCCCATAAATCATGGAGATATGATTGGTTTCAGTGTTCATATTGAAATCTTACACATGCGTGAATCAGATCTGAAACCTTCATTACAATGTTAAACACAGATTGAGTCGTTGCTCATCTTTACTGATGAGTTTAAATTCATGTTATTTTAATAGTATCATTTTATTTATTTTATTCTTATGATATTTTATCTTATAGCCTATCTTGTCATATTTTTATTTTATTTTTTATTTGATCTTGTATCTCATCATAGTTTATTTTATTTTTAATCTTATTTTATATTTTATCATATCTTATTATTTTATCTTATATCTTATCTTGTTGTATTTTTTTATTTTATTTTTTATTGTCTTGTATCTTATCATATTTTTTATTTTAATGAAATTTTATTTTATCTTCTTTTATTATATGAAATATGTTTCTATTATCTTATTTTATCTTATCATAATTTATTTTTTATTTTTTATTATATTGAATCTTATCTTATATCTTATATTTTATTGTATTGTATTTATATCTTATATTTTATCTGATCTGATCTGATCATATCTTGTTTTATTTTTTATCTTATATCATCATAATTTATTTATTTATATATTATCTAATTTGTTATTATTTTATCTTATATATTGTCTTCTTACCGTATTTATTTTTTATTTTTTTATATTTGGCCTTAGGCTATATTGTTTTTCTTTTATATTTCATCTTATCGCATTTTATTTTATTATCTTATTTTAAGAAGAACTTTTTTTTTTCGTAATATCTTATATTTTAAATTATTTTAGTCTTATTTTTTATATTACATCTTATTATATATATATATATATTTTTTTTTTTATATATATATATTTTCTTATCTTATTTTATCTAATCTTATATCTTATCATATATATTTTTTTTTATCTTATTGCATTTTATTTTATTTTTTATTTTATATTATATCGTCTTATTCTATCTTATCATATACATACAAACATACTATTGTACTGCTGTTGTTATTGTGATATTTGTATTGTTGTTATGCCATCTGTTTCATAAACTTGAAAGGTATTAAAAGATCACATGAAGCAAAGAATTCCCGTACTTGGAGACTTAACTTTATTGAGCAGTTTCATTTCCTACGATCACTATAGTTACAGAAGCAAGTTTTTATTTAATTATATTCCCAAACATGATATGCACATTTTCTACTAAGACTTACTAAACATATTTTAATTAGCAACTCATAAAACATAAAAAACTAATCACAGATAATACATGCAAATAAATGAGAGAATCGTGAAATGAAGTTCAAGGCCAGTCAAGACAGTCACTCCATTTTCAATTCAGCAGGCCGCAGAATTCTGAGCGGGAAAAAAGAGAGAGAGAAAAATAAGTGAACTGTCCAATCAGCTAAATCACTTGATATTGTCCCAGCAAGAATACACATGTACCAGATGTGGCCCGGATCTAGGCCGACACTATGTTGCTGTCTGGGTGTCACATTATATTAAGGAAATTAAGAGGTCACACCCTGTAAATATCAAAGTGTGGATGTTTCTCGCATGCAAATCTTAAGTTATTCCTTCCCAGACAGAGTCAAACACCCTGCCGGAAAGACATTGCCTTGGGAGAAAGAGAATTCCCAGTCTTTCAAGATAATAAGTACATGTGTTCGTGTGTTAATGGGAGCAGAATTGCTCTGATTCTCATGTGTAGAGCTGATTAACTCCCCAGGCTAACAGAGGAGCCAGACAGTGAAAGAGGAGCCCTGGTTTCTATAGGAGTATACGGCTCCCAAAGGGCCAGTTCAACCACTGATTTGGCTTTACCTTCCATCCCGATTTTGCCGTCTCCATCGCTGTCCCCAGCCGCCAGGAGGGTGTTGGTCTCTGCCTCCGTGAGCTCTCTGGCCCCTGAGGAGAAGTTCTGGAGGAAGCGTCTGGAGACCCAAGCAAAGAACAGCACACCAGTCAGAGAGGGCTTCATGTTGTGCCTTCATATAATGTGCCTCACAATACAAACAAGGTTCAAAGAATGCCTTACTTCAGCTCCTCTTTTTCGATGAATCCACTCTTGTCCTGGTCCAGGGCCTTGAACACCTTCTCCCCATCGGAAGAGGCTTTACCCATCAGACCCACATGTTCAAAGAACGACTTGTAGTTGAACGTTCCTGGGGCTGAAAGACAAAAATATGATCATCAAAATGGAATATTAAATATTAAGGCCTAATTTTTGGATGGATGCATTTGAATTTCATATAGGCCTACACTTTCTATCCAGTTTGATCATAAACTTAATGTGATAATTGTCAGTCACACATGAATGAAATAATCAGGTTTAGCTTTATATTTATCCATAAGTTAAATTAGTTTTAATCTCATACATTTTAACTAATAAGCCATACACTAAAATGTGGCAACCTGCAAATGTTAGTGCTGTTTCTACATTAACCCATGAAATTAATTTTGTTGGTATGAATTAATCTGTTTAGGTTGATTCAGTGATGTTGTTTAAAGCCCTGCTCATACAAAGAATGATATCTATAAAGATAACTATATTACAGCATCCACACCAAAGTACAATAGCATTATGTTTATGCTCGCGCTCTATAAAGCACGATGGATTCTGATTGGCTGTCAATGATTTTATCGTTCATCAGCCAAAAAAATATATATAAAAAAAATCGGAAAGTGATTCCAATGAAATCGTTACTCTGTGCCGTTTTCGTTATAGTGTGGACTCATCTTATTCTTTTATATTTCACGATTTCTAGAACTATATCTTTATCGTTATTGATATCTACTTTGTGTGAATTATATAATCATGTTTATTCTAAACGCGCTGCAGTTTTGTTGCCTGCCTCTTTAAATGCTCGAGCTCTTCATAGCAGGATGGATTCTGATTGGCTGTCAATGTTTGTATCGTTCATCAGCTGAAGAAAATCGGCTTTACTATTCTCTATTCTCCACTTACTCTACTATAGTCCTTAAAACTATAGGCTAGTTAATTTAGATGTGACCATTTTAGGTTACAATAGTTGCATTAACTGCCAATACAGTTGTATTATAATTTATACGTTTTTTTTTATTTATTTTTTTATATATATGCAAATGTGCTAAAAACAAATTAGGTAGGCTATATTGTATACATTGCATTGTATATGTGCATTTGGACAACATGCTTTTATGTGCCATTTTTATGAATATTACGGTAAGTGTGATCTTGATCTGAGATATGTATGGCTGGTGTGAGTGTGTATGATCTTGGATGCTCGGCACAAACACACTGGTATCCTGATGGCAACTGCTCCCCAGTCTCCGGCTGCCTGGATACCTGGATCTACCCATTCCCAATGCACCTGTGTGTGTGTGTGTGTGTGTGTGGCCTGGTAAACCCTACATTATGGAGACAAAATATCCCTACAAAGACGGCAATATCAGAAATGTTTTGGTCCCCGTGAGGAAAACCGCTTATAAATCATACTAAGTTATAGGGGTAGGGTTAGTGTAAAGGGATAGAATAACAGTTTGTACAGTATAAAAATCATTATGTCAATGGAAAGTCCCCATAAAACCTGAAAACACAACATGTGTGTGTGTGTGTCTCACCTTGACAAGCCTGGATAGCTGCTGCAATGTTGTCTTGTTTCAGCATTCCTGCAAGTGCCATGATTCCTCACCAAAAAGTTCTACAAATACACATTACAATTAAAGAACCAGTCAAAGACTAAATCAAGCATGTTGGAATCTGCATGTGTAAGCTAAATGTGCATCATCATACAGTGGCATTTTTAGAAGCTTTTCTGTCAAATTTGAATGTGCATTGTACAGTAAATACATGAACAAAGATGCTGTTAAACTCACATAAATCTCTGAATTGATCTTGGAAAATGCAAGGATGCAATAAATCTCCGAATTGACCTTGGGAAAATATAAGGATGCAATGCAATGAGAAATGTAACAACTGACATCACTAACAACAAGTTCAACTTGGCAGTAAAATGAATGTGAAGAAGCAGGTATTACTAACCTTCGGACCGGTTGTTGAAGTGATGATGAATCCTCAGCTGTATCCTTTGGAACGATGAAGACACAGATAGTCTCTCCTGCAGTTCTTGGACCTAAAGTGCACAGAGAGCGAGACACTCGTGCCCCTAAACCCACGGAGGCCTTCCTCACCACAAAACACCTCCCTCCTCATTAGCTGATCCAAGCACATCGTTTCTGATCGCTATTGGCTTGAAATGCTGTTTTTGCATATGCGCGTGAAGGACTCGGAGGTCATTGGCTCTGGTTTACTACTGAGACCTGTAATGGTACATGTTTTTTCTGTGTGTTTGTGAAGGATGCTTAGTTGTGAAACCAAATTACACATCACATATAGAAATAAAACATAGAATCAGTGCAGAAAAGTTAATGATGATGAGCTGAGGTGGACTTTCCTACATATATATTTGGAAAATAAATATTCAAAATAAATTCAAATACTAATATATATTTGTTCATGTGAGGCATTTTTACACTATTACAACATTTAACACTACATGTTATGATAAAAGTATTTTCCAATCCCTTTAACATCAGTTTCTGTCATTTCTACTCAAAGATTTAACCTGATGATCAGTGTATAAAGTATAAAAACTGGTTGGATATAAAGAACTTTTCTTTGTACTTTTTTAGTATAATTGTACTAAAAGCCTTTAGGCATGTAATTGAAAGTTGAAGCTGGTTGAAATGTTTACAGTGTATATGATTTTCTTATTTCATAGCTTTAACAATACTTACTGGCAAACTTTTGTTTATAATTCAGAGGTTTTTCCTTTGTGTGCCTTCAGGTTTTTAAGTATCTCAAGTTAAGCCCCCACTGTAAACCCTAACACTCAAAATAATTTATTGGTTTGAGTAGTGCCAACTTAAATTAAACAAAGTAGTTCAATCAAATTAACTTTTATGAGTATTGTTACACTTTTATTTATTTTTTTTTATTAACTTTAAAAGCATTATTTAATTTTAACTAACTTAAATTTAACTGAAACTGGGCTGAGATTTCTATTTCCCAGCATGCTTTGCTATGACACTCAAAGGGAGAGTAAATGCTAAAATTAAGTTGTTCTGCTTACTTAAACTTTGAATTTCTTAACTTACAAAATTTGATGTAACTGAGTTTTTGAGTTAGGCCAACTTATTCATTTATAGCTTGCAACAGGTTTAAAGGCCACTCTTTTGGAAAATGTATATATGTACTTACACATTTGTGTGTGTGTGTGTGGTTGTGTGTGGGTTGGGACCTGTTGGGAATTTTTTTTTTGGTCACTGTGAGGAAAACAGCTCATAAACCATATTAAATAATGTTTTTTGAAGATGTAAAAATGCAGGGCTTGTCTTTGTATAATAGTCTATACAAATCATTATGTCTATGGGATGTCAAAGAACATGGAAACCTAACGTGTGTGTGTGTGTGTGTGTGTGTGTGTGTGTGTGTGTGTGTGTGTGTGTGTGTGTGTGTGTGTGTGTGTGTGTGTGTGTGTGTGATATTTTACAGAACAATTGGAGGAACAAAACAATTTGTGTGAAAATGAACGATAAAATAAGGTGGTGAGCACAGGAGTGGGTTGAGAAGTAGAAAGAGAAGTAGTGTAGATACAGTAATGTGAGAAAGAAAGTAAACCCTTTTCAATTCTATGGTTTTAAGTATACTGATATACCAGGAGCCCCAGGACATCATAAAAAATCATCTGGGGAAAAACATCTTAAAGGGGACATATCATGAATATCTGACTTTTTCGTGTTTAAGTGCTATAATCGGGTCCCCAGTGCGTCTACTACCAACCGAGTAACTTTGTTTTGGTAAGCCTTTCTCTGCAAGCATGTCGGACCAAAAAAGGTCACAGCTGTCTTATAAAGACCTCAGCGAACTGTGTCAACTTGTGAAAAAGTTAAACACGAGATGAATGATTGTAACTCAACAACAAATGTATCCACTAACCATTCAGAAACGTCCAGGTGCGTCTAAAAGTCTCTCCGTAAGGCTGCACTCCGCTACTGGTTATTTCTGAGATTTTGGATGAGTGAGATTATTAATGTTTTGTTATTGCAGAGTATCCGAAGCTCGTGTAAAGGATCGTCCGTCTTCTGAACGGAGCGGGAGCAGCTCATTTGCATTTAAAGGGACACACGCTTTTTACTCACACCCAAAAAGGGACAAATTTGACAAGCTATAATAAATGATCTGGGTTGTATTTTGAGCTGAAACTTCACAGACACATTCTGTGGATCACCATAAATTTATATTACATCTTGTGAAAAGGGGCATAATATGTCACATTTAAGGCTAAAGTAGCTCCTTCCCAATTTAGGAGAAACTCTTAAAAATAATGGGCGTGTCAGTCCTCATTTTAGGACTCCTACGTTTTTAGTATTTCACAATGCATTTTAGCGCTAAAACCAGTTCCTAAATCTGTGAAAAGTTAGGAGTAGTCAAGAGGACTCCTCTGTCACTGAGACCAAATCACAAACAATCCTAAAATGGCTGTCGCCGGCAATCCGGCCAAAGACACTGAGGTGCATTTATGTAAAGGCAATATGGACTGAAAGATGGAGAATAAAACACTGCAGTCAAGTTGAAAATAATGTCCCATTGTCTGCGCTGATAGTCTTGTGGGCAGTTCGGGTTACCGGAGTTCAATTCCGGCTCGTGGACCTTTCCCAAATCCCCCTTTTCTCTCTTCTGCTTCACTGCCTGTCACTGTCCTATAATAATAAAAAGGTACAAAATAAATCTTTAATAAATAAATAATTCAAAAAGAAAATAATGGCCTGTGACTGTTGTTTTCACTAGTTCGAATAGAGTAAACGAGTAAAATAAGCATATTTGGTGTGCTGTCCGAGAGGATTGAGGGATCCGAGCTTTGAATTTAGCCCGAACCCAGAGTTCCCGCCATATCCCTGGCTGGGCCAAGAGTAAGGAGTCGGGGTGGCGGAGGGATGCAGAAAACTGTTGAGGTAACTATAGGCGAGTTTAAATCTTTATTTGAATATTCCAACATTTGTATTTTAATTTTTTTATTTGAATATGGCAACATGATACCTCGTTCTACAATATTGCTATGGTAAAAAATCATTGACAGAGACCCCTCCCCATCAGCCAATCACTGTGGTCACAGTTAGCAAGCGTGATGACATCATCCATAGCAAGAAGGTCAACCCCGTCCTTTCTCTTAGCTTAAAGTCCCCCTGTGGTGAAAATCAAGCATAATGTTGTGTATATGTCTATATGGTGTTTTTAATGTGCTTTAAAGCTACACTGTGTAATTTTTTAAGTTGATTCTTAGCAAAAAACACTTTGTTCTTTCAAAACGATATGTGCTCATTAATGTGTAATTACTTCTACCAACTAATCAAGTATTCTCGTAAGCGTAGAATCTGCCATTTAGAATACATACGAGCGAGTCGCTCGAATGGCGGCAGGCGGCAGCCATGTTGCGCCTCCATCTTGAAAATACATTAGCCAAAGAGGGACATACCTGGAAATTCAAGCTTCGCCTTTCGCGTTTTTACACTCAGTGGCACCGAGACGAATGCGAGGGGGAGATTACTCGCGACTGCCGGCAGATTTGAAATAATACGGCCACTGTAGGAGTTAAAACGCCCTCGGAATGGGAGGGGCTAGAAAATAATATTCAGTTGGTAGTCATAAACAATTTCACCGCTAGATGGGAGAAAATCCTACATAGTGTAGCTTTAAGACAAACCATGTGCAGATTCATAAGTCGACACCATTGCTGAGTATTTTCTCCTTAAAACTGCAGTGAACCAAAGACAGTCTCAAAAACACGGTTTGAAATCGCCGGTGTTTCTGACGTCACAAACTACCTTGTCATTATTTATTTAACAAAAATAAAGCAAAAAATTTAGAAGCCATGTGTGACAAACTAAGTATGACTAGTATTTCTGTATGACTTTATCAGTCTCCCACAATGAATTTTGTCCTGCTTTTCCTTACAATGTTGCTTCAGTTCATTAAAGGAGCCGTATGTAAGATTGTGGCCAAAACTGGTACTGCAATCACTTTCAAATTACTGTAGAGCGGTGTATCCCCTCCCCCTCCCCCCTGACTCGAGGTTGCCAGATAGGCTGCAGGATCCAGCAGGAACGTAGGCTGCTACGTAGCTGTGGTAACTAGAGCAGAGCTGGCAACCCCGATGCCGAAACACTACTGACTTCGTGATTGGTAGATAGGTGGAGGCGCTTCAGGCCAAAACACAAGATGACAACATCAACATCAGTTGAGGGCTGCAACTTCACTTTTTAAATGACAATATCCTGGCCGGACTACTGTTGTCAGTGATATAAGTATTTGAAATGAACATGATTTCTTAATGTCTAGTGACATATCAGGGCCATTTTATGATTAATTGAAATACATTTCTTACATACAGCTCCTTTGTGGGCATCTGTTAATGCACAGCTTTAGTGTATTTTTCAGCCCTTCTGTTGTAGATCTGCTGGTGTTCCTGGGATCATTGTCCTGTTACACGACCCAGTTTCGGCCAAGCTTTAGCTTTCGGACAGATAGTCTCACATTAGACTCTATACTTTGGTTTAGACAGGAGTTCATGATCAACTCAATGACTGAAGATGCCCAGCAGGTCCTGTGGCTGCAAAACAAGCCCAAAATCATCACCCCTCCATCAGTTTGATGGACAGTTGGTATGAGGGGTTTGTGCTGATATGCTGTGTTTAGTTTTGCCTAACTTAGCACTGTGCATTATGGCCTAACATCTCTACTTTGGTATTTTCTGTCTGAAGGACATTGTTCCTGAAGTCTTGAGGTTTGTTCAGATGCAACTTTGCAAACCTAAGCTGTGCTTCATTTTAGAGAGAAGATTATTTCTCCTGGCAACCCTCCCAAACATGCCATACTGTCCCGTCTTTTTCTAATTGTACTGTCATGAACTTGAAGATTTCACATGTTAACTGAGGCCTGTAGAGTCTGAGATGAAGCTCTTGGGTGTTTTGTGATTTCTCTGACCTGGGGTGAATCTTCTGGGACGTCCACTACTGGGAAGATTGGCTGCTGTCTTGAATGTTTTCTTGTGAATAATCTTCCTCACTGTAGAATAATGGACTTCAGATGGTTTGGTATAACCCTTCTCAGATTGATGGCAGCAACAACTGCTTCTCTAAGATCATTGCTGATGTCTGTTCTCCTTGTAATTGTGTGAACACACACACCTGAAGGCTTCAGACCATAAAAATATAATGAAACAGTGTATATGAAAAAAGTGTTTAGGAAAGTAGGCTACTATGGGATTTATAATACATCAAATAATTATTATTCTCCTAGATATGGATGAATAAGAGGCTTATGTGCTAAAACAAATCAGTAATCCTTCTGAAATTGTTCAGTAGCCTGCAGCATGTTATGACAGTTTCACGGTTTCCTCCTAAAACAGGTTTTGCGTTGCTCATCACAGTCAACACTTTTCCTTCTCATCTCAGTGACAATGACATACTGTCAGTTTCTGTCACCAACGCCCTCGCGTGCGGCGTGCGTGCGTGACGCGGGCGGCGCGTGACGTCACGAGACATGGCGCTCGTGCGGAAAAGTGATGCTGGACCACTGTGTTTACTGCGCTTTTGATTTTTCCACGAACCCGGGAGTCTTACAATGCAGGAAAAAGACACCTCATCGCATTTAACCGTCCTAGAGAGGTAGTAAACGAACGAGCGGTTTCAAACGATGAGAAATATTCGTAAATAAGACGCCGGTAGCGGTTAGCATTAGCTTAGCTCGATGAACATCACAGCACTGTCGTGTTAGCTAACGCTCATAACACGACATATGACTAATATCGCACAACATGAGTCTTTGACACGGCGGATATGACGATATAGATGTACATAGACGTAGATGAGCCAATTCAGGCGTCCTTCGTGTTATTTATTTAGATGTAATAGCTGTTTATTGGTAGTTGAGCTAGTGGATTAGCTGCAGTGGTGAGGATGGAGGCTCTTCGTGCAGGTGTGTGTTTACTGGGATTTGCCACACTCACACAAGCTGCACCAGTCTCAAAAACAGACGCAGGTAAGATGTCGAGCAGGTTATAATGTGTGTTTGATCATGTTTCACTCATGTTGTCATTTATGAACGTTGTGTTGGGTGTATAGACCTTATTTACATGGTAGCTGCTACTCATCCATATTTCAGATGCCACGGACCCCACAGATATGATCAGTCGCATGATGAGAGGGACACCCATCCTAAAATTTAAATGGCAGCTATATAGTTCAATGTCTAAAGGCCCTTTGCAAAAACTAGTAATATTATAAATATGCATAAAATAGACTGTGGGGAATATTTAGCTTCTATTACTTTCTCATTTGTTCTACTTATATTGTGACATGGTACTTAATAAATCTATGCTAACACAGTACTATCATGAGACATGTCCCAACCCATGTTAGTCTTTTGTTATGGTGTCAGTAGGTGAGTTGACAGCTGACCTGCCTGTAAACAAACCACCTTGACCATGATCAAAACTACCAGCAGATAAACTGGTTATCCAACGCTAATCCAATACGGCCATTGCTTTGGAACTGGAAATGATTCAGTGATTCCTGCTTTTAGACGTATGAGCACTTTAATGAGTCAGCAGTCAGTATTGTGTAACAGGTAGATTGTAAACCTTTGTGTTGGCCTTCTGAATCATCCTGATATATTAAGGATGTATTGATGCACTAAAATGAAAATTCTGGGCTGGAACTGAAAATTCAGGTTGCACTTGGGAGAAAACCAAAAATATCAATGAATCAATTAATTAATCAAACTTATTTGATAAACAACACTCAAATAGCTAAAATAGCTGTACAAACATTTAAATTGTACAAAGTATTTTTTATATAAACTTTTTAATAACATAATTGTCTCTAATCCACTTTTTTGGGGGTAAAATATTTACCAATTAAATGACAATAAACTGTGTTAACTTGATTTCATGACAGATTTATTCAAACATAATGTAATGTTTGGTATTTTTAATGTGACAAGAATATCTGTGATATTCTTGTCACATTAAAATACTAAAAATTACATTATTTACCTGATAATAACCTGAGCTCATTCGCTCAAACTGATGGATGAGGATTATTTGTAGTGCAACCTTATTATTTAAAATGATTTGTTTCTCTCCCTTTGATTATTCTGTCCCTTTTGCTTCACAAACCAGAGGTGTCAGCCATAATTTAAAACACACTTAAACACAGTAGACTCGTTTGGAAAAATATTGATCGGCCTACTTCCTTATTACAGGTTGTGTGAGTTACTGTAAGGCAAAGTATAAACCCATGCATGCATGCCACTCTTATCTGTGGTGAATGATTAACTTGGATAGATGGTCTTTTAGAAAGATGACTTGGGAATTACAAGCACTTTATAATCATGTTGAACCATCGTCATGTGATGGGTTTTATTTTTAAGACGGCTTTCAAGGCCGTTTGTCTCTCAGTAAACGACTGATGCAGTTAATTAGGAAACTATGATGATGATGATGATGAAGTCTGCGCTGACTAATAAATGTGTCCCAGATGTAGTCTCTTCACTGCTTTGGTTTTGTGATTTATATTCGTATTGATGGTTCAGGCTTGACCAGAAGTCTTGGGGTGTAAGTGTTTACTCTGACGGGGATTGTTTTCGATTATGATTGTTTTGAACGATGTAGTGCATCAAGAAATCTGAAATTTGAACTTCAGTTTTATAATTGTTTTGTATGATTGATTTATAAATATTTCCTTTCAGAAATGAGCTTCAGACACACATTTCTGGATTATTATTGTGTTATCCACCATTCTTCCCATTCGTTAGTCGCTATAGGTAATCAACTAGAAGTAAACACTTAAACTATTTGCACTACAAATCAGTGTGTTTATGATAATAAATAATATGATGATAAATACTAGTTTGCATTGTCACCATAATGGACTGCTTTTGTATAGCTAAAATAACGAAGTTGGCTGACAAAGTTACAAATTTAAAGTTACAAATGATTGTGCTTTCTCTTATGTTCAAACTAAGATGGATAATTGATAATTAAATTTAGTAATTAGTGCATTGAATTTTCATTGTCAGATCGATGCACTGATAAATGTTCCTTATGCGTTTAGCTTTGTCTTATTAGCCTTTTTCCTTTGGTCGAGCGCGAGTGTCTTTCATTTCTCACAGTGGCTTCATCTTCACATTTGTGGTTTTTAATATGCAGATGAGCTAAATCTGGAAGGAGTGCTATTTGTAGTGTGTTTCAACTCACAAAATTCTCAGCAACAGACTTCAGAGTCGAGAAGCCCAAGCCTGCCTTGAAACGCCCTGTTCTCACGCTTTCAGAGGTGTTGTCAAAAACAAGATTATACCTTACACACAAAATGTGACTTAATCATCATTGTTTATTTTCAGTTGGGCAGTTGCAGTGTCATACTGTCATTATTATTCAATAACACTGTGTGCAATCTAGCAGCAGCGCTTAAACCAGTCCTTTTAGTAGATGAAAACACCTGTGCAACAGCGCTAATCCTTTACACACAGTGGAGTGACTCAAATGGACAGACTTAACCTGGCATGCAAATCTACACAGTTACAAAATTTAAAGGCTCAGTGGCAGAAAGCGATGCATAAGGATGTAGTGTAACGACGAATTATTATTTTTTCCGAAGTGTTGACAACTTAGTGTTAACTAATAATGGTTGCAAACTGGTACTACCAACAAAATATGAGTGCATTCCTGGAACTGGGCGTCGTTACACTACATCCTTACGCATCGCCTTCTGCCAGGACTTTTACAGGCTTTTCCCAAATAACGGAAGTGACCTCGACGTCCGGGTTAGCGGTAGCATGAGCCGTCAGGCAGGTGTTATTTAAATAAACTCCTGATGTACTTAACTTTCCAATGCCTCGTTTTATGAGTACAGAACCTATTTGTACTACTGTAGAAGTTTGGTATCATTCTAGGCATTATTAGTGGAGTAATTTACGAGATACAGCCTTGGATCCATTAGCGCCTGCACTAAACCATCCGGCTGATATCTCTAAATAAGCTCTAACTTTAATAATGTTTGACCGAGGGGTAAAAAAGGCTTCTGGGGGGTGTTTGGCTCGAGGTCATGGTGCAAAGGACCCTTGGTTGAAATTACTCCGAACCATCCCTTTAAAGGAACATTTTTAATCAGGCTGGTTTAGGATTAAGTGGATGACAGTCAGATGTGTTTCTTATCAATAAATGGAGAGAAGTGGAACTTTTCAAAAGTGTAATTAATAGATAGTCGATAGGCTAAATTGGTGTAAGCTAAGCTGTTATTGCACAAAAAATGGATTATGCATTTAAGGTTTATTGTTGAAGGTAGTGAATTTATTACCAAAGTTGTGCTTTGATGGTTTTAGCAGCGGCGTTGTGGCAGAGATTGTATATTTAGAGTTGTAATCCTTATACTCTTGCAAATGTTGTATTGTACTCGTCCTTTTCGCATGCTGACGTTCACCCACACAGCACTTTATTTTTAGCGCACTGACAGTCAGCCGGTGAGTGTGTAGACCTGTTCCTTTCTTAACACACAGATCATTGTTAATCCCAGATCATCATCATCATCATCATACATATATAAGGCACAATTTAAGATCACATCGCATGTGTAGTTTAAACACTCATCAGTCCTGACCAACATATAGGCTAATTGGAAAAATGCATTTTTTTTTAACTCACGTTTGCTTTTGTTAACGCTATTGGTTGGTTAGGCGTAGTTTAGGTGGTACATTTTCAGATGTGATAGAGCATTTTAGCCCCACTCACACTGGACATTACACTTACGAACAACAACCAACGTAATACAATGTTGCCAGATTCATGTTCATCTGTTTCGGATAAAACTGACCGCGTTTTCAGATCTGTAGATCGTTTGCTTTGTTCAGAAACAGTGACTTAATTTGTTAAAATGTTGCATTTTCTTCTTGGTTCAGTTCGCTTTCACAAGGCAACATTTTAAAGTGGAGCAAAATGTGTTCATGCAAGTCACATGTGAGTGAGTGAAGCTGTCCTCTTATATTATGATATTAGAGTTTCCTCTGCATCATCCATCAAGATGCAGATGGATTGGCAAGTTCGCTCCGATTGGCTTTATCTGTGACACACGCAAACACTTACACGAATGTAGCCGTCATTCACACTCTAACTGATTTTATATATTTAATTATATTTAAAATTATATATCATTTATAATGTGGAAACAAGGCTTCGTCGAGGCAGAATTCTTGCAATGCACAACATTTTAAGATAAAGAGGCGCTCTGTGGTTTCCACCTGTGATCAGACACTGCTGCTTCTTATATCACACATCTCCTGTTATGAATTATGATACCGCTTGGTTTGTTGGTCTGTTGGGTTGTATTGCTTTCTCTCCTCAACCGAACCGCTCCAGAGTTCGTTTTCATTTGGGCCGAGACGACCTCGTTCAGGCGATCTCGGAGCCATTGTTTTGCTGCTGGCACATTCAGTGAGCCTGGGTTGGCTCTGATGCGTCCCGGACTGCAGTGATGCTCCGTCTACTTGCCGCCCCATCAACTAACACATGATTGATCTGGGTCATGTGAGATGACACGTGTACCAGAGAGAGAGAGACATTCTCAGTCTAGAGAGCATTTCATATGCATGTATTTATATGCATGTATGTGTGTGTGTATATATATAAATATATAAATACTATTTTGCAAGGGGAGGCATACATATATAAATATAAATAAAAAAAACATACACACACATATATATATATATATATGTTTTTTTAATTTATATTTATATATGTATGCCTCCCCTTGCAAAATGCCCCCCCCCCATTTTCCTGGAAGAGAAAGACTTTGAGTTTGAGATGTGAATGACCTCAAAGCTAACAGAAGCCACAGAGCTCCAGTTTAGTTTTCATGGGGTTTTCTAAGCTAAAATAAATGCTGGTTGAGTTAAAATGAAACCAATTTGACCAGACTATTCTAGGGCATTATTAAGTAAGTTTTATTTTTTCCAAAATTCAGTTTTTTTTAATTCCATTTTAATGGTTAAATTAAATGTCAGTAACCAAAAAGCATGTCTAATTAATTGAAATCATGAAACTTATACAATTTCACTACAGTTTAGTAAAAGTTTAATACAAATTACATGTTTAGGGCCCTATGAAATGTTTTTTTCTTTCTTTTTTTTCCACAAATTCAGACCAAAGTCTTTGTATTCTTTGTTGATTAAATTTTAATAATCACTCTTTTTTTCATTTTTATGTTTTTTAAATTTATTTATGTGATGTGTATTTAAATTTTTCTGGCAATCAAATGAAGGCATAAAACATTAATTTAATTTATCTTTTAATCATATTAATGACTTTTCCAAAAGTGATGCACAGCAGAGTTACTGTTAAAAATAAACATGGAAGGAAAAATTGTGATTATTCTTTAAAAAACAAAGTTTTAATTATAATTCATTATTAGTGTTAGCATTATTATTACATTGAGACGTAGCTAAATTCTACTGTACAACAGTAATATATATTTCACGCGTGCTTCAGTGTGTGTGTATGCGGGAAATGAAACCATTAATTCACACAGAGACACGCAGAACATGCACCATTCATATTTAAATAGTATTTTTGCAGTGTAATATTCACAGACACTTGTCTATATCACGATTTGACTAAGTGTACTGACCTGCTTTTTATTTATTCATCAACAATTTGACAAATTCCGTGAAATTCCGTGTTATACAATGAATTCCGTTTTTATGACCGGATTCCACGATTCCGTCCGCGTTTTCCGCATCGCGGAAATCATAGGGCCCTATTATTCAAACAATCGAGTAGTTGTTAATTGGATGATAGTGTCATCCCATAAGGCACTAGCTAGCTCTACGAGTTTTGTCTTCAAGTGTCCGTCTAAAACTCCATCTGAATCTGTCCACATGTATGCCAAATCGAGAAGAAAACACCCCGTCCAATTGGGTCATCTCCACTTCTGTGTGAGCGAACATCACTTCATTATGCAAGAGAGACGAAATAAGAGCTGACAGCTTGGTGTTTATTGGCCTGGGAAGCAGTTGAATAATTCGTGCTGCTTGCCAAGTCATGATATAAACTCATGACTCAGATAAGAAGAACAAACGGGTGGTGATTGTGCTGCTGCCCACCGCTTGTCACTCACCAGAGGAGCGGGAGCACTGACCGCAGTAATGATCTCTCAACCCTTGTAGTTACTGAGCGGAAACCCTGCCATCTTTTGCTCTCGCTTAGTCTCAGGTGATGCGTCGACGCTTCGGCCTTTAATTGTTTCATTTTCAGAGCACATGATGCAGCATTGTTATTGATTTACTCTCAAACTCGAGAAATAAGTAATGTAGTGCACTCTTGCTCAAGTTCTGTATGTCTGAAACTGTCACTCAAATGAGCCACCATTTATTATTAATAATTAAACCTTTGACCTCCTTTCAATTTGTAGCCGAGAGTCGGAAAGTTTTACGTTCACGCCCTGCAATCTATGAACTGTTGTGCCCTTGATTGAGAGAATAAACGTCACTGTACCTTAAGATAGTTTATTTAAAATCTGCATATAATTTGTAAAAATGTTTGTGATTTGACTACCATATTGAAATACGGGAAAGAATCTCCTAAATTACATTTTTTTGCGTGTTGCAGGGTTCATTCTAGTAATTGAAATAACCATAGCAATGTTTTAGTGTCTGACACCTGCAACCAAGAAAAATGTATACCAACAGTTTAACACGTTCGGTGTCAACAGTTTTTCAGGAAAGAAATATTAGCAACCGGAGAAGTATTAATGTCTAGCAGTTTATGGAGATAGATTGGTGTCATAGTGTCAGGACACACATCTGTTTGTGGGTCGATGACATATAAGAGTGTTCATTATAAAAGGAACATTTGTGAAAAGGAAAACATTTAAAAATCGTCTAAAACGTCAAGTTTTTTTAAACATCATGTGGTGTTTCCATTAAAAAACACAAAAAAAACACACATTGTCCATTAAATTCATAAAATGTAGGTTTTCAAGTCATTCTTTGTCATTTGAAATAAATTGTTGTCCATTCATTTAACATGTTTTGCAAATTGAAACTCACCACTACCAGATTTGGTGTACATTAATAACTTGATTGGCTTGTATTGTCCTCTTTATTTATGTAAAAAAATTAAATAAACATGTGTAAAAGTTTTGGAAACAGTTACATTTAATGTCGTGTTTTGGTAGGTTTGTGTCCTTTCTACAGAATCAGTTTCTGTCACTTTCCTGTGTTACTGGGCATTTGTATTGTATTGACCTAACTTTGGTTTACTTTATGTGCCTGGGTCTTGTCTCTCCTGGCTGTCTAGCAACAGGTCTCTCATGTACATCCCAGAGCTCTCAGTGTAATTGCAGGGTTAGATTATAATGTCATTTGACTCTGTACTCAGGAGTTCAGGTGTGTACATTACAGTCAAAGGGATGTGGCTTGTAGGGCTGGGTATCGTTCAAAAAGTTTAGATACCGGTTCCTGAACGATACTTTTTTTGATACCAATTTTATGAAATCAGTTTTAACAAGATTACATTACATATTGCCTAAAAAAAACTTTGGTTTTATTTTTTCCAGTTTTGGAGTCTCCTACAACAGGTTTACATGCATCAAAGGTCAAAAAACTGTTTCATTTTCCCATAATATACATTTGCACATCACCAGATTTTCAATGATTCTCAAACGACTCGTCAGATGAATCAATCTCTCAAAATCCCTCCTTTCCACAAGCTATTCTGCTCTGATTGGCCAGACAGCTCAGTCTGTTGTGATTGGTTTACCGTGTACAGCGCGTTGAATACAAAAACTCCCATTGCCATAACAACGTCAGCTCTGCGTGTCCTGGTCCTGAGGCTTCCTACACTGTAAACTAAACACAGTAACGAACAATGACGTCGATTTTACCATATCAATGCGAGTGCGAGTCTGATGATGAAACATTCATTGGAAGAAATAGTTATTCAACCTGAACCTCCATCGCAAGGACAACTTGAGCAGGACGTTTCTCAGTGATACACTAACGTCACTCAGTTTTAACAAGATTACATTACATATTGCCTAAAAAAACCTTCTTGTTGTTGTTGACTTTTTTTTTTTTACAGACTCAAAGACTCATATAGGCGAAATATATGCCTCGAGCACATAAAGGTTGCCGCAAAGCACTGGCAAAAGTAGCCTAATGATTATGAATGTGTCGGGAAGAAATAGCAAGACATTTTAATTGATTAGGCTATTAATAAACTAGTGTTTTCTGAATCAGTGTTGGCTGCAAAGATGATGTTGACGATGCTGACTCGTCATCTCCGCAGTATAGAGAGAAATGCACCTTTCATTTGGATTACATAATCAGAGAGTATTTGTTTTCGATTTGAATTGGTTCGTTTAAAAATAGACATTTCAATCTTTCTATATGCCTATTTCTCATGTCTGTTAGGCAAGTAGCTTATACGCCGAGTTTCGGTTCATTTATGACGCGCTCCAGTTCTTCTTGCAGTCGAAAGCGGAGCAACTTTCTGCTCGTAAGTTTATTCCGCGCACTGTCAAGTGCTTCATCAGATTTGTTGTGTTGCCGGTCTTGGCAGCAATTAGTTGCAAATATTGCATTGCACGGTGTTGGCATTGAGCCTGGTGAAATGTAGCCACACTTTTGATCTTTTCCAAATTTTTTGCATCTATGGGGGTTAAGACTCTTACTACAGGAAGTGGTCGAAAGTGGACAAGCTCAAAATGTTTTAGACACCTGAATTTAGCATCGTTCACTTGTGATCCGATCGATCAAAACACATCTTATTATCATGCAGGTGTAAACAGGGCCTTATAAATGTGCATCAAACAGAATGGGAGTGTAATAATTCTAACTAAAATATATTTTGCTAAAATATTTTGCATTCAAATCATACCGAACTGTACAGAAAACATACTAAACCGTGACTCTTAAACCGAGGTACATACAGAACCATCATTTTTGTGTACCGTTACACCCCTAAAACACAGCGAATTCTTGTTTAAAAAGATCAAGGCATCTTTTCCAACACCCTAATGCTGTCACTGAAGTTTAAATCAGGGAAATCTGTCTCTCATACTCTCAAAGGGAAGGACCAGTGGATTATGAATCTTACATGTGAGATTATGGCAGAATGAGAGTTACTATCGAGCCACGACCCAGTCAAAGACCTGTGTACAGCAAACCACCTTTTATGAGTAGGTGTTCAAAATAGCTCAGTCTTTGCTACTCGTGTTTCATGCGGTTCTGTGTGTGGCCTGTAGGATTACTGAAGCCACATTTATTACTATTATGGGAGATCATGCCAGCCACTGCTGAAAGATTCCTCTTAGCATATTATCCATACATGCACATCCTTGTCATCTAAATTGCGCAAGACAAACTACTGGGTTAGCAACACGCCAAACATGCACAGACACGTGACACAGGCGGTCCAACTCATCTGATCTCAGATCTGTTACTAACCTCTCCTGCCACCAATTATACAGCCTGCTGTTCGAAAACCCCAGAGGGTTGTTTTGTTTTGATGAGAGGAATGGAGAGCGGTGTTAATGGTGTTGTAGTGACAGAACAGGTGCTAAAGCACATCCAGCCTTTCATCACTTGATATCTGAACTGCCGTTGGAGGACAATGTCTTGCAAATGGTTTGTGTGTAAGGCCCCTGAGAGAGCCGACACGTCCCATAATCACTCAGAGAGAGACAAGGATGGAGAAAGCATTTCACATCAAGTGCAAAAATTCACCCAGCACCTTTTTTTTAATATATTTATTCATGATGTAGCATGTTTTGGGGAATTGTTGCTGTCTTCTGGGCTGTTCATATAATCCGTCTCTTAAGTACACAGAAAATAAGGAAAATACATTATAAAATTGACTGGATGAGCCTTATTTGAGGCCACTGCAAAATTTGCCACCACACATTTAACTTGTATGTTAATGCGGCACATAAAGACATTACTACTGTGAGATATATATTCGAATAAATTCGGTATTGAGGCTAATGCTTTATTTATATCAATCCTCGATTTTTATTTTACACTAGTACAATATATATATTGCAGAAAAACTAAATGTGGCAATATCAGTTTTTATTTGTATATTGTGCATCCCTAATTGCCACTGTAAACAACCTACAAAATACATACGTCTATACAAAATACGACAGGTCTGTCGGATGTGTGTGTGATGTGACGTGAAGTGTAAAAACTAAATTGCTCCCATTACGATCAGTTCTTGGTGTTAAGTAGGCCTCTCTTGATGGCGACCTGCTGTGTTGCTGCTACTCTAGAAACTGTCCTGGAGTACAGGAATGATTGAATGAGTGTGTGTGTGTGTGTGTTCCTCTCATTTCAAATAATTCTGGATATACTACACAAGGGATTCCCTCAAAAGAGATTATCACTGGATAAGCTAATCTTGTGTTTGTGTGTTCAGCAGAGGCTGCTGGTGGATATGTGGATTTCTCTCTGGCCATCCCGCTGCTGCTGTCTCTGGCTGTGTTGGTGGCCCTTGTGGTTTTGCTGCTCAACTGTGCTTCCTGCTGCAAAGAGCAAGATATCAACTTTAAGGTGAGTGAAATCTTCTCTCGCGTCTTTCTGTCTCTGAAGTCTGTATATTGTTTTGTAACAATTTCTGTTTCAACAGTTCAATAGTATTTCTTGAGTGTCGCTAATATTCATTTCAAATGTGATTTGTGATCTGTCAGGAGTTTGATGACCACTTTGAGGATGAGGTTGATTTCACGCCCCCAGCGGAGGACACCCCCTCTATGCAGTCGCCCGCGGAGGTTTACACACTCGCTGTTCCCCCTGTGCCCCTCCCTGGACCCCCTCACCTCCAGCTGCCCCGCTTAACAGGTCAGAAAGCATGTACCTTCCCCCACAGCACATCTGCAAATTCACCCCAGTACAAAGATACACTATTTTATATAAAAAGAGAAAAGATGCTCTGGCTCCTTTGATGCATGTATGGTGTGGGAGTGTGCTGAACAGAGGAGAGTCTGCTGGCTAAAAAATAATAAGACAGAGCTCGTAATAAAACAAGAATCGACATTGGCTTTTTGGTGAGAACTAGGGCTGGGTGATATGGCCAAAGAATCATATCTCTGTGTTTTTGGGCTGAATGGTGATATACAGCATATATCTTGGTATTTTCAACTTTTTTTCTATTTATTTAGCCTATTTATTTAAAAAAATAAAATTTCACAATTCACATTCTGCCCAATAATGTCCTACAAGCAATGTTTTATATTGAAGGCAATGAAAACAAATGTAGTGAATGTAGCCATGTAAGGCTATGCTATATATTATGTGCAAAAAAAGAATTATAATCACATTACATTGTAATATTGAAACAATATTACAATCTAAAAACCAAAGTAAAGCAAAAGTTAAAATCATTAAACCGCAGACTTAATGTTCACTGGTAAGAGGAATGCATTCACTCACCTGATCTTCGTAATTATATTAGCCTACATTTGATTACCCCATTACAATGTCTCTTTATAGTTACTGCTATCATAAAAATACACTTACTTGTAGGTTTCAAATTCTACATATGGCCCATTTAATGTCCAACAGCAAATATTTTATCAAAATGTATATTTTAGTCAGAAATGTTACGTTCCTATTCTATTGCGCTCCGTCTGTTTGGCGTGCGGCGGCGCTCGTTCACTGTGACGTTTAGCAGAGACTCGCTTGCATTTTGCTGCTCCTGACAGCAAAATGGATATATTTGCATGACTTTCTAACGTACAGATGGAGAATACCTGTGAAATGTAAGTTTTGCACTGAGGAAAACACATCTCCAACAGATGTAGCTCTCTAACAGAGTTCATTGTGAAGGGTCATTTCATTATGGTTGTTGTAGTGCTGTGCTGGATTAATGGGTAAAGCTACAGTAACGTCTTCAGCTAGTCAGCCTGAGATCCTTTCAATCTAAACCGGTTATATCTCTTAAGCCTAGTGGTGAATCTTTTATGAGAAGTGGGATAATCTTTCTCTTTGACCAGAATATCAGTTATAAAGAAATTGCAACGTTGGACCATATCAACCCGGTAATTGTCATAGCTTTTGTAACGTCATTAATTTAAAAATGTCTATTTCTCCAATTAGTCAAAACAACAGCACAACTTGCATGCTCATATAACATCATTTTTGGATAGCCAAAACAATGTTCTTCTGCAAAATGCATGCAGTTTTGTTTTTCAGCTGCTAGAGGGCCAAAAGTTACATAGTGCACCTTAAAGTAAAAAAAAAAAGTGCTGAAGTCTTCGAGTAGATTGATCGCTCTCCATATCCAAACATGCTTCTGAAATAAACCGTATTATGATGAATGAAGGGTCAGTCTTACACAACCAGTTTAGGAGTGATAGATTCTATTGTCTTTGTAATTCGGGAGGTTTCATGTTAATTTTAAGCGTTATATTCAGACTAGCTGACTTTTTTTCCTAACTCCTTGCAATTGCTGTTTATTTGGTCGCATTGATCCATCTCTTGTTCTTATATTTGATTTTTTAGACGTCTCATCAGGTCCTCACGTGGCACGACACTCTCTCAGTTACATTCAGGAGATCGGGAATGGCTGGTTTGGAAAGGTAAGCCTGTCCTCCTGTATTTACATTGTACTCTGAAAGTGTGACGGTGTATTGATAGACTTTTGTTTTGCGAGACAATGACTTCTGAAGTTTTTGTCAAGGACAAATGTACAATTTCTCCTGAGGTCTAATCTTAAATAATCGCATCTTGTGATCTTGTTGGTACTTGCTCTCATCTCTATGCCGGGGGCCCTCGGAGGCCATAGTTTGACGTGTACGAGGGAGCATTGTACGGCGCTCAAGCTGTCCTCCCGTTGCCTGCGTGTGGATGTGTTTACCGAGATTAAGACTTAAGGGAAAACCTTATTTCCTGATGCTTTTTCCTGCCATGGGAACATCCTCATCTGAGCCACCTGCTGCGCTGTAGGGGTGGGAGTCTCTAGGCACCTCACGTTTTGATTCGATTACGATTCAGGGGGCTGCGATGCTAAAACGATTATCGACGCATCTTTTTTGTGTGTGACTACTTGGCACTTTTAAAGCAAAGTATTTATAATGACCCATAAAGAATTTACTTCCAATATCTTTTATTAATAAAACAAATGGAAGTGATTTGGTGAGTCAACTGTAAGGCTGCATTTGCCAGCGTATGTCCCAACATTGCAAAGAACCAACAGGAAAAGAGATGTGTGCCTGTACTAGCAGCAAACTTGTAGTCAATGAATACAAACGTCAGCATATTCTGAGTCTCTAGCATTTAATAATAGACTTCTAATCAACATCCTTCTGTAATGTGCAATGAGCAATATAATCCTTCAGACGAAAAAACATTTTGCTGTAGCAAAATCACAAACAGCTTTCGTTCAAAAATGATGTACCAGCAGCTCTCACACAAACATAATGCTTGTGGCATATTCTGAATAATTAGTAACATATAAAGCCGCTCTTATATACAACTAAATAATAAAGACTTATGACTTGAAATTGTTGCTGTATACCACAATCAAAAACAGCAAAAAAAGTAAATGAACATCTGCAGTCAAAATGTAACTCTTTGTGACTGGCATTGCACTGAGACTGTGGAGGGCCGTACAGTAAACCTACATATAACAGATCTGTTTACAGCACATTGATGTGAAAACTAAACGATACAGAAAGCAACTATCATACAAAAATGAAATTATGCCAATTTTCCATACGTTAGCTTTTAACGAAGAGGGTGCCGTTCGGATTTCGCGCTCAGCCATCATGTGTCTCTGTTATGCGCACGCCACAGACTGTCCGGGGCGCTGCACGTCCACGCTTCAGAGTTCCTCCTTTTGCGTTCAGTCAATATTACGTTATTAGAGAATTTTTTTTATTAGAAAATTAATTTTTGACATTTGTGAATCGCAATGCATCTAAGAATCGATGGCCTTGTTTTCAGGACAAATTTCTCTGTTTGTCGTCATCTGACAGGTTCTGCTCAGTGAGATCTACATGGACCCTGCAGTCGCCCGAGCCGTTGTCAAAGAGCTGAAGGCCAACGGCAGCTCCAAAGAGCAGAATGAGTTCCTGCAGCAGGGCGACCCGTTCAGGTAAGAGAGGGCCTTTATCGGCTCTTCTGTATTAGGTTGGATATTAAGCTTTTACTTTTTTATGTATGTTATATTAGCAGTGTTTTCAATAACACATAGTTAGTCAGTGTTTTTAACCCATACAGATTTTTTTTTAAACTGATATAATATTATTGTGGCTTGCAGAATGTGTTATATATGGCTGTATTTAGTGTTTTTCGTTGTGTCTTTACAGGGTTCTTCAGCATCCCAATATACTGCAATGTCTTGGTCAATGTGTGGAGGCCATTCCTTTCCTGCTCATCTTCGAGTATTGTGAACTGGTAAGTGTATATATGTGAGTGTGTACATATTTGTACGCAAGTACAATCTCAGATGAACAACACCACATGACGTATTACACATTTTACAAAAATTGAGAAGACGTGTGGAAAAACTTAGTACACCCTATGATTCAATAACTTGTAGAACCACCTTTAGCAGAAAGTAATATTTTCTGTATGACTTTATCAGTCTCTCACAATGGATTTTGTCCCGCTGTTCTTTACAACGCTGCTTCAGTTCATTGAGGTTTGCGGGCATCTGTTAATGGCATCATTGCAAAACCTTGATTCTTTTCTGTATCAGCCATTCTGGTGTTGGTTTTCCATAATTCCTGTGGAAGCAGTAGATTTTACTGAGATTTTAGAAGAGACCTTGGTCAGTCAGGACACCATATTTTATTTGATGTGAGAGTACAGAAGTAAATGCGAAAAGTTGCCCTATCTTAAAGCCAAACTGCACTCTTTCAAAAGTGTGCCATCAAAAGTATGTCGTCTATTCTGACTCTGTTCTTTCAGTGACGCGATAATAGGAAAGCAGATAACTAGTCCTTTAGCATAAGATGGAGCACAGTGTAATGCATGGTTATGGCATCTGGGAAATCTTTAGTGATTTTTATTTGTTGTTTGGTACTCATTATTCATCTCTTATTGTATTAGATACCTGTAAACATCTTTTTATATTAATTCTTCTGCATCTGTCTAGCACTCCAGGCCATCTTGGCTTGCGCTCTTGTCTTGAATCTTGTTTCACAGCCATCTCAAATTCATTTCGGACTAGTCTGATGAAAGCATGGATACTCCAGCGTACCTCACTACTTCATTTGTTCCCAGCACTTTAATTAGGCCAGCATCCATCTCACAGTTACACAGCCAGTGTCTGTCAGTGGGCTGTTTCTTGTCCTTTGATTTATTTTCTGTTTTTCTTGTTCTATTTCGGGTGCGCTGCTTGTGCCTGTGAAGGATATGAGCCGCATAACTGCATGCAGTAGGTAGCTCTCCGATTCCCTCATATCCCAATAAAGCAATAGGATTCTTTTACTGACACTGTCACTCTCACATCTTGCTGCGTTGGTGCATTTTATCACCATGCTGCAAAACGTAAAAATTATTAACGTGATTTAATAATCATAGTGCATATGAACTACATATTTGTACAGGTAAGTAAAAAAATAAATGGGTTACACTTTATTTTACAGTACATGTACTTCAAGTGTACTTACCCAGGAAAGTACTGGTAATATAAGGTAACTACATGGGTTAAGGTTAAGTTTAGGGGTAGGTTCAGGGTTAGTACCTAGTTATAACCCAGTTATTGTAATTACTATAATAAGTGCATAGTATGTACATGCAGAACAGAACTGTAAAATAAAGTGCTACCAATAAATATTTGTATATAATATGTACAATTAAATAAATATATTCTAACAATTCAAACAGACTTGCCTCAACTATTTGAAAGTAATATTCTTATTTTCAAGATGTCTTTAGTTACATATTACTAATGCTAAAGTGCTGTAACAAAGCCATGCTGTTTTTACAAGTCTCAAATGTGCAAGTGCAAAGTAAAAAACAGATGTCATCATCTAATAATGAATTCCCTGCTATGGCTTTTATGCACACAGATGGAGTCTTGCTAATGTCCTAACTGTTAATATGCAAAAATGTAATAACACTTTATGCCAGTTCACTGCTCGTGTTTGTGCAAACACACATCATCTGAGAACGAGACGATATTCTCTAGTTCCTTTCGGTTTCTGCTGCACTTGACTCTGTAATTAGTTAGCTGTTAATCCCACAGCGGTTGTGGTTGGGAACATCCTACACACCTGACCAGTTGTTAGGAACAAAGCCTGTGGTCTGGGATCCTCTGGGCCTGAGCAGGTGGATGGCTTCGAGCCATGTCGCCCGTCTCCAGAGAGAGCATGAGCTCACTGCGGCCAGCTGTTGCGTAATACAGTCTGGGCCGTTTCCTTAGCTGGTGTTACGGCTCGGGTTTCGACCCAAGCCGCTCCTTCCCAAGTCAGAGTGTAGCTTCACACGAACCAAGAGGCTGAGACGTAGACCGATTTGGATGTATGGTCCTACGACTTCTCATCTCAGACGAATAATGGAGAGGCCTGGGCATTTTCATTGCTCTGTTCTGGCTTTGTTTCCCACCCTAGACCAGTTTGTTTGGCGTATTGGCATTCATAATGAGAGGTTTGGTTGAGGTCGTCAATAGCCCTGTTCGGACGGGACTAGTTTAACATGGAGAGGTGGGGTAAAGTAATAATTACCAGAGCTTCTCTGTGATTTTAGTCCCGTCCGAATGTGTCATCTCAGTAATCTTATGGACAATGCCAGTAAAGATTACGGTGACTTTTACCTTCAGTAAAAAGGTCTGGAAAAATGACCTCAGGTAATACTTATTCCCGTGCGAATAGACCCGCTGTAAATATGTACGTAAATATTTCGTGTTTAAAAGTAGTTTTTCAAGTATGGAGACGCTTGAAAAAGCATTCAGTTGCGTTCTAGAATTACTTTTTAAAATGCTTTATGGTTGCATATTTACAATTTCACCTACACTGTCGCTCAAAAGTTTGAGATCAGTAGATTTTTGTTTTGTTGCTGTTTTGAAAGAAGTCTCTTCTGCTCACCCAGGCTGCATTTATTTGATCAAAAAATACAGTAAAAAGTGTTACTTAATGTTTTTGTGGCATACATTTTGTGGCATAAAGAATACTAAACCATTATTTTAGGATTCTTTGATGAATAGTATGTTCAGAAGACTTTTCTAACTGCTTTCACTGTGTTTTTTGGATCAATTTAATGCATCCATTTCTTTAAAATACTACAAGGCTGTTAATGCTTGAATCTGACGAACGTGCAAAGGTGTGCAATTATTTTCAAGGGAAAAGTACGGCTGAAGTAGTTCCAGCCAGGCAGGTTTTGACCGCCTTACAGTCCATATCACTTCACCAAATGATTTCAGTTATTTCAAAGGTCCTTACAGACTACAACAGCAAAAGAACCAAAACCCACAAGTACATTGACCAAGCAAATATATATAGTAAACAAAATGATATAAACAAATTATTTCCATGTTTTTGCCACAAAATTAAATAATGTACGGAAAGCACATACTCTAGTCTCTTTCTCTCTTTGCTCTCTCTCTCCCACTCAAACGCACACACATACAGTACGGACACACACTCGCATAGAAACGTGTTGTCAGCACTGCTCTGATGATTTCATCAGTAAAATAGTTCAGCAACTTAAAAGCTACATGACATTTCTCACAAGCAAGGAGATAACGGCGCTGTTCTTGAAGCAGATAAACTTACATTTTCGCGATTAGTTGAGACGCTGCTGTCGAACTATATTGAGAGACGCAGACTCAGGTAATTCACACACGCTTAATCTCTCTTGCTAGTAACAGCAGTAATAACTGCATTAGTTAGCTATCAATGACTCTGTTACTAGCTTTAAAATGACGTTTTGGAATTAGCAACAGAGGCATGGGATGAGATGCGTTAGAAATTAGTCCTACCCTCAAGATTGTTTTAAGGACAAAACCTGACAAATGTCTTGTAATACATCATCTGAACGATGTCTTGAGGTGTGGTGACCGTAGTATAAGTGGAATAATTGACTGTCCGTTGAGAAATAATGCACACCTGAGGTGTAACTCCACTTTGCGTGGTGGCTGCATTACCAGCTCAGGTGTGCATTATTTATTTTGTAATAATTCAAGGACCTGTCGACAATTATTCCTTGCGTATGCAGCAAGAATTATGCTAGTATTCCATTCTGAACCGGTGATGCACCGATTATGATTTTTCATGGCTGACTCCGATTGCCGTTTTTTTTACAAGCAAATTGGCCAATTTTGATAATGTTTGCCGAACATTTTTATTTATTTTTTTATACATACTAATTTTACATACCACTTCTGATACCGGTGCATCTCTATTCTGAACATATCAGCACCAGCACTCTTCTAATGAGTCGGCTGCTACTCATTTCCAGTTTGTAAAGTGCAGAACAGGACGTTTTTTTTAAAGACTGTATGTTCAATCACTGTGATTTTTATCCTTTACTTTATATTAAAATATTTACCTCAACCGAGGTAGAGAGAAGCACATCTGAAAGCTCTTTGGATGGCTGATTTTCTTTGTGTATCACTGGTAACCACTGGTAACCCTGACACAGTGCATTTTAGAGAGAAATATAGCTGCAGGGTGCAACTGGAGCTGGTTTGCTGAATGCCAGTTGCTCTCTGATTGAGTGACAGTCTCTCCTGGTAAGGCTTTCTTTAGGGAGCTGCACTAAGCATATGTGTGTTTAAAGGAAGACGGTGCCCCTGCTAAGATTTTAGGAGGGCTTTTGTATGTTTCACAATGCTGTGCTCTTAAAATTGCTTTAAAAACATAAAACAATGTTTATATGTCTATGTGGTGTTTTAATATGCTTTAAGACAAACCATGTGCAGATTCATAAGTCGACACCATTGCAGAGTATTTTCTCCTTAAAACTGCAGTGAACCAAAGACAGTCTCAAAAACACGGTTTGAAATCGCTGGTGTTTCTGACGTCACAAACTACCTTGTAACCAATCAGATCAACGTGTGATCGTCAACGAGTGGATCTCTGAGCTGGTGTGAGTGGAGGCGGGGCTCATTTGCATATTCATAGAACTGCACATACTAAATGAGGCAAGGGTGTAGAGTTACATTCAAGATATTTTAAGGCGTGAAGACATTGTTTTTTTTTCAAGGAAAAAACATTTATGTAATTTTGGTGATCAAAGATGAGTTTTAAGCTTATTTTGAATACTGTAAATTCTATAAAATTGTATTTTCAGAAATGAGAAATTAATGACAATGACCAGTGAGAACAATGGGTATTACAAAGAAAGTTTAAAAGTACAACATCTGTTGGCATAATAGCATTTGCAAGAAAGCTTAATGGTACTAAAAATCTGCCTTTTCTTATGATTTTCACAGTATTCACATCCTATTGGGTGAATGTTTACGGACTCCTACTCTTTCATTCATATCATAGACTGGTCATAAAAAATGGGCAATCAGTTTTAAATATGGATAAGTTAAAGGCAGAATTGATGGCAGTTTTCCAAACCTTATGTTGTGTGCAAACAAAGCTCCTTTCCCAGCTTGATTTGCAAGGTTGGCTGATTTAACAGAAAGTTAATCATATATTACACGGCTGCCAGCTGTAACGCTGTTTTTCCCACATCATTCCAAAGGGAGAACTTCGCCCTGTGTGTCGCTAGGAGTCCGAGATTTCAGGATCCTCTCGAGACCAATGCATGCACACTACTTGACTTGTGTAATAATACTCAGTCGTTGAGCAAGAAAGATTGAAATAGTGGAAGGAAACTATTCGAAAGGATTTATCTGATGTATGTTTTTTTTTTTACTGAAACATGGCTACAAGTGGAGGCTCTGAGTGTGCAATTTTATAAGCAAAAGACCTTAAAATGTGTTTTTAATGTAATCAAGTCAGTGATTTTATTGTGACTTTTTAAAATAAATATTTAAAAAATATATTTACAATGCAACATTGTCAGAATTCATAGTTTTCATGTGGCGTCACACCCTTAGGAGGGCAAAACAAGGCTTTCCTCCGTTGTCCGCCAGTTAAAATTTACCAGGTTTGTACTGAGTACTAAAGCACTAAGACCTAATTCTGTACACACCTTATTAATGATGCATTCTATGTACAATCAAGCAGATAAACCCAGAATATAAACACAGCACACAGTTTCTCGTCACGTATTTTTCCATAGAAAACCATTATGAAAAAACTCTCAACCATTTAGAGCATTGCATTCATATTCTGGGCTCATCTGCTTGCCTGTATGCATCATCAAAAAGGTTTATATGGAATATGATCTTTAAATATCACTTTTAGTACTTTTAAGTCTCTTTTTCAAACAAGTGTTTTATAATGTCCCGCTGTTTTTAGGGATTGGAATACTGCAGCAGTTACTGTGTATGGGTCATAATTGGCCAAAACTTGAATCACAAAACCAGTCATATGTTGCACGGGTATATTTGTGACAATAGCTAACAATACATTATATGGGTCAAAATTATCGATTTTTCTTTCATGCCAAAAATCATTAGGATATTAAGTAAAGATCATGATCCATGAAGATATTTTGTACATTTCCAACCGTAAATATATAAAACATGTATTTTTGTGAGTGAATGCTGCACAATCACCAACATAAATGGACAACTTTAAAGGTGATTTTCTCAATGTTTCGTTTTTTTTGCACCCTCAGATTCCAGATTTTCAAATAGTTGTATCGCGGCCAAATATTGTCCTATCCTAACAAACCATACATCAATGGAAAGCTTATTTATTCAGCTTTCATATGATTTATACATCTCAATTTCAGGAAATTGACCCATGTGACTGGTCTTGTGGTCCAGGGTCACATATTTCTAAATAATCTAAATATTCATGGCTTGAAACGGATGGAAAATTGTGCTGCAGCTCCATGCATGTTTTGCCTTCCAGGTCTCCGTGCCAGTCACGTTACTGAAAATTATGAATGATGTGGTTCAATGCAGTCTCTCCAAGAGCTTAACTGGCCTGTAGTCTTTGGGCCCAGAAACCCAGCACAGCTGAACAGCCCTGATCTGCCCGCTCTCTTACTGCTGCTTCTTTATTTTTAAATTACTGTGACACAGCATATAGTAGTCACTATTAAACAGCCTTTCCCTTATTTGGTCGAGTTATCCATTCGGCAGTCCAGCACCTGTACAGAGAGAGAATACTGCCCCTCTGTGGCTGCCTGCACAAGTTACCTTTCACACACAGGCTGTTATATGTTCAGGCTGGTTTACCCTCCACAAAACTTGATCATTTCAGTCTAAATGCTGTTATATCTGCTTCCCAGGATGCTTATAATCATGTTTCAGCAAATTGTTTGATTTTGTGGTCTTAAAACTTGATTCTGTGTGGCTGGGCCGTGAATGTCCTGTAACTCTTGCCCCTTGTGTTTGTGTTTTGGTGTGTAGGGGGACCTGAAGAGTTACGTCTCTCAGCATGAATGGCTGTACAGGAATGGAGAACTGCTACAGCTGCAGAAAATGGCCTGCGAGATCGCTGCGGGAGTCACCCACATGCACAAACACAACTTCCTGCACAGGTTAGCCCTGCACATATCACCTTCGGCTCACTTTACATCTCAAAGATATACAGTATGTGTCCATTCCACTTCTCAGTGATTTGACATTGCTTAACCTTCATGTGAACATCTTACAAGTAGGTTTAATGCAACACATTGCATCTATCCGAATGCACGTGTGTGTCTTTGTCCAGCCTTTCCTTCTCAGTGCTGGCTGTCCTCGTTTTTTTTCCAAAATAGGCCACGGTGCTGTAAAAGGCCACGTTGCACTTTCATTCTTCCCCTTCCAGTCTTCTGGAGGAAGGTTGAGTTATCTAGGGTGTCTTGCCATGAGCGCGTCTGTACCCTCCTGCATGCTCAGAATATGCTGAAAGGTGTCCGATTGCACAGCTCCTCTGGATTATGGGGTTGTTGGCTGTCCTCCGCTGCTGGGATATGATGATTCTGCGGTTTGAGCGTAAGAGGATCCCCTCATAAGGGGTGCGGGGCGTGGGCGGGGTCGTCTGGGATACAACGCCAAAGGAGGCATGGAGATTCCTTACTGTTGTTGTGGCCATCATGAAAATACTTGTGCTCTTGGATTTTTTGTTTCAGAGGTGATTTACTGCAAAACGCTGTTTGACACTCCCACTGTGGGAATCTACATGAGCTCGTACAGTTGTCTGGAATGGCACGAAGTCCAAAGAGCAGTAGTATCTTGTAGGGCTGGGAGAAATCGCCATTTTTATTATTATTCCAGAATCGATATTAATTCAAATTCAATTGCTTTATTTTTGTCCTTGCTTGTAGATTAGGTTGACAGAAGTTAGCCACTTTCGTTCCAACAGAGGATGAAATGTGTCGTTATCTTTGAGGGTCGTATTATCCCAAATGGACATGTGGAAGAGATGTGAGACTGAAAGCACTGAAAAGCCCTCGCGCTGCTCACATACTGAGAGAGAGATAAGACAATAGAGCTGCACGATTCATCTTTAAAAGACTGTGATCTCGATTCAAACACCAACGCGATCTTTCAATTCGTCTTTGACAAAATCATATCGCAACATTCAAAGCTGTGTTGGCGCTGGCGCTGACCCGGAGAGAGTTGTCATGAAACAGCTTCCTTTTCAACCTCATAGTATCATTATTTCTGTGATGCAATAGTTAAAATTATCATAGAAGTACTTGGATAAAAGTTTAAAGTTCAAATATGAACACACTGATGTCTACGATAGCGATCAAAATCAGCTTTTGATAGAAACTTGGTGCTTAAAATAACGCATTTATTGATTACAAGTGGCGACAAGTGACACTTGTATTGTGACACTTGAATTTATTCAAGAGAATGAAGTATTGTATGATGCTTCTGAAATAAAAGTCAGAAAGATGTGATGATTTGTTTTTGTAAATACGACTCATCTTATACATCATGTACAGTCTTTATAAGTGTATGATTTAACTTTCCCGATGATTTAGTGTTAAAAAAAATGGCAATATATTGCAATATCGAATCGTAATACTTGTAGAATCGCAATTCTTTAAAACAATCGCAATACATATCGTATCGGCACCCAAGTATCGTGATAGTATCGAATCAGGAGATAGGTGTATCGTCCCAGCCCCTAGTATCTTGGGAAATATAGCCATTTCAGCAGATTTTTTTAGATTGCTCATGTGCTAAAGGCCTGCTAAACCCTGTTTACAGCCATTGGTCTATTTTTGGGGGTCCGAGCAGTAAAGGAATTCTTTTAACTCTTATTTTTATGATTTTTATGCCCTAAAGCAGGCGTTCTCAACCCTGGTCCTCGAGGGCCACTTTCCTGCAGAGTTTAGCTCCAACCCTAATCAAACACACCTGAACCAGCTAATTAAGCTCTTCAGGATTACTAGAGAGCTACAGGCAGGTGAGTTTGATCAAGGTTGGAGCTAAACTCTGCAGGAGAAGTGGCCCTCGAGGACCAGGTTTGAGAACCCCTGCCCTAAAGTATCCAGGCATCAAAACAGAAAAGTGCAGACTCTTGGTAAAAGGACCCTAAATCCTACCCACTAATCGGGCAAGCGCACAGACACCCACCCAACATTAGGTGGTGCTATAATAAGGAAGCTCATTATGAACTATAGTAGCTGGAATAATTTTAACTCTCTGATTTCATGAGGTCTGGCAAATCTCTGACATGTTGTTTTCCATTTTAAGGTCTGATTTCTCTCAAAAGAAATTACAGAAAATGTCTGTCTTTTCTAATTTTGTGTAATTGCCTTTATTAGTTATTATTAGTTTTTATTTGTATTTTCATGTGGAATTTATTCATTTTTATTTAGTAGTTTTAGTCAACTCAACGAAAATGAAAAAATGCTTCAACTACTTTTTATATATATATTTTGGCAACTAGCTGAAATAAAATAATCTTAAGTTTTTAAAAAATATTTTCTTTATTTCATTTGACCTGTTTATGGATTTAGCTTTAGTTAACAATAATAACCCTGATCTGCACATGTGAATTTTCCATGTATGGCTAAAAGCACAGCTCTGCTTCCCTGTGACCCGCCAACAGTACTGTATTTGCCCCCTTTTGCCAAGGCCAGAGTATCACGTCTAAAATATCTGTCCATTTGTCATGCGGCGGATTCAGTGAGCACGACTAGAGTCAGCGGTTTCGCAAGAGGGGGTGTAAAAGAGAGACAACTCAGTAAAGATGGGCAAAGCTGTGTCCTCCTATCCCATTCACTGCCTAAATGGGCATATTGTTCCCTTCTGGGTAACTACCACAAAACAACAACAACAACAAAATCTAATGAAGCAACATGGACACTTCAAGTCTGTTCACAGAAACCACACTGCAAAACAAACCTGTTACTTGCATTGTGTTAGGAAACAGACTCACTTGCTACTTAATTATCTGTCCACGCTGTCAGCTTTGCACTTATACTAATTGGACTCAAAGTGGATAGAGATGATGACATCTTTGTGATGGGTTTGAAGCTTGAAGCCAATTTTTATAAAGAATATTGCTTGCAAATCTTTTAGTAAGGAGTCCTGCTTTAAGCTGGTTGTATATTTACATTAGAAGGGGGCAAATGGGGAAGAAAATCTGGATCTTTTCTTGTAAACATTGAAGCGCCATTTGTTGTATCTTGTGGCATTGGGTCCCATTCACTAACCGTCTTTTTGTGTAAAACCTGTATGCGAGTTTCTACCAAAGGTTTGCACTTACATTTTTCTACTTTTATGCAAAAATGTAGGACACAGACATGGAGGCCTTAGAAACTTGGAAAGTGTTGAGACAAAATGTTGAGAAGAGCTGTCAGATACTTCAGTTGCATCGCAACTTTAATACGATTTTTTTTTTGTATTACGTAATCATGTAATAATAATAATAATAATAATTCATTACATTTATATAGCGCTTTTCTCAGCACTCAAAGCGCTTTACATAGAAGGGGGAATCTCCTCAACCACCACCAATGTGCAGCATCCACTTGGATGATGCGACGGCAGCCATATTGCGCCAGAACGCCCACCACACACCAGCTTACTGGTGGAGAGGAGACAGTGATGAAGCCAATCAGTATATGAGGATGATTAGGAGGCCATGATGGACAGAGGCCACTGGGCAAATTTGGCCAGGATGCCGGGGTTACACCCCTACTCTTTCGAAAGACACCCTGGGATTTTTAATGACCACAGAGAGTCAGGGCCTCGGTTTAACGTCTCATCCGAAGGACGGAGAATAGTTGGCAGAATAGTTGATGCATCACACTACAAGAGAACCATTTTATATGTGAATGTGTATTAAAAGCATGCCAGGTAATTGTTTTTTTTCCTATCACAGTGATTTGGCTTTGAGGAACTGCTATCTCACAACAGACCTGACCGTCAAAGTAGGAGACTATGGCATTGGCCCTACCAGTTTTAAGGTAAAACTTGAAAAGGCATCATAATTATTATTATTTTATATTTAATATAAAAATTATATTATTATATATTTTTATAACATTATTTATCTGTCTCCTTGCAGGAAGATTACATCACCACAGAGGATGACCAATGTGTGGCACTGCGCTGGCTTTCCCCTGAGCTGATTGGTGAGCTGCATGGGGGCTTGATCACATCAGAACAGACTAAACCCAGCAATGTTTGGTAGGTAACTCAAAATGATAGGTAGCTTACGTTTACTTGTTTAACAGGATGCACTTTTGCAGTCTCATGTCTTTTTGAGTTGAAAAAAAAATATGTCGAGGGGAAATGGTAAACGGCGGTAGTAAATGTTGTGGCCTCTTACGGCAGTCGGCAGATCAGAGCACTTCTGTAAGTGAGGTACCGCTACACTTGTCTGAATGCAGGGTCATACATTTTAAAGGTCTTTGACTCTTAAAGCATCTGAATCACTCTGACTGATCAAATGATGGCTTAGATGTCAGCCAGTTATTTCATAAGCATATTAGCAGGTCTTATTACAGACATACCCCTTTTTATGTTTATGTTGAATATGGATATATTGGATTTCTAGTGTCTTTTGTTAGTTTAATTTTTGGACATTTGAGTTACATTAATAAATGACCTGGATTGAAAAAAGCAGTTTTATTGTTAATATGCTATAGATGTAATATTACAATTCAATTATATTACCTATAATTCTACATTTATATGTTCATAACAGAACAAGATTTTTGTGTTTTCAGGGCACTGGGTGTGACATTATGGGAGCTGTTTGAAAGTGGAAAGCAGCCGTATCCTCACTTGTCAGATAGAGAAGTGCTTCACCATGTGCTCAAGGATCAACAAGTCAGACTTCTCAAGCCACAACTGGACTTACCATACTCAGAAAGATGGTTAGTCCTTCACAGATTTATAAACAAGATTGGTTTCTCTCTAGAAACGTCTTAACTCTATGCTTTGGTCTACAGGTATGAAGTTCTACAGTTTTGTTGGCTGCCTGCAGACAAGAGGGCCACTGCTGAAGAGGTCCACCGTCTGCTCACTTACCTCCGTATGCAGGGTCAGAAAGATATGGAGGATGACTTCGAGCAGCGCTGGAGCTCACTCAAACCCAATCCCACTACTCGTCAAGCCACCGTCAGTCATTCCTCCTTCCCCATCCTGGAACAGTTTGATGACGGCCGAGAACCAGACGAGGTGCTCACAGTCACCGAAACGAGTCGTGGACTAAGTTTTGAATATGTGTGGGAGGCAGCCAAGCATGACCACTATGACAACCACAATCGTTCTGCCCTGGACACTACTTTGAATTACCACAGTATGTTCTTTCCAGTGCCAAGGCAGGATATCCAGGCTCATTTCCCTGACACTGTAGCGCAAGCAGAAGATGACAGAGTCCCGGAAACCTTGCCAGTTTTTGATGCACATAAAGCATCCTCTGGAAATGACTATTTTATTAAGTTGGAGGAGCTAGATGAGAGTGAAATTGGGATGGGGGAAAGTCAGGGTGCTGAAGGTACCAATGCTTCAGAGCAGGATCAGTTTGTAGTCTTACAGGATGTCCGATTGGATGAATCCAGTACAGATGCTGATTTCTTTCATCAGAGCATCGACTCAAAAGACTCTTTCCTTCAGGACAGCCACATATGGTCCTCAAGTGAACATGATAGCCCTTACCATACTAACATTTTCAGTGAGGGTGATGCAAAACTGGAAGATTCTCATTCATTCAGGGGAGGTCTCATGGAGCTCCCAGAGATGAATGTACCGAAGAGGGATTCTGATGCTGAAACTAATAGTAACAAGGCAAGTAATAGTTTTCCAAAGTCTTTTTTAGGGGTTGGACCAGAAGCCATTCATCTGGAGATCTCCGATAAGGACAGTTCAGATTTAATGATGCTTCTTAACACTGAGAAACTGGCTGAAAACTTCTTGTTTCTTAAAGATAACAGCCTAATGAAGGACAAGTCTGCGCTCTCACAGCCCGACTCAAAAAATATAGAGGAGACCATGAGCTCCATTGTTGAGACGGATGTCTCAGATAGTGTAAACCTTACAGGTGAGTCTTTGAAATCAGCTGTAAATTCTACGCAGCTTAAGGATGAATTCTTGGACTTAGTCAGCCCGATTTTAGAAGATTTTCTGTCGCCTTTGAAAGGAAATGAAACAATGGTGCCTTTTGATATATTAGTAACAGGAGAAACCTGTAGCAACCACCTGCCAGACTCAAATGGCTCTTTGCATTCCCCAAAATCTGGGAATTACTCCTCTTCCGAGTCTACCTCTGAGAGTGTTGAGGTCATTGTTGACAGTCCATCTGATAGTCATCAGTCCCTTGAAAGTGCCACTACAGATACACTACATATGTGCATAGATGCCAAACCCCCCAGCCTTGAAGAATGCTTTGGAGCCTCAAAGGAGAATGGGCAGTATAAAGGAATCATAGACACAGCTGTGCTTAGCTTTACTACTTCACCTGTTGGTGAGTGTACAGAAGGTGGCCTCACTGAAGGTCTAACAAGTAGTGACTCAATGAGTGATATAATGGAGCTAGACAAGAAGACCGCCAATGATATTGCACTCTTAGAAGCCATCGATCAAGATCAAGAAACTTTATTGGACAACCATGTAACTCAGGACATGTCCTCACTGTTGGTTTCAGACTCCTGTCTTGACCAAATAAGTCAGGACAGCCTTCTTGATGATAGCACCTTATCTACCCTTCCAACCATTGAGAATTCGGCTGAAACGCCAGACTCATTAGATTCTTTGGACATGCATAGGGATGTGGTGCATGGACAGTCATTGGAAAATCCTGTAAATAATAAGCTTCAACCTCCATACAAAGCCGCTGACAGTGGGTATGAAACAGAGAACTTGGAGTCACCCGAGTGGAACTCTCAAACAGGCTTGAGGGATTCCTCTGAAGAGAATGAGACGAGTAGTGCCGTGGAGCCTATGGCACTGGTTCCACCGGAAATCGTTGTGTCTGAGGCGGACAGTGTACCTGATGTTCAGGTAAATGCTGGTAGAGTTGATCACCAACAAGAACTTGGTGAAGTTCCCTTGGGAGGAAACTACAGAGACTCTGCTTACTTCTCAGACAATGAGGAGCTAGATAAAAAGAGTGATGACATAAATGGAAGCGGCCCAGGAGATGCTTCATTTTGGCTCCAGGGTAATCGAGAAGCTGGCGAAAGTCAAGGAGCTGAAGCTGTTGAGGAGCAATCGGTGTCCGAGATATCCCTTCAGTCTGCAGGTCCTACTTTAGAATCAACTGATGGTGATGTACAGACTCCTTTACCTGAGTTGGTTCTCACCACTGAGGAAGATTGGAGCCAGGATAAACCATTGACTGGTGACGACTCCGACCAAACTCATCCCCATGCAGCCCCAGAACATGCAGCAACATCACCTACCTCAACGCAACCCTCAACAGATGTCAAGGTCCATGCAAAGCTAACAAGGACATATGCTGGGGAGGTAACAAAGAAAAAAGAGCCAGATATGGAGGGGAGGTACTTAGGAAAGCTTGATGGATCCTCAATGGAATATGGCACTGAGGATGGAATGGATGCTGATGAAGAAGATGAGAACAGTGATGAGTCCGATGACGATATGCGTGCCTACCGATTACACAGCTCTAGCTCTGAGTGCAGTGAGGATGAAGTTGTGCACCCGGTACCTGTTATCATCTCGGACAACAGCAGTTCCCTCAGCCTCAAAAGCCTACTGAAACCCAAATCCCTTCAGACTGCTCAAGCGACATCAGAAGAGGGCAGCGAAGGAAATAATAGACGTGGCGTGTCGTTCTTTGATGACGTCACTGTCTACCTTTTTGACCAGGTCAGATGTTTCCCTTGCATTCTTAAATCTTTTTAAATACAAATCGATTATTTTGTTAAGAGAGGCTTTGCCTGATTCCCTGTTTTTCAACCAAATAGGAAACCCCAACAAAGGAGCTTGGTGAGCATACTCTTGACCCCAGTAGTCAATTGTCTGATTTCAACAGTCCAGTGTCCTCCTCCAGCTACTTTAATAGATTTACCAACTCTGAGAGCTCCACAGATGAAGAAGGTAATGACTAATGTTAATTTTTTTTTTCTTTACGGTCATCTGTGTTTCCCAACCGTGGTCCTGGACCCCCCTAACAGTGCACTTTTTGGGATGTTATCATTATCTGACACACCCATTTTAGGTCTCTTGTTGTCCCCCAATTCCTCCTCTTATACTATGCCCTAAATGTAATGTACTCTTTTTAAGAGGAAAAAGTACACACTGCAAAAATCTACCAAATATGATAGACCACCCGGTTACATTAGGCATAACCTTTTCAACACACTATTCTTTGGGACACACTTATTCTTATTTCACAAACTATTTATGATGGATAGTGTGCACATTGGAATGCAGGGTGGGAGTCTCTATTAATGAGCCAATGAGTTCAGTCAGGTGTGTTTGATTAAGAAGGCATTCAAAGTATGCTGTGTGGTGGATACTCCATGACCAGGGTTGGCAAGCACTGGTCTACATTTGAACTGTGAACCCATTAAACCAATGGTACTCAGGCCAATCAGAAACCAAATTTCCCAAAAAATGTTGGTGTCTCTGTGAATTAAATTGTTTAATCATGTCATCAAAGAGTCATTGCGATCCTCAAGTTGAATACCAAGACTTTAAACCTTTGGATTTGATTCACAGGTGGCGCATTTGAGTGGGATGATGACTTCCCATCTCCAGAGCCCAATTTTCTTTCAAAAGCAGCCAGTGATCATTCTGCCAGTAGGTCCAGTGGGACCTCGGCAGCTTCCAAGTATTTGTCACCACCCCCTGCGAACCGCACCTTGGAGCAGAGCTGGAACAGTCCCTCCAACTACACGCGCTTCTCCATCTCCCCAGCCAGCATCGCTAGCTTCTCCCTCACCCACCTCACAGACTCCGACATTGAACAAGGGGGTAAGTTGAACACAGACATCCACTCATTAACAAACAAGGGTGAGACCTGTAGAATCTTAACTTCTGAATCCTGTTTCTCGTTTTCTTTCTCAGGAAGTGGTGAAGATGGAGAGAAAGATTAACCAATCTTTTGGACACGTGTAAATGTTGGAGAAATGTGACGGATATATTTGCTTTGAAGGCTTTGATTGCTTCTCAGGCAGCATTTGGTATTTATTTGAGGTTATGAAGGGGATTGCAGAAACTGAGCAGGCGGCATCCTGTGATGACTTCCTGTATTCTGCAAATGAGATATGATTTGCAATGTTTTTCATCAGTGCAATTTGGAAGAAACTTTGCTTCACATATGCTTTAGAAACTTTCACGCGCTTCCCAAGTGTCCTGCCTCACTTTTTTTTTTTTTTTTGCTCATATGCATTAGTTCTTAGTGTCCACATTTTACTTCAGAAGGATGAAGCTGAAATTTATCGTTTAACCAGAGGACTCCCTCTTAAACACTAATGAGCCAATCGACTCAAACTCTGTTGTGCAATTGAAACCGTACAATACTTGCCTTTTATTTTAACACACTGGATTTTAATTTTTCTTTTTTTAAATGTGAAATCTAGTGTGACATGCTTATTTATATGATTGTGTATCGGATTAGATGTCCATTAGAAGCAGTATGGGTCTCCATAGATATTTTTGTACAGTGTTTTGACCGTTCATCATTCATGACAACCGCACCACTTTCACCCAAGCAACAACTTGCATAGTTTCAGTGACATTTTTTGTATTTAAAGATGTAAAAGTCAGGATATGAGCAGCTGAGCGGTTTCGGACATGAGACGCTAATAAGTCTTAAAGTAGTGAGCAGTCTCTGTCATTGTGGTCTATTCATGAGGAATTCTTAAGGAGTGCTGCATATCAGGGCTTTTGTTGAAGCGTTGTGGGATTGTATATTGAATGGGCCGTCGCAGTGCCTCACAGCCCCTTCTCCTCCTGTGTCTTCATCCTTTCTGAATGTTGTGCAAGTTTTATTATTCAGTACCATGGGGATTCTCACCCATCTAGAACATATCAAGGTCATATTTCACCTCAAAATCAAAAGAAAGACACGTATATTTCCCCGAGAAAATGAAGCCTATTTTTGGGATCAGTAAGACTTTTTCATTGTGAAAATATTTTCATGAATTGAGCACCCCCCCCCCCCCCCAAACCCCCACCAACTCTCATTACTGTGATGTGAAAATAAGTAATGATATTATATTTAAATTGTAAAGTGTTTGTATCATAATGGTAGTTTTGTTTGACTGATTTGAGCGATATTAATAGATATTTTGCAAAATATATTATTTTTTTCTCTAGATTTTGGATTGAAATGTGACCCAGACATTTTTTTTTGCGATTCACCAACAAGTTGGCGGTGGATTGATCTACGAGTCCGCGAGTAATTCTGAAAGCACTGGTGGTGCAGAGAAGAATAGCTAGCAACTAGCAGGACTTCCAGGTGATGGCTGCTTGTAGCATTGAGTTAGGAATACTGTTCAATGGAAACACAAAAGAACCTCCTTACATTTCTGATTCCCTGTGTTAACTTTAAAGAGCAGCTTGTAAACACTCAAGGGATTGGAAATTTATTTCGTTTTTCCTCTTTTGTTGCATGTATTATTCATTGGACCTGAAAGTCATAGGTCATATGAATCCTTTATATTTGCCAATCTTGCTGCTCTGAATGCTTTTCCTTTTGAGTTGACAAAGAACCCGATCGACTAATGTATATAGCCTTGTAATGTATATTACCTTGTATCAAATCAAGGTGAAAACTACACAATCAGAGGAAAGAACGTTCCACATGGTTCAATCTGGAAGAACGTTGATTTTTGGTATGACATGCTCAAGATTGTCTTGCATAAATTGGGAGCCTGATTATTTGTAAAGGTTATTGCTGGAATAATCGGGTTCATAGCTTCTACTTCCCCTTGTAATTCAGTACAGTAATCTCTATGTTTTAGACCCTGTTGAATAACTGTATTACCAGCACTCGATTTTCAGTTCAAATTGAAATTTTACGAAAGGAAATTGTTTGGTTTTATTCTACAGTATACTTTGCTTAATCTTGCACATCTTTAAAGTGAAACTTAATGTTGAATTGTTCTTCTGTATATAAATGTTTAATTTTGTCTGTAAATTGGGTATGATGTTAGGAATAGGTATGAGGACTGATTTTGTAATTTAATGCTAAAATGTGACGCCACAGGTGAGAAGTGATCGAAAAAGACAAATTAACGATGAAATAAATGGGGAAATGCAGGTCATCATGTCCTTGTAACTTGTAAATTTTAAAAAAATGGTGATATTTTTACTTCATATTGATGACGATGATCATGCCTAGTGTCATTGAAGGAATGGTTTATAATGAATTGCTCTGTTTATTATGGAATTAAATGAAAATGAACTTCTGTCTTGTATCATTTCTTTGTCATGCATGTTTCACACATGCTTTTATTCACAGGTTCAAGCAATGGTGCGAGTTTGGGGAAAGTGTGTCAGACCAAGATCAGATGGGGTAGGATTTAGAAAATCTGTTTGTTTTTTTTTTTTTTTACTTTTGTTTGGTGATGCTAGTGGTGCAGACATTTCTTTACTTGAATTCACAAAGAAAAACAAGCTGGTGCTTTTTAACAGATCTTTATTGAAAAAAAAAGAAAGAAGCATGTCCAAAGAAGGACCACAGTAGGGGAAGTTGTCCACATACAGCATTGTCTACTTAAGTGGACTATTTATATTATTTTCAAATAATATAATCAAACCAATAACATAAAATGGGCTTCTACCGATTACAGAAACACATACGGCAACGAGAAAATGTGACATGCGCAAAACAAATTGAGAACAGTCAATTGAGTCAGGTGATTCAAATCATACATGTACAGAAATCAAAAGAAGTTCAGTCACACCCAGAAGCTTGTTTTCACAGAAGTGAAAGTTTGTTGTTCAGGCAAGTGGAATCAAAAGAAGAAGAAGAAGAAGAAGAAGAAAAAAAGTCACATTTGGTTGGAAGGGCACTGGGTAGAGACAGTAAGGGTGTCAAGAACAGCAAGCTGGGACGTGCAGTCAAGCATGATGATGATGATGATGGTGGTGGTGTTGGGTGAGCAAAATGACTAGCAGCTCACAACATTCCCGTTCACCTGACTCGGAGTCCGGCTGGGCATTGGACTGCGCAGTGCCACACGCTGAGCCTCTAAAGAGTTCCCTCTCACAGACAGGTGGTCCCAGCCGCCCTGTTGAAGAAATGACTCTCAGTGTAAAGATCTGTTGACACTAGGTCTACATTAGACCTTTTGCAGAAATTATACACCATTTAAAATTGGAGGCTTTCGGAGGAAGGCACAATTCGGCATTAGACTTAAAGGGGTCGTGATATAATGCCCCTTTTTACAATATGTAAAATAAGTCTATGTTGTCCCCAGAGTGTGTATGTAAAGTTTTAGCTCAAAATACCCCACAGATACTTTTACAGCATGATAAAATTGTCCCTTTTTGAGGGTCAGTAAAAACGCGTTGTTTCGTGTGTGTCCCTTTAAATGCAAATGAGCTGCTGCTCCCGGCACCAATGGCGGAGCTTCTATAGCTCGTGTGTTAGCAGCTCTGATTACCTCAAGCAGACACACACTATAATGTCAGAAACTGTTCTGCCTTTTATGTTTAAACTGGAGTCGGACAATGATGGAGAGACTCAAGAAGAAGTGACAACAAGAAGAATTCAACAGGACGTTTCTGAATGGTTAGTTGATGAATTTCTGTAACTGTTGTAAGATGCCTACAGAGTGACAAGCTATTGCATTTGTGTTACGTACTTGTATTGCATGTGAAAAGACGGATGCGACAGCTTGAGCAGACTCACAAATGTGCTCGACTACACCAACTCTTCCTCTTCTCAACATGGACTGGCTGTTCCCGGGGATGGGGTTTATGTAAATTTTAGGGTTGGTGATGTCACTAATCCGGGAGGAATGTCGTGTAGTCCCTACCAGCCGTTTGTTGTAGTCGTTAAAAAAAATTTTTTTTTAAAGCAAATCTCCCTTTGCTTTGAACTTTGAGCGTTGTAACTTTGCATATGTTGTTTATGCTCAAACAGCAACATTACACACTAACTAAAGTTAGAAAAGTCAAATCATAATCAACCACCCCTTTAATGTGAACAGTTATGGAAAGACTCACCCCGATACCAAAGTCCCAGCTCAGGCCTTTCGGCTGCATGGGCTTCACTCCCAGTCTGTGGCACACAGTTCCTGAGCTTTCTAATGGATAACCTGCCACTTTATCAGCAATTATCCAGACCTGGACAGATAAAACATCACAACTATTTTCCAGTTTCACAACCATCAAACCAGTCAAGTTGTTATTTTATATTTAGGTTTTTTAGGGGTGGATCTGGGCATGATGGGAGTTGGTAAACCTCAGGAGGTGTAGATGGAGGAAAGGTTAGGTCTATAACAAGAGAAGGCAGCGTAAAGTAACAGTGGAAAAGGGAAACAATAACTCCCACATATGTGCAGCATATACAGACCCTTTCCAAAAAATTTGAATATCATGGAAAAGTTTATTTATTTCTATAATTCCATTCAAAACGTTAAACTTCCATAGATTATAGATTCAGGGCCCACAACTTAAACGATTTCAAGTATTTAGTTGTTTATTTGTACAAAATTTGGGCTTCCAGCTCATAAAACCCACGAAAACAGGATTTCAAAAAATTAGAATATTACATGAAATCACACAGTAATTACACAGTAATACCATGGTCATTGAACCAGGTTTTGGTTATTTTGGCAGTGTGGGCAGGTGCAAATCCTGCTGGAAAATGAAGGAAGCATGAAGTGCTCTGAAAATGTCCTGGTAGACGGCTGCGTTGACTCTGGATTTAATAAAGCACAGTGGACCAAAGTCCTCTTTTCTGATGAGAGCAAATTTTGCATCTCATTTGGAAACCAAGGTCCCAGAGTCTGGAGGAAGAACTTCATGCTTCCTTCAGCAGACAAGCTTTATGGAGATGCTGACTTCATTTTCCAGCAGGATTTGCACCTGCCCACACTGCCAAAATAACCAAAACCTGGTTCAATGACCATGGTATTACTGTGTAATTACTGTGTGATTTCATGTAATATTCTAATTTTTTTGAAATCCTGTTTTCGTGGGTTTTATGAGCTGGAAGCCCAAATTATGTACAAATAAACAACTAAATACTTGAAATCGTTTAAGTTGTGGGCCCTGAATCTATAATCTATGGAAGTTTAACGTTTTGAATGGAATTATGGAAATAAATAAACTTTTCCATGATATTCTAATTTTTTGGAAAGGGTCTGTACAAGGAGAACAACAAAGGGCCCAAGACAGAGCCTTGTGGAACACCATACTTTTGTTAGGTCAGGTAACTTTTCATTTACACACATGAAGTGGTAGTGATCTGATAGGTAGGATTTAAACCAGGCCAAAGATTATTAACTCTTTCCCTGCTAGCCACCAACAGCATTTTTTATATTTTTTACAAAACTTTCATGGCCCCCAGAATATTTTGTTGTATGAATATCAAAATGCAATATATAAAAAAAAGAACAGACCCTCTACTTTTGAACTACAACAACAACAACAACAACAACAAAAAACACTTTATTGTAGCTTCATGCTTTCTTTTTTTATCAACACTTGAATGTGGGTGTTTCATAAAAATAAAAAAAAGCAACATTTTGAACAAAAAGCTGTGAAAATCGTGTTTTTTCATTGACTACAACGTGCATAAGCAATGCTTTTTTGTTGTTGCTTGTTTCTGCTTTTTTGCCTGAATCCAGAGATTCTGTACTCTCAGAATATGTGTAATATTTCTGTAAATGTCAGTGAAGCATTGTGTGTGCTTTAGTATGTTAGTCAACACATCAAAATTACAAGTAAAAGGTTACAAACCTGGTCCAGTGGTCCAACAGACACCTTGCACACGTTACTGGAGATGAGCTCCCATGCTGAACCCTGAGGATAGCTGGGTGTCAAACCCTGTCTGTACCACAGATTACCTGCACAAACAGACTGAGCTCAGACTCGACTGGAGAGATACCTGCTTTATATATACGGTACAATGTTTCCAAAAGCATTCTGATTACTGTATACTGCGCATTGCACATGTCTACTATTTTTCTGTTTAGTATTTGCAAGTATGCAACGATACACATTTCACATAACAGTCCTGCGTTAACGTCATCATGTTGCATTTTTAATTCAGTGAGTGTCTTCTAGTTCCTTGGAAAATAAAGGTTACTCTTAATCCTAATTTGCATAAAAAATGTCCTTTGGCAGACAAATCAAATTTAGGAAGTTAAGACTGATGTTTACGGCTGATATTCATGCATCACATTGGAAAAGGAGCTGTGCTCTGTTTGCATACTTCACATTTTGACAAATGTAGCTGATCATCCAGGTATTCCAAACCATTCATTGAATTGACACACTCATATAATGAAGATAGAGTTATTCAGAGCACATACAGCTTGATTGAATCAAATAACAAAAGAAGTGAGTGGAAACAAGTGTCTCACTGTTTTCATCCACAGCATAAACGGAGGTCCTGCCCACGGACACCTGTTTGAGCATCTGCCTCGGGGGAGACGGGATGTGGTACCAGCACTCGCCTGAGAAATCAAAACATGAGTCATTTAACACAATGACAAAGTGTAAATGACAACAGTTTAATTCTGTTAAAGCTGGCATTTTTCTGAAAATAACAAGAATACAGTAACTTAAAAAACAGTATTAAGCACTATTAAAGGGGACATTACATTTACATTTAGTAATTTAGCAGACGCTTTTGTCCAAAGCGACTTACACATTAGGACTAAATTAAGCGAGTCATCGTGAAGAAGCAAAAAACAACGCAAGACGTGCTCAAAATACGAAGTTCAGCCATTGTTCAGAGGACCTATTATGCCTTTTTTCCCCCAAAAGTCTTGTTTTTGTTTTCTTCTAGAATAGGTTTTCATACTTAAAAGTTGAAAAAACCCAATTTCTAATATTTGTTACTGTTAGTTATTCTTTATTTTATAGTCCTAAAATATGAGCAAAAAATCTACTAATAATATATTCATATTTTCAATGTAAACTATCAATCCTGCTACCTTTCATATTCCTGTTTATACACGTTCAGCATTTTCAAAAAAATTTTTTGATTGATTTTTGTTTTTTAGTCAATCATGTCTTAACTTGTAACCACAACTTAAAAAAGTACTTTTTCAAAATCTAACAGGTCTGATTTCAAAGCACACAGTATCACATTCATCACAAGTTGTTGAAATTGGAGAGTATTTGACGTATTTTTCGGATGTCAATCATCATTCCCCGGTTGAAATGGGGAATGGGCTGCTTCTTCTCACCAGCTGGATTGAGCGCGGACACAGAGCCCCGGTAGAAGACGGCCCCGTCCCTGGCGATGGCCCACACCTGGTGTCCTCCTCCTATACAGATGGACTTGAAGGGCTGGTCTGTGCCCACGTGGAGCCAGGAGTCGCCCTGTGCCGAGACAGAGTCAGAGGTTAGAGGACACTACAACTCAACATGAGAACAGACAGAGCCATATTCACTCTCTGAATACTGATGTAATAAATTCCCAGACAGCAACATAGTTTCGGCCCAGATCCGGCCCACATCTGGCACTGGCCGGATCTGGGCCGACACTACGTTGCTGTCTGGGTTGAGATGAGAGAATATGCATTCTCTTCATACTGTATGCTCAGTTAAATATTTACAAGGCACACTAAAACTAACGGATACAACCAGGCTTTACTTTACTGGGACTTGCGCCATTGGGGATTTGGGGATTACTTTGGGCCTGGTGTTTCTTGAGGTCACCGTTTCAAATGAAATGAAATGTTGGTGAAGTGTTTTGTGTGTGTGTGTGTTTGGTGCTCACAGCCGGGTTCTCTGCAGTGACTCCCAGACGGCACAGCACATCCCCCTTCTCACTGATGGCCCACACAGGAATCTGCTCCAGGCCGCTCTGAGCCACACACGGCAGGACGGTGACGTCAGTCAGAGGGATCGGGGGAACCTTCTGCCAGGGGCCCGTGAGGCTGATCTCACACCTCCTGTGAGAGACAACAACTCTCCTTTCTTAAAACACAGCACAAGTCTGACACACTACAACACAAATCATGCTCTGGTAAATCAGAATGAAATAAATAGTCATAATTATGAGATAAAAACTCAAAATTATGACATTCAAAGTCAAACCGATGACATAAAAAAGTCAAAATTATCACATGAAAAGTAGAAATGATCACATACCAAGTCATTATTATGAAATAAAAAGTCATAATTATGGCATAAATTAGATGCAAAGTCAAAATTATGACAAGTTACTTGAGATTAAAAAGTTAAAAATATGACTCATAATTATACTTTTAACATCATTTCAATTTTTTATCTCATAATTATGTCTTAGTGTCATCGTATTGACTTTTTGATGTAATTATGTCTAATTCATCATTTAGAATTTTTGTTATAATTTCGACTTAATATAATTATGGCTGTCATAATTTTGATATTTGAAGTGATAAATTCTAGTATGTCATCATTTTAACTTTCAGTCATAATTTTGGATTTTTATGTCACAATTTTGACTTTTTATGTAAAAATGTTGGCTTTTTAATGTAATGATTATAACTCTTTAAGTGATAATTCAACTTGGTATATCATAATTTTTATTTTTTTTATGTCATATAATTTTGCCTATAAAATTATAATTCCGACCTAGCATGTAATAATTTGGAATTTCTAGTCATCATTGTGACTTTTTATCACATAATGAAATAATGTTTATATGTCATAATTTCGAATTTTTGTCATAATTTTGACTTTTTAATGTCATCATTTTTACTTTCAAATTATAATTCTGACCTAGTATATCATAGTTTTGACTTTTTCTCATAATTTTGACTTTATGTCATAGTGACAATATGTCAATTTCAGATTTTTATGTCATAATTTAGACTTTTTATCTCATAATGACTTAGTATGTCAATTTCGGATTTTTTTGTCACAATTTCGGATTTTTGTCACAATTTCGGATTTTTGTCATAATTTTGACTTTTTGTCATAATTTTGACTTTACCTCATAATGATTTAGTATGTCATAATTTGGGATTTTTTTCATAATTTGGCATTTTTTTAATCATTTTGACTTTTTATGTCATAATTATGTTTTTCAAAAGCAGTATTTGTTTTCTTGTGTGGCAGAAATGGGCTTCCATAGGGGCTGCTGTGCGAGTTTGTGGTTAAAATTTTTTGCCTAACATTAGAAAGAAACAGAAGTAAAATGTTGCTAAAAATATTAATGTAAATGCATGTATCAAAATGTTCAAAATCAGCAAAAATGTGAACTCACCGAGCCCACCTTCTGCGCCGCACAAAATCCTTTATTGTCTTATAACCGTGAAAGGTCCTGTATGTACATAAAAAAAACATATAATATATTAGTTTGAAATAAAAACGTCTAACTTCCGTTCATTAATATGTCCAAAAATCAACATACACATGGAAATCTGCAGCGTACTGCCAGCCCTCTTTATCTGTCCCTCCTGGGACACTGTAGTCTACGGCCCAATCAGAGACCTGTGAGCACGAGACGTAGAAATCATTCACCGACGATAACTATCTAATCTAAATAATATTGCAAAGACACAAACGTGCACTGCACTATAAATGCTACAGGAAGCAGAAGGCAGTGGTTTTGTACCCATGTCCACTGTGGTGAGGGAGTGCTGGTGTTGTCTTTAGTGCACTCTCTCAGACCTGACGAGTCGCTCCACATGTAGCGATCTGTGGGAAGACCCCTGAGGAGGAGAGCACACACTGAGCGTTTGCTTTAAACACACACACACATCAGCTCCGTTACACCACACTCACTTGTCTGTGTATCCCGTCATCGGGTTCCAGCGCTGGTTCTCGTAGATGCACACGCTCCTCACATCACTTACTTCATTTCCTGAAATCCGACAGATTCAAACATCAGGCAGACGCAACTGTTCTTTCATATGAACACTTGACATGCTGATCTAGACTGAAATGATGACTTATTTGAAATGAAAGTACAATTGGGAAAATATTAAGAAAACACTGGTTCACGTTCACCTCAAATTCTATGAATTTTAATGAAAACACTCATAATAGTGTTTTCATTTAAAAAAATAATAATTAAAAAATAATCGCAATTTATTCAAAATTGACGGAAAATTTAGGTAATATAAACATAAACGTAACATTTTATTGTAATTATACATATATACATTATAATACGGTTACAGTATTTCTTAATGGAAACAGTGCCATTTTCGTATTATTTATATACTATTATAGTATTTATTAATATTTTGAATTTAGCTTTTATTTTTATAATTACATTTAAATTTAAAGTATTGTTAATTTTATCTGCTTTTGTAATTTTTATTCGTTTTTTGTTTTGTTGTTTAATGCACTGTTTTGATCATTTTACTGGGCAAAATGTCTATGTTTGTTAGGTAAGTTTTAAGTTTAAGTTGTCCCTTTAAAATAGCTATTTTTAAAATAGCTAAATACGAGTAATTAGGGAATGAGGACACAATGTTTTGGGAAGGTTAAAGATGATTGGGAAGATCAGTGACTATGTTTTGAATGTAATTCTAACATACTGTGCAGTATATAGCAGGGGTGTAACAATATATCGCAATACAAAAATGCAACAATATGTATCATGGATAGTTCACCCAAAATAATCACTGTGTGAGAAAAATTCAAGTTTACAGAGTTTTAGTGTCAGTACGACATTAAACTACTATAATGTTGAATATAATGTATAATAATGCAATGGGGAAATATTTATGGGTCCTGATGATGCCAAATGTCTTATGTTATCAGTAAAAAGTGGCCAACATTATTTTAAATATATCTAGTCAGTGATCGAGTGCAAGCATATTCGTCTAAAATAATTGAAAATGAATATTTTTGGTCACCATTGGGTTTCCAGAACCAAGTCCAAGCCTATTCATTTACACCCACAATGTAAAACCAAATTTAAAATTTTAATCAAAAGTAATTTTTTTGTTAACCTTTTATCATAATGTCTTGGAGTATCGCAATAATATTGTATCATGAGGTCAGTATCGGGATATGTATTGAATCGTGGCATGAGGGTATCGTTACACCCCTAGAATATTCTAAATATCCCATCCTGATGCAAGGTTCAGCTTAGACCAGCAATAACTACATCCTGGTCCAGGCTGGTTTATACTGGTTCGGTACTGGTCTAACTGGTGCTCCGGCAAAACTGTGTCTTTCTAGTTAAGCCGGTTGACCAAGAGAGATTTGCTGGTGAAACCTCATGGGAACATCAGCACACCAGCATCCAAAACACAGCATATGCTCACCCAGATAACAGGGACAACGTTCTCTGAATGTTGGCTAACGTTCTGACAATGTTTTCGCAAAAAGTTATCTAAGTAACATTAATAGAATGTTTGTTCAAAGCAATCTTATCTTTAATAATTTCCTCAAAACTTTAGCACAAAAACATTATTATATATTATTCATGGAATGTTTTTTTTCTTGAAGCGTTTTAGTTCATCTAATTTTCGTTGGACGTTACTTTTGAATATACTCTGAACATTCCGAAAATGGAATGCAAAATGGAATGTTATCTTAATGTTCACATAAACAAGAAAGTTTTAAACGTTCAGAGGACATTCAAAAAATAACATTCATATAACTTAATGGAAACGTTAGCAAGACATTCTTAGAACATATATTTGTTTGCTGACCAGACAGCAACAGTGTCGGCCCAGATCCGGCCCACATCTGGCACGCGTTGAATCCACATGTACCAGATTTGGGCCGGATCTGGGCGGACACTGTGGCTGCATTTACACCGCAGGTCTTTATGCCCAATTCCGATTTGCGATTTTTTTGACGACCCGCTTACATCATCTTTTAAAAGTGACCCTTATCCGATATTTGCATTTACACTATATACTGCAGAAACAACCCAATGTAGACGTTCTGACCTGGAAAAGGAAGTAAAACAGCACGATATGCAATGGACGCAGATGCAGACAAAATGATTATCCAGTGTTTTGCTTTCCGCACTATTTTCTATTTTTGCCTGCACTGTCTCTTCACCCCAAAGGCTCAAAAGACATGCAACCTACACATTACTCAATTGTGTTGAGCCTTATTCGTCCTCCATCGCACCATTAATAAGTCATGTGATCGCAGTTGGTGTCCACCTGAGTTGACGCCCCTTTTTTAATGACGTACGACTCGCATTTACTGGGGAATATCCGATTTGTCTGCTTACATGGCAGACGCAAATGCACGTATCTGATTCATATCAGATTTATTTCAGCATATGAGTGAGGCCTGAAGCCGATCTGAGAATATCGGAATCCATGTGCTTTTTTCCTGCTTACACATTCGCCGGTCATATCCGATCTGTGCCACATGAGAGGAAAAAATCGGATTTGGGTCACTTGAACCATGCAGTGTAAATGGGGCCTATGTTGCTGTCTGGCTGGGCATCAGAACTGGATGTAGGTTAGTGAGAGAGACAGGGTTAGCCGCATGCAGGGTTAGGGTTAGGGTGCATGTTTACCCGGAGCCGATGGTCCCCTGCCGGCCCCTGTGTAGACCCAGGCTGTGTGATCGTGACCGATGCCCCACACCACACCCAGACTGCTAGACTCCACACACAGCAGATGAGCAGGAACCTGCCGCCAGAACCTGAGCCCACAGCAGGTACGCGGACAGACACATGAAGCATGCCAAGCCCAACAACACACACACACATTACAATGACAGACACACATTCACACACACCAAACCAAATCAAACAGTTGGGTGACATGCAAGCTTAAATTATGAAATTATGAAACTCCAGCTCAAAACCTAGTGAGCTGCCTATCTGGACGGCAATTTAGGCGTGTTTGGGAGGAACTGACTATTTACTGTTTGCAAATTTGGATGAAATGGAATGTTTCCTTAATGTTCGCAGAACCAAGAAAAAAGTTTTTAAAACATTTGAAAACTGGACATTTTTGAAAGTTAAGAGAACATTCAGAAATAACGTTTTCATAAATGAATCTGATTATTAGCGAAACGTTCTTGGAACGTATTTTCGTTAGCTGGGATATAGCTAGTAAAATAGCAGCATACCTATAAGTTCACTATTATAGATGCAATGCAAAAAAACAACAACTTAAATGTAAACAATTGCACTTCAAGTATGTTTAAATTATACATTTCTAAACTCAAAGTGGGTTAATTTAGTCCCAAGAACTGTTGAAATAGTAGACTACGTGTGCACTGATATTAGTGTACTTCCTACTACATAAAGTATACTTGGAAAATATGCTTCAACGTCATTTTACTTTACTTAAAGGGATACTCCACTTTTTTTGGAAATAGGCTAATTTTACAACTCCCCCAGAGTTAAACAGTTGAGTTTTACCGTTTTCGAATCCATTCAGCCGATCTCCGGGTCTGGCGGTACCACTTTTAGCATAGCTTAGCATAGATCATTGAATCGGACAGGACCATTAGCATCTCTCTCAAAAAAATGACCAAAGAGTTTCGATATTTTTCCTATTTAAAACTTGACTCTTCAGTAGTTACATCGTGTACTAAGACCGACGGAAAATGAAAAGTTGCGATTTTCTAGGCTGATATGGCTAGGAACTATACTCTCATTCCTGCGTAATAACTTCCAACGTGACCGGGACTAAGTTTGTCTAACCTATTAGACCTATTATCAGGCGCTGCGTCATATCATTACGCCTGCTGGACTCAAGGTACGGCAGCAAAGTTTCTTGATTATTACGCAGGAATGAGAGTATAGTTCCTAGCCATATCAGCCTAGAAAATCCCAACTTTTCACTTTCCGTCGGTCTTAGTACACGATGTAACTATATAAGAGTCGAGTTTTAAATAGGAAAAATATCGAAACTCTTTGGTCATTTTTTTTGAGAGAGATGCTAATGGTCCTGTCCGATTCAATGATCTATGCTAAGCTATGCTAAAGGTGGTACCGCCAGACCCGGAGATCGGCTGAATGGATTCGAAAACGGTAAAACTCAACTGTTTCCAAAAAAAATTGGAGTATCCCTTTAATAAAAACTTGAAGTATAATTAAAATAAAATAATGGTTTTAATGACCAAAAGCTACATGTGCCGTACATTGCTGTTTTTATTGTCATACTGTATTGCACACAGTTTTAGTCAAGCAAGCTAAATTGTCCTCTTTCATATGTAGAGTCTGATTTGTTTCATTGAATAGATTCATGTCAATATACGTTTAGAAACAATGCACTGATTTAAGTCTCTTCACAGAAACCCTTGTGCAATATTGTGTCTTTTAATCGAATATTTGTACTATATTTAATATAGTTAATTGCTTCTGTTCATCACTACGTTTTTGACTCTCTTTTTAGTTATCTTAAGTGTAAATGTATAAGATCAAGTTCATAGTTGCCACCCTCATACATATGTATTCATTCAAAACCCCACAGAACCAGAGAAATATTGCTCTGATTAAGTTATGAATTATATAATCTTATAGTTTCATAAAAATGCATTGCTCTCTTGAATCATTTAAAAAAATTTAAAAGCTACTTTCTTAGTAACTTGTATTAATTTATTCATAAAAACATAGTTCAATCTACTTTAAAATGAACTATTGTGCCCAATATTTGTGTGTGCTACAAGCTTTCTAGAATATTGTGTTGTTAGCTTAGCAACATGCTAATGCCAAACTCTATAGAAATCTACTGTGAGTCGAGTCTCCTGTGTGCTTTGCTTGTGTGGCATGTGAAGGTGCTGTCGATGTAGAAGACAGCAGACAGTGAAGCAGTTAACTAGGTTTAGAACAGAGATATAGACAGACAGATGGGGAGGTTCTTACATGTGATCGCAGGGCAAGTACTGCGCCGGGGCCTCCAGGCTGGGTGACGGCTCATGCACCATGACATCACCTTTACATGTCACAGCCCACAGCGCCTGTTTGGATGGATGGTCTCCAAGACCCCTGGACTCACAACACGACTTGTTCAACAGAGAGAGCTGCAAAGATCACACACAAAAACACGCTGTTACTCTTGAAATCTCATTTTCTTTGTGCAAATATTTTTAAAAAATGTCTTTTGATTTTGGCCAGACATATGTTCTACATGAGAAGAATGTATTTCGTTGTTAAAGTGTGGCTATTATGCTTTTTGGGATGCAACCTTTCATGCAGTGTGTAATATAGCGGTTTGTGAATGAAAAAGGTCTGCAAGACGTTTACTTCGACTCTCAAACAACTGTAGTTGTAGCTGAGGCCTAGAAGAGATTGGTTTGTGATGTTGAGAAGACGCTTTTTTCTGCGCTGCCAAAGAAAATCCATTTTATGTACTTCCAAAGGTTGAGGACTCGTGCTCAAATTGATAAGGAAAAACAGACGCCATTTTTACTGTTCGTATCACTGTGTATCAAGAGCTGAAGAAGATCCAGAGCTGAAATTCAGATATAGTAATGGACACACACTGTACCACGCGGTATTAAAGAGACGAGCTGTTTTAATAATGGGTCCAAGTAAAGTCGTTTACAAATGTGTCCACTGCAGCTCGGTATACGCAACAATTGAATATATTAGAAGACATGTTAGTCGTAAGAATTTTATAGGAAAAATATAGCATATCAACAGTGATCAGCAATAATGATAAGCCTAATTCTCACAATGAAAACAATACCGTCATAGATCATAACACAGTCTCGGAGGGTCACCTGCCCAATCAGAGCAGAGTAGACCAATCACAACAGACTGGGTCACCTGACCATTCAGAGCAGAGTAGACCAATCACAACAGACTGGGTCATCTGACCAATCAGAGCAGAGTAGACCAATCACAACAGACTGGGTCAGAAAAGATACAAAAACATGGTACAAGATACCCTGTATACCACCCGTGACACAGAAGCTTTGCTGAGACCCACTGTGTCACCAACAGCATTCAGAAAAGTTCCTGTTGCATAAAATCTCAACGCAGTGCAAACCGGCGGCGCCATTCGGCGTCTGTCCGCGGCGCCCAGCAACGGCTCAGGACCTTGTTCAAAATCCTGCCGCGTCACAGAGCGCCATTTACATTTTTGTCTCATATTTGTCTCAAATCGTCGTTAATGTATATACTGACTTCACCCTGTCCTGCAATATACATTTAGTTATTCATTCATTTATAGAAATCAGCTGTGTGGATGAAAACTGCTGATGTTATCGGATTTTCAGGTGATATTCTCAATTCATTCAGTTAACGGACGCTCTGAGGTAAAGTGTTCAAACTGCAGACTTTAGTTTGCAATGACTGTATTTAATTGTACAGTACAATCATAACACAGACATTATCTTAATTCCATAATGTCTTTAAACATAACAATATTGCTGGCCATAAACTGAGAAAATGCGCGTCCGGTGTGCAATACCTCGAGTTGTCGAGTTTTTGGTCTAAATTAAGTCAGTCTTTATTTTAACTAACTTGCATTAGACTAGTCTATGAGCAAATTTTAGACTTGTCTAACACTATAGACCGGTCTAAAATAGCTTTGTGAAACCGGCCCCAGACTGAGTCATCTGACCAATCAGAGCAGAGTAGACCAATCACAACAGACTGGGTCATCAGACCAATCAGAGCAGAGTAGACCAATCACAACAGACTGGGTCCTCTGACCAATCAGAGCAGAGTAGACCAATCACAACAGACTGGATCACCTGACCAATCAGAGCAGAGTAGACAAATCACAACAGACTGGGTCATCAGACCAATCAGAGTAGAGTAGACCAATCACAACAGACTGGGTCCTCTGACCAATCAGAGCAGAGTAGACCAATCACAACAGACTGGGTCCTCTGACCAATCAGAGCAGAGTAGATCAATCACAACAGACTGGGTCATCTGACCAATCAGATCAGAGTAGACCAATCACAACAGACTGGGTCCTCTGACCAATCAGAGCAGAGTAGACCAATCACAACAGACTGGATCACCTGACCAATCAGAGCAGAGTAGACCAATCACAACAGACTGGGTCATCAGACCAATCAGAGTAGAGTAGACCAATCACAACAGACTGGGTCCTCTGACCAATCAGAGCAGAGTAGACCAATCACAACAGACTGGATCACCTGACCAATCAGAGCAGAGTAGACCAATCACAACAGACTGGGTCATCAGACCAATCAGAGTAGAGTAGACCAATCACAACAGACTGGGTCCTCTGACCAATCAGAGCAGAGTAGACAAATCACAACAGACTGGGTCATCTGACCAATCACAACAGAGGAGGCTCTCAGAAAGGAGAGGTTTAGAGAGACTGAATCCTTTATCAAACCATTTCAGACTCTGTGATGCTGCAATGTCTCTTTAATGTGTTTTTTGACCCTGCATGTAAACCTATTGTAGAAAACCTCCAAAACAAAATTATGAACCTTTAAAATAGCATAATAGGGGCACTTTAAAGAAGATTATGCAAATACAGGATCATGGCTGGTAAGATTGTATGCATTTTGGACCCTGTGTGTGTTTTATGTCATAGAGATCCTTTCTTATCCAAATGTGCTGATCATAAGGGCTTTTTACCCAGGTACTGAAGTCTTGTTGCGACGGAGTTGCCAGTAAGATGGGGCTTCTCTGCCTGGTCCTCTCTGCTGTGTACACCGCCATAGTGTACAGAGAGTCCCTCAACACGGGCACCAGGGCCGTCACCTCCTTTATCACAGCATACAGATACTGACACACACACCAGGACAATCATGGGATTAAATTACAGTCTCATATCTTCAACAACACAAACAAAATTTGATCTTCATTTGTAATGACATTCACTGAAAGAGTCCACAAATTGTAATAATTAAATTTTGCTTTTGAACTCTTCTTTTAAAAATGTAGTCAACATGTGTCTGTTGATTTACTACACACCCATGTGAAAAATAAGTGCATTTAACTTAAAGGTCCAATATGTAATATTTTTTGACCACAAGAGGGCGCAGTTTCCAACAATAACAAAGGCGAAGCTTGATGAAGCTATGAAGGAGGTGACGATGGGAGATGTCTTTTTTAATGCGTTTTCACCATCTAGCGATGTATCTAAATGGAATTAATGAATCATGAACACGGATTAGGTAATTTATTCGTTTTTGTATTACCTGTATGTCTTATCGTATTATTTTATGTCATCATAATTAATGAACTGCAAGGAACGTGAAATGTTATGCTATATTAGTACAGGCATGTGGTGTAATTCATATCTATTAAAATCATCTTTACTGTAACTATTACGTTACTTGTACAATAAAAAAATAATTGATTTGCTTACCTGTCTATCAATACACTCGCGAGAGCAGAGTCTCTGTCAAGTCCAAGATTGTCGCGCAGCTCTCTCCATCTCGTAAACACCTGGCCGATATTTATCCTGGTTTTATTCCGCCGTTTGTCACACAGTCTGCGTGTATCCGAATATGGACGCTTTCTTTTTGTTGGCACTTCAATACTCGCCAAAGAGTAATCGTGATCCATAACAACGATAACCATACAGTCTATGGCTATAACGCTTTATACCATGGTCTGGGTGAATACTCGATTCTGATTGGCTGCAGGGTGTCCGTTAAAAAGTGATAATGTACACCTAGGAAAGGCGTCCCGTCAATTTGCCTGATGACAGTTCTAAATGATTGCGCTGGCTCAAACACTAGCATTTAATTTTAAATAGTGTGTAAGTTACGTCTGGCATAGGCCTACTGCCATTGCCTGTCTTTCTGTCTTGCTTGCTTTCCTTTCAACACGTGAGTGAATGGTTGACAATATTTGCTGTAGGCCTAATAAAAAAACGATTTAGGAAACTATCTGTGAGTTTTGACTCTTTGAAACAAAGTTTCGCATCGCTGCGGTCGGGTCGCTGTGGCCACGTTGCTTGGCAACGCCTGTATACGGGAGATATTAAATAGTGCGCTCGACTTAATAAATAAAAACCCTCACGATTTTTACTAATTATTAATTGATTAAATATTTCTTTCTTTTGTAAGTGACCATGGTATAAGCGGGTTAATGCCCTTCGAGGTGTCCATTGTCAGGTATTAATGGACTTCGGCGGAGGCTCCGCTGCGCGTCGGACGGTTCACGCCTCGCCGTCGTCCATTAATACCTGATAATGGACACCTCGTCGGGCATTAACCCTTACATAATGGACACCTCGTCGGGCATTAACCCTTACATAACCACCACTTCCGCATTTGATCAAGTGATATTCCGGTGTGGTGGAATGTCACATGGTCCACACCGGAAAAAAAGGATAGTGCGGAAATTGCGTCACTGAGAGGCAACATTTCTTTTCCGGGACGGACAGTTATTTAAAATTGGAATATCTCTGAAATAAAAAATCTTTGGAGACTTTTGAGATATTGTAAGTACACAACTGGAGGAAATATATCACACTGTGCAAGTTATTTTCGGAAATTTTATTACAAAATTGTTACATATTGGACCTTTAACTGAATTGTAGTGTACTTCAAATCTTTAATGTTTAATAATTTTTTTTTTACAAAACTTGCAGATAAAATGAATGAAATAAAAGCCACTTTAAGTGAGTACACATCTGTGACACATTTGTTTCTTAACACACTTTACTCTCTGGTACTCTTCTGTCATTTTTGACTGAAATATTTTACGTTTAGTTTTTGTCCCAATTTTTTTTTACATGATCGGAATGGTACAAAACTTGATAAAAGTTTTGGCACTTGCTATGTAAACACACAAAAAAAATAGTCACACTTGTGCTCCTTGCGGTAAAAAATGACGCATTGGAAATGAATAGGAGACGAATTTCATCCAGTGGAGACATTTGTTACTGCGGCCAAACAAAATCTGACTGAAAGCTCATTGTTTGAGATATCAAGCTCAAATTTGGTACACAACTTGTTTAGATTTATGGCTTTGATTTTCTTGCAGTTTTAGAGTAAAATGTGTTTTTGAAAATATATATTTCATATAAAAAATTTAAATAGTATTTTTGTGCATTTTTAATAACAATAAACGTAAAAAAAAAAATTCACTTCAGCAATAATTTGCCAAGTGTTGCCTTTAAAAAGTTATCAAACTCAAGTCTGTGCTCTAAAGCATTCAAGATTTACGACAGTATAAGTTGGAAATTACATTTTCAGGTCTATGCTCGAAAAGTGAATAAATGGATTTTAAATACAGTGTAAATATAATTTAGTACCGTAAAATACAAAATATTAAATAAAAAAAACATGGTTCCACTTTATTTCGATAGTCCACTTTAGACGTTCTACTAATTATAAGTAACTTTTCAACTACATGTCAACTAACTCTCATTATAGTATTAGTAGACTGTGGTAGACTTGTTAGATTAGGGTTAGGGTTAGGGTTACTTATAGTCAGCAGAATATCTGTTGGGGGAGCATCAAAATAAAGTTTTAGCAGATATTAAGCAGACAGTCTCTAATGCCAGTTAGTTGACATGTAGTTGCAAAGTTACTGAAGTCTAAAGTGGACTATCGAAAAAAAGTGTTACCAAAAACATTATCGAACTAAAATATAGACATGCGATGAGCACCAGAGGCAGACTTTAAAAAAGTGTACTTTGTAGTAATAATAAGGGGACAAGGGCACGGTGTGTTACCTTCTTCTCCAGGTGTTGAGTGTAATAGAGGTAAAGTATGTCTCCTGTCTGAGCTCCGGCACCGGTGACCTGCTCCAGTGTCACGCTGACATCCTCCCACTCATGAGGAGGCCAGTCCCTCCACCAACACATACGACCTGTCGTCACACGCACGGACTGACACACACACACACACACACACACACACACACACACACACACACACACACACACACACACACACACACACACACACACACACACACACACACACACACACACACAGAGCATGATTTGAGATCCACCATTGACTTATTCTCTCATGTGCCGCTCACAGTGCAGTACCTTCTCCACGGCGGCTCCTGGTTCTGTGTGTGGAGCACCGAGGGCAGGGGTGATGGCTGGAGAGAGCGGATCTGAGAGAATCAAACACAGTAGAGAATTGCTTTTATATCACCAAACCTCCCTGCCAATTTCTTGTTTTTTTTTTTTTTTATATATATAATTGAGGGAGTGACATCATTCACCCTATTTACCGTTCACTTACACTACAGTTCAAAAGAATATTTAATGTTTTGGAAGACGTCTCTTATGCTCAACAAAGATGCATTTGTTTGATCAAAAGTTTTCTATTGTAATGTATTTCTAAATGTAATTTATTCCTGTGATCAAAGCTGAATTTTCAGCATCATTACTCCAGTCTTCAGTGTCACATGATCCCTCAGAAATCATTCTAATAAGATGAATTGATGCTTAAGAAACATTTCTGATTATTATCAATGTTGAAAGCAGTTGTGCTGCGCAATATTGCTGTGGGAACCATGAATTTTTTTTTTTTTTTTGGATTAATAGAATGTGCAAAAAAAACAAAACAAACTGCATTTCTTTTAAATAGAAAGCTTTTGTAACATTATAAATCTTTACTGCCACTTTTGATCAGTCTGATGCATTCCCAGACAGCAACATAGTGTGGGCCCAGATCCGGCCCCCATCTGGTACAAACGCGTGCCAGATGTAGCCCGAATCTGGGCCGACACTAATGCTGAATAAAATAATTTCTTTCAAAAAGTTTTAAAGCAACACTAAGGAACTTTCCTCTTCGGTCGCCCTACAGGTTGGAAGCGGAATTGTCCATTACCGCTGTCATAAATAATTTCGCCGCCCGCAGTCTACTGTCGCACGCACGCTCGCTGTTATCCAGCAATGGCTTTGAATGAACGATGTCCACAGACAAGGTAGAGTATGTTGCATGATTTCATGAAAGTATGATGTATTGCGACATCAGAAACGAAGAAAAACTAAATAATGACTATTGTAACGCTTGACTAAAGCAAGTCAAACTTGTAGTTTTCTCATGTCTCATTCGAACTACAGAAACGCGACCCGATTTGGCAAACTTGCATAGTGTGGTTATAGCAGATATAGGGCTGCAAAGCGAATCCAGAAGTGCCTTTCACCCTGTTACGATTTGATGAACCACTGATACGATTTTGGAAACATTATTTTAAGGTAAAAAATGTTCCTTAGTGTTGCTTTAATGGCGATGTCCCTGGTAAGCTCAATATTTCAACTCTCAAAATTAAAAACAGATCTTAAATGTGCAAAAATATTGACCGTGAATGTTGTGCAGTGTGATGATTTTTTACCAGTCAATGCCATTACTAACCATTTCTGCAATGGCCTTTATCCCCAAAACATTATGAATATAAAATTAAGCCATTCAAATCGGATGTCAAATTCCTTATTTCTCATGTCTATTTCATGTTCATATTCAAATGTGGCGCATGATTGATTATAAGACGCATGATAACCTGTGCTGTATGGCATCATTAATGTCACCCGTTTTGATGTGGCATTCTTGAATATATGCCATTGTGAAACTGAATATAGTGTATGTGTTGAATAAACTGCTTTTATGATACTTTTAAGTTGTCTTTAATCTTGGCAGCCTTGGTCAATTCAGACATTTGCACATTCTGACAAACCGGTTACACTTTACTTAAAGCCTTTATATATATACAACACATTATAAAAGTATTAATTATGCCATGTAATGCATTGTATGATCTCATGAATCGCATTGTTACACCTTTAGAAAGTGTAATGCATTAAAACAACCAATTTCAAAAGAATTCTGCAAATATTAAAATGCATTTGAACTTCGGTTACAATTATTTATGAAAAGATATAATGCGTTAAACAACATCAATACCTATAATGCATTATACATAGAGGCTTCAAGTGAAGTGTTGGGAATGACATGAGGGTGAGTAAATGATGAACTATCCCTTTAACTGGGTTGCACCTGAGGTGTTAAACCAGTCGACATGTGATCTGGAATGGATGTCACATCCTCCACCGGTTACCCAGGCCCAGGGTGGCGTGTCCTCCTGCTCTACCGTGTTGTGCTGGAGCTCGATGGGATACGTGGCCACTGAGCTCCTGGGAACCGAGGCCTTCATCTCCTCCAGGTCTACATTGCTCCATGGTGTCGGGGTCGGGACAGAGGAACCGGACTCTTGGCCGGTCACCTGGTCTCCCTCAGGTACATTGGGAGGCACTGTTGGGTCGAGTAGTGGAGCGGAGCGATCCGACACCAGCGCAGAGATAAAGCTGTCACTCGTGATCTTGGGAACACGTGGCTTCGGGATGTCCGTGTCATCACAGCCCAGGACGGATCCCTGGGAAGGAGCGGTGACATCACCACCGAACACACCGGCATCACCGTGCACACGGACACTGGGAAAGACACAGAGCCATTCAGAGCACTGACAGGCACAGCACCATCTGCTGGATGGACGTGAAACATAAGGATCCTGCTGGACTAGTGCCCCATCAATAAAGCTCAAGTTACCCTTCATACACACCAAAACCTCTGGATCCTATTTAAATAGGCCATGTCGGGAATCACTGTTCTGTACAGTGTTTTTCCACTACCTGGAATGATTTATGCTTTTGCTGTTATCAAGCTGGGCCGACACTGCGACCCATGACCTTCCGGTGACCTCTGTGTCTGTCAAGCCATGACGAAAATACACGGTCCGGTCATCGCTGCCAACACCCCAAACCTGCGTCACAGAAAAACACACATAAAATATAGATTATATATATACAGTACAGGCCAAAAGTTTGGACACATTACTATTTTTAATGTTTTTGAAAGAAGTTTCTTCTGCTCATCAAGCCTGCATTTATTTGATCAAAAATACAGAAAAAAAAAATGTAATATTGTGATATATTATTACAATTTAAAATAATTGGTTTTCAATTTATTATACTTTAAATGATCATTTATTTCTGTGATGCAAAGCTGAATTTTCAGGATCATTACTCCAGTCTATCACATGATCCTTTAGAAATCATTCTAATATGATGATTCATTATCAAAGTTGGAAACAGTTCTGCTGCTTAATATTTTTTCATAACCTGTGATACTTTTTTAGGATACTTTGATGAATAAAAAGTAAAAAAGAAAAAAAAAAGAAAAAAAAAAGAAGCAAATGTTTTAAAAATAGAAATCTTTTGTAACAACAATATACACTACTGGTCAGTCATTTGGGGTCAGTAATTTTTTTTCTTTCTTTTTTTTGAAATAAATCAATACTTTTATTCAGCAAGGATGTGTTACATTGATAAAAAGTGATAGTAAAGAAGATTTATATTATTAGAAAATATTTTTTTTATTTTGAATAAATGCAGTTCTTTTTAACCTTTTATTCATCCAATATATTAGGCAGCAGAACTGTGTCCAACACTCATAATAAATCAGAATATTAGAATGATTTCTAAAGGATCATGTGATAGACTGGAGTAATGATCCTGAAAATTCAGCTTTGCATCACAGAAATAAATGATAATTTAAAGTATAATAAATTGAAAACCAATTATTTTAAATTGTAATAATATATCACAATATTACATTTTTTTCTGTATTTTTGATCAAATAAATGCAGGCTTGATGAGCAGAAGAAACTTCTTTCAAAAACATTAAAAACAGTAATGTGTCCAAACTTTTGGCCTGTACTGTATATATATATATATATATATATATATATATATATATATATATATATATATATATATATATATATATGCATCACATCACATCAACAGCAGTCTCTTTTCTGTGTTTTTTACATATCTTCTTCAATCTGAGATATCAAAACATTTGGGACAAAATCACTCCGTTTGAGTCATTTCTCATGTATCCTCTAAACGTTAAAAGTTTCCTTAAAAGCCTCTATTTTAGTAACTTCACACTGATTCACACGCTTAGATTCACACAAAGCTTTTGAATGGCCGTGTTTACATTGGAAGTTCGGAGAGGGTCTGACAACTGGATATTATGGTTATTATAAATATACGATCGCAGAATGCTTGATCGACCCACCTCAATAATACACGATATAATAAAATCAACTGCATTATAATGAAGTTGGCATCAGAAAATCATCATGTTATGAGACAATCTTCTAATCTTTTCTTTTTATGTGCTGACATAGCTCTCATAGACAGGATATTGTTTCTGATTAAGTCAAATTGAGGAACAGGTTCAAAATATGAGCGTCGCATCTGAGCTGAACACACGGTCCAAGCGGTTAGTAATGAAATGTGAAGTATGGAATGGCGGAGTGCGGCCGAACTCAAATTAGACGCTCCCATATGGCTGTGCGCGGGTGAAAGAATTGGAGGTGTATATATATGGCTGGGCTGAGCCAGGCGGTCTAAGGGTCAAGTTACAGAGAGAGAGAGAGAGAGAGAGATGCAGAGAGAAGGTTTGCATCGCTTGCAAACTCCACACTGAGACTCAGTGGCTCTAGTAATCAACACCCACGGACACCCAACTCCACCAGACCTTACATTCCTGTCCTGGCAGGAAGGAGGAGCCAGTGTGAGCTGGAGAAGCTGATTGGACGATGGGTGGTTGTGCGTATAAACATGGACAGTGAATACAGTCGGGCTTTTGTGCTGTGTGCACATATTGGTCAGAGGATCTAATGATGGTTAATCCTCGAAGCTTCATGTGAGAACAGGAGTGTAATCAGAGCTGTCCCCCCCCCCCTCCCGGCCCACAGCAGATGGGCGTCCCCCAAGGGCAAGTACTGGGACCCTTAGAGTTGTCCACACAGGAGAAAATGATTATTACAATATCACCAGATGAAATATGATATCAGCAACAGTGATTAAAGCATGGTGTGAGTGCAATGAACTCTATCCAGATTGATTCATCGCTTGTTAGTGAAGTTTGCAAAGGAAAAGATCACTAATATTATCGCTGATACTAACGGCAAATTATTTGAACAAACCCAGAACCCTAACTATTAAACTTATCTTGCTCTGCACTTTTTGCACTACAGATAAGATGATACCTCAAATCATGATGTGGCTTGCTGAGATTACTTTTCTAAGTGATATGACTTTTGATTTTCACCTGGTGGACAGTGACATCACGTGGTGTTTTTGGTTCGTTTAGATGTCTTTGGTCCGTGTTGGTTAAAGTTCAGTTAAACCTCACCAGAGTTTATCCCAAAACGAAGAACGAAAAAGGACTTCGCAGTGAGTTTATCGGAGCCTTAACAGAGCAATCGTCAGGGTTCGTTTTTAAATCGAACCAAACAAGCCAAGTGTGAACGCAGCCTTAAAGTCCCCCTGTATATATTTGTCAATATTTGTATCCCTTAAAACTCATCTTTGATCACCAAAATGACATATTTAAAAGTTTTTTCCTCGAAAAAAATTCTTCATGTCTTAAAATAGCTTGAATGTAACCACACCTTTGCCTCATTTAGTATACGTGGTTCTATGAATATGCAAATTAGCCCCGCCTCCACTCACTCGCATCAGCTCAGAGATCCACTGGTTGACGATCAAACGTTGACCTGATTGGTTACAAGGTAGTTTGTGACGTCAGAAACACCAGCGATTTCAAACCGTGTTTTTGAGACTGTCTTTGGTTCACTGCAGTTTTAAGGAGAAAATACTCAGCAATGGTGTCGACTTATGAATCTGCACATGTTTTGACTTAAAGCACATTAAAAACACCACATAGACATATAAACAACATTAAAAGCTTGATTTTCACCACAGGGGGTCTTTAAGGCCCCCCAATGTCAAAGACAAAATTGAAAGGCCCCTTTACATGATGTCAGTTTACATGTTTACATGTTACAGTATACGGACCACCTGGCAGAAAACTGCTCTACAGCGAGTGTGTTTATTGTTAGACAGTATGGCAGTATAATATGATACTCCACTCATCTCACCTGGTCATTGGGCCCCACGCTGAGCATCACCATCTCTCCACCAATGCTGATCCAGCCTGAGCCAGTGGGATTGTGGGAATTCACACCCCTCCTGAACCAGACCTTTCACACACATACACACACACACACACACACTGAACTCTTTATGCAATAAACATTTCAGTAATATGCTACACTGTCACATGACGAGGCATCCAGGTATCATCTTGGCCATTTTTACTCCATTTTTAGATGAAAATGGACAGTGAAGTTGCACAATTACAGAATTTTGTTTATTTCTTACAGTAATCCTTTAAATTAATAGCACTAAATGAATGTGCGAAACCCATAGCCGTAATATTAATGTCAAGCCGAAGCAGTGTACAGAGCATTAAATATCGTCTTACTTTGTTGTCCTTAGTAACGGCCCAAACGACACCGACGCCCACTGCAACATGAACGGCTCCTTTCTGACTTGGAGACTCAACTAGATCCCACGATGAGCCTGAAAACATGCAAACCTCTCCGTTGAAGATTAGACTTCAACACATATGCTCGACATACCCTTGTGTAAAAGAAGTACACCTCAGCATACTTTTAAACAGAGTACTAATTATGGAAATAATATACTTTAAAAGAATGTAGGTAAGTGCAAACTGAATTAATTAGCTGAACTCAAGAGTGCTTTTTTGACCCACTTAAGTAGGAATTAAACACATCTTTATATGTAATTTCATATTTCTATTGTCTTTGAAATACGGTTAAAGTTACTGCTGGATGTACTGACAAACATTTATGATAAACTCAGTTATACTCACGTCGTTTCTATTAGAACTTTTATGTCATGCATTTAAATATATTTATAAGTTAAATATATTAAGTTTTAATGTATAATTGAATAACACACTACAGTTAAAATTATAATCAAGTACTTCACATGTGATTTAGTGTGTTGGTCAACACATCAAAATAAGTGCACTTCTTTTGTGTATGACACATTTTCAAAACATAATGACTTAAAATGTACTTTAAAAATTGGACATTATTACAAAGTGCACTTTTTCTACATAAGTGTGTTAAGAAACAGTCATGAAAGCGTCTCTTTTCAAGTGGCCTTTTATTTCATTACTATTATATTATCTGCAAGTAGTTTTTAAAAATATACTTTTAGGATTTGAAGTACACTACAAAGTGCACATCCAATACAATTAAGCACACTTCTTTTTCTCGAGAGTACTTTCAGGCACAGTTGACCTCAAACGAGTCTGGACTATTAAGCTACACTAAAAGTTTCTGTATTATGTTAGGTTTCAATAGATGTGATCTTAATGTGATCCTCGACACCTGTGTGAACTTTAGGACTGACTTCATACGTCCACTAAAAATCACCAGCTGATTCAAAGACAATGGGCCCTATTTTAACAATCTGAAACGCAAGTAACTTTGTGGGCGGGTCTTGGGCGCTGTTGCTATTATACAAGCGTGATAAATGACTCTTGCGCCCAACGCAAATCTAAAATGAGTTGGTCTGAAGTAGCTACATTACTCATAGGTGTGGTTTGGGCGTAACGTGAAATAAACCAGTCAGAGCATCATCTCACATTCCCTTTAAGAGCAGGCGCGCTTGTTCCATGGCGGTTTGCTATTATAACGGCAGATTTGCCAGGCGCGCACCAGGAGCGGTTCACAGCCGAGGAGACCGACGTTCTCGTCAGGGCCGTAAAAGACAGAGAAGTGACATTGTATGGGGATGGGAGAAACCCATCCAAATAAGCTCCGGTTAAACAGGCGTATAATAATTTGGGTAAATGTGTAAGCTAGATTTATGTCTATTTTTTCACATATTCATGGACACCACATTGATTTCCCTCGTGTGGTAATATTTTTCCTTGTAATTATGAATGGTTTGCAAAAATGAGAACTGCTGCGTCTGTGTAGATGAGAGAAGCAAAGTGTATGCGCGTTGTGCACACGCTACATTAGGCCAAGCATGCGCCCTTAAAATAGCATCTGAATAACAATTGTTTTCTGAAACTGCAAAATAGCACCAGGGAACGTTTGTGCCGGCACACACCTCCTCTTTTCGCTGAACCGCGCCCGGGAGCACAAGTTCATTCCCTAATTTACCGACGTGCGGATTTCACATGTTTGTCTGCAATGACATTCAAACATTTTTAAGTGTGGTGCAAGTGTCTTACATGCTCTTTAGGGCCTCTGTGTGTTCATACCTCTTTCATGCTATTGACATGACCGTGACCATGATCACAGTTTGACTGTAAATAGATGTCATTCAAAACGTGTACTGTATGTTCTGCATTCTGTATGTGTGAATTCAAAGGACAGGAATAAATCTGTTAGTGTCGGACCTTTAGGACAGTCTTTACTGATGCCCGTCCTGGCCAGCAGTTGTCCATCCCAGAGAACGGCCCAAAGCAGGTCTTTTGGGCCGGCGCTGACCTGTGCCACCTCTCGGGGAACCTGGACGGGCTCCCATCGTGTCCCCTCTGGGTTCTGCTGCCTGATGCCTGTGCGGGACCACAGCTGTGTAGAGATAACACACACACACACACACACACACACACACACACACACACCTGAGATCTGTATGGTGGCAGGAATAGAATTTTAACACATCATAAACATGACAAAACATTCAGCGAGTGTTTAAATTAACCACTAGGCTGGGAAATTGTTCAGATTCTTGTGAGCAAGTGGTTCATCTATAAGGAGGTGTTGGCTGAGCTCAAAATATAAAGGGGACGTCACAGAAGAGCAGTGAGCTCTAGTGGTCACAAAACTGCCCTGCAACTGCAAACAGGTGAACACAGTTTACACGACTCAAAACTTACAAGACAACGGTGCTTTGGCTGGCTGAAAACGGTTAAAACTGAGAAGTTTTTCCTTTGAGTTATCCACGCACAGACGACACCATTGTCAAAACGATCCTCATTCACACGGATCCGCGTAAACGACTAAAAGCGCTGTATTCTGCTGCCAGGCCAGTAGATGGCGATGAAACACTATAGGACTGAACCTGTAATACGCATGTGCATGACGTCATCGTCTTCAGAGATTCGCGTTTTTGTAGTGTTTCAGCGCCATCTAATGGCCTGGCAGCAGAATACAGCGTTTTTAGTCGTTTTTGCTGATCCGTGTAAATGGGGATCGTTTTGAAAATGGTGTCGTCTGTGCGTGGATAACTCAAAGGTAAAACTTTGTTTTAAGCATATCGTTGTCACGTAAACGTACCCTCAAACTAGTATAAATCGTTTCTGTTGATTGATATAAAGTCGAGATAAAAACAACATACATGAAAAACTAAAACAAAATAAACTTAAAATTAGAAATATTGCTTTGGCAACTAACTGAAATAATGTTTCAGTTTCAGCAATAAAATTACTAAAACAAAAACTGAAAAAGATAAATAAATAAATATATTTAATATTTTAATTGGCTTTATTTTATTAAATAAATGTAAGTTTTATAGAAATATTTAAAAAACAATTAAATCACAAAAAGCACAAGAAAATGACTAAAACTTAAACTGTATTAATAAACACTTTAACAGTAGATCAACACTACTAAAGCAACAGCCTTTGAACACACTGAATCACAGAACAGGACAGCAGCGACCTCTAGTGGTCAGAAATCGGCAATGCAACCACAACAGTGCTTTTGGTAGTAGTTTTGGTAACACTTTAGTTTAGGATCCAGTTCTGCTGCTTATTTTTTTTTAGGTTAATATATTGTAAAATGTATTTTATTCCTGTGATCAAAGCTGAATTTTCAGCATCTTTACTCTGGTCTCCTTCAGAAATCATTCTAATATGCAGATTTGATGATCAAGAAACATCTTGATCATCACTGTGGAAACCGTGATTTTTTTCAGGATTCTTTCATGAGTAGAAAGTAAAAAACAGCATTTATTGGAAATAGAAATCTTCTGTAACATTATAAATGTCACTTTTTTATTAAATCAATGTGTCCTTTCCTTGCTGAATAAAAATTTCTTTCCAAAATAATAATAAAAAAACCTTACTGACCTCAGACTTTTGAATGGTAGTGTATATAGTATAGTTATGTACATTATATTCTGTGGAGTCAACAACATTGCACATAACTTGTATTAAATCAGGCATATTCCTTTGCACAAACCTTCCCTTGTTGGGACACGGCCCACAGGTGAATGTGCTTCTCAGGGCTCATGTCCCAGCCTCCGCAGCTGAGGTCAATGAAGGGCTCGGGCGGAGGTCTGCCCCGGTCCAGAGGCACCTGCACCAAAAACACACATTCTCAATGTGACATGGGTGTTAAATATAGAGCATTAGATAACATAAGACTGTGACCCTGGACCACAAAACCAGTCACATGGGCCAATTTTTTTTAAATTGAGATTTATACATCACCTGAAAGCTGAATAAATAAGCTTTCCATTGATGTATGGTTTGTTAGGATAGGGATAGAGATACAACATTTGAAAATCTGGAATCTGAGGGTGCAAAAAAATCGAAACATTGAGAAAATCTCCTTTAAAGTTGTCCATTTAAGTTGGCGATTGTGCTGCATTCACTCACAAACATACATGTTTTATATATTTACGGTAGGAAATTTACAAAATATCTTCATGGAACATGATCTTTACTTAATATCCTAATGATTTTTGGCATAAAAGAAAAATCTATCATTTTGACCCATACAATGTATCGTTGGCTATTGCCACAAATATACCCGTGCGACATGTGACTGGTTTTGTGATCCAGGGTCACGATTGGTTATAGTAAGGCTGATCATTGGCTGTTTAACATTGAAGTAACTACAATTGATAGATTATACCTTGGCCCATGATCCCAGCGCTTTATATCTCCTGTAGCGAAGCCATCGCCTGCGACGGACACATGAGTTCCACTTCTTGTCTTTGCTGAAGGATGCGGGGAAGTCCACTGCATACTCCCAGCCCTGACAGCACAGGAGGAGGTTAGTGCTGGGTTTAGAGGGTAAGTGTAGAGTAGGTTAGGTTAGGGATGGGTGAGTTTATGAGATTGTGTCCCTCACCCCAGTCTCAGTGGATTCTCTCCCACAGCTTTCATCATCCACGTACCAGTCGCCCTCCCACTCCCAGTTAGCAGATGGCAGCTCAAAGCTGTGAAGAGGCTGTGGGATCGAGCCGGAGTCATCCGTCCACTGCCAGCGGTCTGTCGGGAGGAGTGTGTCTGTGTAACCTTCAACCGGGTTCCACCTCTGGGAAACACACAGAGAATATTAGCATGTATTTACAACGGGGGAAATAAGTATTGAACACGTCATCATTTTTCTCAGTAAATATATTTCCAAAGGTGCTATTGACATGACATTTTCACCAGATGTTGGTAACAACCCAAGTAAGCCATACATACAAAGAAACAAACAAAAATAAGTTCAGAAATTAAGTTATGTGTAATAATGTGAAATGACACAGGGAAAAAGTATTGAACACATGAAGAAAGGGAGGCGCAAAAAGGCATGGAAAGCCAAGACAACTGCTGAAAACTTACAGTAATTAAAAAGCAATCCAGCCCCCTGTCGGTGGAAATTAATAACAGCTGGTTCAGTCCCAAATGATGGCCTACAAAAAGGTCTCATTGCCAAGGTGTCACACAAGACACATCTCATGATGGGTCAAAGCAAAGAGCTGTCTCAAGACCTTCGCAACCTAATTGTTGCAAAACATAATGATGGCATTGGTTATAGGCGCCATTGTAAGCTTCTGAATGGTCCAGTGAGCACTTTTGGGGCCATAATATGGAAGTGGAAAGACAATAATTCCATTACTGAAAAAAGCAATTTTGCAATTTTCAGCTATTTTGAGCTGAAACTTCACAGACACACTCTGGGGACACCTGAGACTTATATTACATACATCTTGTAAAGAAGGGGCATAATAGGTCTTTAATGGACCTGAGCTAACATGAACTAACAATAACCTGTTGTATTTTCTTACTTCATTTAGAAAAGTTAGTTAATGCATTTACTAATGTTTAAGACACCATGAAATCAAAATGGACAATTCTTGCTTTGAATGGATTATTGCAGTTTAATATTGCAGTATTTATAAATGATGGTGGTAACACTTTATTTTACAGTGTCCTTGTTACACGTTACACATACTTTACTATAGTAATAAATATAAATTATACATCATACCAAGTAACCCTAAACCAAACCCTATTCCTAACCCTGTAGTAAGTACAGTACATGAAGTTAATTAATATTTCTCATTACTTAAATCTATAATTACACAGTAACATCTTACAATAAAGTGTAACCTAAAGGATTTATCTGTGCACATCATTTTTTTAAATTCATGTGCTTTGTAATCTTGAATCAGAGTAACGTCCCCTCCTCTCTTCTCTCTGATGATGCGTTTACTGGCGTGAGGGCGGAGCAACCTGTCACTCACATGAGATCAGCCAATAGCAAACCACAACCATCCAATCAAATCCCCAGGGACAAAATCAAGCCCCGCCCTACATGTATTCTTGTTCCAGAAGCAGTAAGTTTCACTCCTACGTCACAATATGGAAATAAAGAATATCGCAACTTCCGTTTCATGCCGACTTCAACAAATGGGACCTTATTATGTACAGTATTTAATCATGCCAAATCGCAATTGAATTGAAAACTGAGCACACCTGGTTTTCATAGGTCTCTTCCTGGTGGCGTATAGGCACTTGACTGGGATACACATTGAGATAGACGTGATGGTCGCAGCCGATGCCCCAGCAACACTGATGAGAGCCCGTCACGCGCTTCAGCTCCAGCACTAGATCAGCAGCGCGGCTCCAGTGGCCCCTAGGGGCCGACAGACTGAACACCCGCCCGTACACATCCACCGCCCACAGCAGCGACCCGGACATCATCGGCCCTGCAGAGCACACGCAGACAACAGCACTACTGACCGTGCTTTATGAAATATACATAGCATGGCTTATTCAGTACTGTGAAAAAGTATTAGGCATGCCAGTATTTTGACCAAAAGACAAAATGGTTTTAAGCCAGTTATGATGTAGTGTGTCAGTAGGAAATATCAGTTTACATTTCCAAACATTCATTTTGCCATTAATTGTAATAATCCAGTGATATTTTTGTAAGTACAAGGAGTCTGACAACAGCCTAAGAACTTCTCACAGTGCCGTAGCTTTGCAGGAGGGTTTCTTCAAGCGTCTTGGAGACAGTCGTTTTGGATTCAGTCTGTCTCAGTTTTTTCTGTTTCTTCATGTAATCACAGACGGACTCGATGATGGTGAGATCAGATCATACCGGCTGCTGTCAGACTCTGTGTGCTTACAAAAATATCACTGGATTATTACAAATAATGGCAAAATGGAAATGGAAACTGATATTTCCCACTGACACACTGCAGCAAAATATATAAATAAAACCTTTTTTTCCCAAAAATACTGACATACCTACAGTAAGACTTTTGCACAGTACTATATATATATATATACAGTACATACAGGCCAAAATTTTGGACACATTACTATTTTTAATGTTTTTGAAAGAAGTTTCTTCTGCTCATCAAGCCTGCATTTATTTGATCAAAAATACAGATTTTTTTTTTTTATATTGTGATATATTATTACAATTTAAAATAATTGGTTTTCAATTTATTATACTTTAAATTATCATTTATTCCTGTGATGCAAAGCTGAATTTTCAGGATCATTACTCCAGTCTATCACATGATCCTTTAGAAATCATTCTAATATGATGATTCATTATCAAAGTTGGAAACAGCTCTGCTGCTTAATATTTTTTCATAACCTGTGATACTTTTTTAGGATACTTTGATGAAAAAAAAAAAAAATTTTTAAAAAGAAGCAAATGTTTTAAAAATAGAAATCTTTTGAAACAACAATATACACTACTGGTCAGTCATTTGTGGGGTCAGTGTTTTTTTTCTTTCTTTTTTTGAAATAAATCAATACTTTTATTCAGCAAGGATGTGTTAAATTGATAAAAAGTGATAGTAAAGAAGATTTATATTATTAGAAAATATTTTTTTATTTTGAATAAATGCAGTTCTTTTTAACCTTTTATTCATCAAATATATTAGGCAGCAGAACTGTTTCCAACACTCATAAAAAATCAGAATATTAGAATGATTTCTAAAGGATCATGTGATAGACTGTAATAATGTAATAATGTAGTGTAATAATGCTGAAAATTATTATATAGTAATAATGCTGTAATAATGTTACAGCATTATTACAGCATTAATAATGCTGTAACAGCTGAAAGTAATAATGCTGTAATAATGAGTAATAATGCTGAAAATTCAGCTTTACATCACAGAAATAAATGTAAAGTATAATTTTAAATTGTAATAATATATCACAATATTTAAAAACAATTCTGTATTTTTGATCAAATAAATGCAGGCTTGATGAGCAGAAGAAACTTCTTTCAAAAACATTAAAAATAGTAATGTGTCCAAACTTTTGGCCTGTACTGTATATATATATATATATACACACACACACACGTACACTCTCGCTGCCGATTTACTACCGTTCAAAAGTTTGTGGTCAATAAGAATTTGTTTATCTTTATCAAGACTGCATATTTGAACAAAAATACACAATAATATTGTGAAACAAAAACTTAACGGATCTGTTTTCTAATTTAACATATTGTAAAATGTAATTTATTCCTGTGATCAAAGCTGAATTTTCAGCATCATTACTCCAGTCTTCAGTGTCACATGATCCTTCACAAATCATTCTAATATGATGATGTGATGATCAAGAAACGTTTCTTATTATCAATGTTGAGAACAGTTGTGCTGCTTCATATTTCTGTGGAAACCGTGATACATTTTTTTTCCAGGATTCTTTAATGAATAGAAAGTTCAAAACAGAACAGCATTTATTTGAGATAGAAATCTTTTGTATTATTATAAATATATTTAATGTCACTTTTTATCAATTTAATGTGTCTTTGCTGAATGTCTTAATTTCCTTTTTTTTTTAAACTGAATGACTCCAAACTTTTGAACAATAGTATATATTATATATATACTTTATTTAATATAAAATTGAAGTTCTAAATAATATTTTATATATATATGAACAGCTCTTCGTTGTTTAGTTATTAAACCACAGACTGTCAAAAAGTTCACAATTAAAATTACACAAATTGTATTTTACAGCTTGCTTATTTAATTTGATTCACACACAGATCAAGCAATAATACATTTATATAATAACTAATAATACACACATTAAGATAGTCTAGTTAAGTAAGAGATAGCCTACAGGTAACTGTTACTGGACACCAGTGGTCAACTCGCACCTGTCTGTCTCTGGATCCATTATTACAGCCATATTATTCTCTGCTTCATTTAATTAAATATAAAACATTTATGCACTTGCTTTCGCCTTATGATTTATGATGTTTAATGATAGTAGCCTAATACGACGAATGTAAATTCCGACACATAACGAATTCACATTCCGCTCAGATGTGCTAATAAACTCACCCTCTGTGTAGTCTAATGATTGTGTTCCGAGTCTTCATCTATTCCGAGCATTACAAACATCAGCAACCCGTTTATTATTATTCCCAGCATTATTCTAAGGGCTCAGAGAGCCAAAGCAGGAAGTCAGGGGTATTTTCGCTCTGATTGGTCAGCGCTCACGGAAATGCTGAAATCGAAGCTTCTGATTGGACAGCCTGTGCGCGCACGTATGTTTTTCCGTCGCGCAGGGCTCTCATACATGCGCAGGTTTACTCGATCAATTATTCACTCTTTACTCTCTCAATAATTAAAAACTCAAGGGTGATACACGAGTACTAACTCTCATACTTCAGCTGTTACTTCAGAATGATGTAATGCATTGACAGGCGATGTATCAGATGAATTTACAAATGACTTAAGACGAAAAGGCAATACTTACAATATAATTTTGCTGAAAATGTGTTTGAAATACTGTTGTTTTTCTTCTTTTTCGACCTTGTGTGTTTTGAAGTGTATTCCTTATTTGTGGTGTGAATAGAATACAAGCACATTTGGGAACAACGTGAGCTGTGGACATTATTTTATTTATTAACTTTAAGTAACTGATGCATGTCAGAGACTCTTTCGTCATCAAAATCACATCACAGATGATGATATTAGCAGGCAAAATCAACATAGCTCTCTGGCATGTTTAAAAAAAAAATCATAATAATAATTTTAATTTTGTTTTTGGATGTATTAAGATGTAAATTCTATATGATTTATTGTATACTACTAAAGTTCGTTGGATTAAAAAAATCAAATAAAATCAACATAGCTGTGAAGTGTTACATGTAAAAAGCATTGCATGCAGTAACACTCGGTTGCTTAATACAGTTTGACATCTGTATTAATGACACTGATGCATTCATTTAAATTGAAAATTAATCAATTTACTCACATAGCCTATTAGGGCCGGGTTGGCACTTTAAACCATATATTTAAAGATCAAACCCCATTTCAGTGGATGGAAGAATGACTTGAAGCTATTTGTTAAATCTCTTCATTGGATGACGGATAGAAATGCCCTAAAACTTCTTTCCATTTATTGGACTAAGACCCTCACCCCTTTGTTTTTTTTATTTTATTTTATTAATTTTTTTGTTCTATGTTCTTTCTTAGTGATCTATCAACACGATTACAAATGTATGATTGTTAATTTATGCCTTAATTGTTTGTACTTGAATTCTTTATAGCAATAAAAAATAAAAAAATAAAAAAAAGATTACCCCCTGCTGTAAACAGGTCTTGTACAATTTCCAACTAGGAAACTCGTATTTCCGATAATTCCGAAAAGGCAGCATTAAACATGTGCTTCAAGCACGTGAGCAAAACTGGTTATGTTCACTCAGACCGGGATTTTGGAAACCAGATAAGATGGTTTATTGAAAAGTTGAAAAAGTTCACAAATTGTAAATCACACTCAAGAACGTGAATTTTGATCTGTTTTGATAGTTGTGTTGTTAACGCCATGTCGGAATTACCGAGATTACAACATCTCAGGTCAGTCACGGTTTCTCATCTCACCGTGACCCACGTGCACAATAACACACTTTTATCATAAGACTAGAGCCTTCATCTCATGTATACACGATTGCAAACAGAAATAAAAGCACTGTAACCTTTTTGTTTTATCTGATACACTTTTTAGTGAGCATTATTATTATTATTATTAATAAGTCAACAATTACATATTATATAACAAAGTATCAAACATTAGTAGATACAACATGGAACAGGAGGGGAAAAGAAAATCCAAGAATATAAATTAACTAAATAAAATAATAAACGAGTTAATAAAAAAAAAAGAAATGCAACTTTTAGCGCGTATAAGTGTATAACTTTAAGGCGCGCGCCCCCTCCCCCGCCTCCGCGCATGCGCACTCCACTTCATCACGTGACAGCGAGTCTTGTGACAGTGCAGCAGGAAAAACGTCGTTTTTGAGTTTGATAAGGAGTTTTAGTCGTTACCAAACCCAGATTTCTCTCATAAACGAGAGAAATCAAGAAATAGGTCGCTATGGCGCATCTTTAGGACATTTACACGTCTTCAAACCATTCCTGTCCCGAAGCTGAAAGAGCGCGTTGAAGTCGCATGGGGGAAGAGTGGAGGAACTTTCATCCAATCTTTGTTTTGGTTTTTGTTTGCGTTAGTCCAAGTGATCGGTCAAGCTCAAGAACATTTTAAACTAGTTTTCTGAAGTGGACAGGACACCTCGGACTGGATATGGATACTAAACCTCTTCTCCAGGACAGACCTCCAGCCTATAACACGGTCCCGGCGGCGTACGGCTCGTTCCCCGCGGCCGCTGCTCCCGCGACGGGCTTCCAGCCTCAGGCACCGCCGCCCTACCAAGGCAAGAGAACCGCGAGCAAACACACTGTCCGACGCTGCGTTTAATCTGCTCATAATCCTGCAATAATACACGGACGGTGTTATGAAGAATGTGATTTAATATGCTTCAGATTTTTTGCAAAGAATATGCTCATCTCAAGGCTGGATTTATTTAATTAGAAATACAGAATAAACGGTAATATTGTGAAATATGTTTTCAATTTTAAATAAGTGGTTTTCTATTTAATATACTTTATAATGTAATTTATTCCTGTGATGTAAAGCTGATTTTATTTATTTAATTTTTTAGCGTCATTACTCAAGTCTTCAGTGTCACATGATCTTTCAGAAATATTTCAGATATGCTGATTTGTTTTGGAATCTGTGATCCTTTTTTTCCCAGGATTCTTTGATGATTGAAATGTTAAAAAGAACAGCGTTTATTCAAAATATAAATCTTTTGTAACAATATAAATCTTTACTATCACTTTTATTTTTATTTTAGCAATTTAACACATCCTTGCTGCATACAAGTATTAATTTCTTTCTTTTTAAAAAAGGGGAAAAAAACTTTTGAACGGTAGTGTATATTATATATTGTTGCTTGAAGATTTCTATTTTAAATAAACGCTGTTCTTTTTTAAAAACTTTTTATTCATCAATGAATCCCGAAAAAAGTATCATAGATCATAACAACTATTTCCAACATTGATAATAAATCATCATATTATGACTTGTGAAGGATCATGTGACACTGAATCACAGGAACACTTTGATCACAGGTATAAATTAGCCCATATTTTAAAGTATGTTAAAATAGAAAACCATTATTTTAAATTTTAATAACATTTCACAATATTACTGGTTTTTTTTTCTGTATTTTTGATCAAATAAATGCAGACTTGATGAACAGAAGATTTTTGTTTTAAAACATTAAAACTAGTAATGTTTCCAAACGTTTGACCCGCACAGCAGTCAGTTGACAATTGATGAGATCATTGATGAGATCATCATTTCGAGAGAATTTTTTTTTTTACAAATCAAGAATAAATTTAAAACCATTTCAATAAGTGTGTTTACACGACTTTTACATTTGACTTTTCACAAATTTACACAACTTTGACTTTTCACAGACTGGCAATCCAATAATTGATAACTATAAACTATAAAAAAAAAAAATAACCCAAATTAAAAGAGAAATTAAAACAAAATAAAAATACTCAAAAATATGGTACAACATTTAGTGAATGGAACGGCGTTACTTTCTATAAAATACTACTTATAAAATACCGCACTCACTGATTTAAGTGTCACGAGCTCTTAGTACAACAAAACACACTTCTTGATTTATTATGAGTCAGAAATTAGTCTGAGTAATTCAGTCACAGATCTGAAAAAAAAAAAAAAAAAAAATTCTGGGAAACCGGACTAGACTTTCTAGTCTGACTAATTCAGCCTGATGATAAACACTCGTTTCATTCTCAAATTCGCGCAGTCTACTGTATGTCTTCATACGACTGACGGCCAGTCCTAAAGAAAAGATGCCTGACTTATGCAACAGGCTCCAGGTCACGTTTTATGTGTATTATTATTATTATTATTAATGTATTTCGTGACTAGGCTACATTTTGTGAATCTAAATATCATGGTATATGAACAAGGTAACCATTCAGTATCATGGTTATGGATCAAGCTGCCACAAGTTTCTCATGTAGTTTTATGAGTTTGAAGTCCATAGATCATAAATACACAGACGCACACGTTGGTTGACTGAGTTTACATAACGGTTTACTTCTCTTTCAATACTTCACAGTGTACCTTCACCCTTGGGAAAAAGTAGTGCGCTTTACATACCTTTAAAAAGAGCTCTTATTATGGAAATTATATAAAGAATCTACTTAAGTGTGAACTGAATGTAATGTTTTTGGACACTTGATTGTATGTTATTTACAATTTACATTTAATATTAAATGCAATTAGTTGAACGTAAGAGTGATTTTTTGACCCACTTAAGTATTTATGTAATTTTATAAGTCACTGACAAGCATTTATGATAAATTAAATAATACTTTAATGTAATTTCTACTGAAACTTGTATGTTGTTTTTAAATATATTTGTAATTACACGATGAAGCTCCAGTTCAGTACATTTATAATATAGCCTGTTAACTTTAAACACTACAGTTAAAATTATAATCAAGTACTTTACATGTGCTTTAGTACGTTAGTCAACACATCAAAATAAGAGCACTTCTTTAAAGCATGGCAAAAGATTATTAAAACATAATGATTTAAAGTGTTCTTTAACCCTGTGTTACTCTTCTGTCGTTTTTTTACTGAAAAAAATCGTACGTTTTTTTTTTGTGTGTGAATATTTTATTTCATCGGAATGGTACGAAACTTGGTAAATGTTGTTGGCACTTGCTATGTGAACACACACATACAAAAAATCATGGACATGATTCGAAAAAGTTAAATGGTCCTGAAAAAAAAAGTCACACGCAGTCAAAAATGACGGCATTAGAAATGAATAGGAGACGAATTTCATCTAGTGGAGACGTTTGGTACTGCGGCCAAACTAAATCTGACTGAAAACACATTTTTTTGAGATCTGAAGCTCAAATTTGGAACACAACTTGTTTAGATTTATGGCTTGTTTTAGAGTAAAAAATATTTTAGAAAATATGTATTTCATATAAAAATTGAAAATAGTATTTTTTTGCATTTTTCATAACAATGAGTGTAAAATTCGTAAAGTTCATTTTTTAAAACTTGTTTTCACTTCAGCAATAATCTGCCAAGTGTCGTCTTTGAAAAGAGATTTTGCTCTAAAGCATTCAAGATTTACGACAGTTTAAGTTGGAAATGTAATTTTCAGAGTATAGCCATAAATATCATTTAGTACCATAAAATCCCTTAAAAATGCAAAATATTAAATAAAAAACATTATCCAACTAAATATAATACACTCATTTCATTGAAATAAATAAAAAAAGAGAGCACCAGAGGGTTAAAAAATACAAAGTTGACATTAAATGCACTTTTAAAAAGTGTGTTAAGAAATTTGACTCTTTTTACCTGCAAATACATTTAAAAAAAAAAAAAGGGAGAAAAAAACATAAAATTTGAAGGACACTACAAGTGCACATTCACTACAATCACATGACTTCTTTTCTCAAGGGTGTATCCTCACCTATAGCTTCCTGTACAATATAAATAAACCATAAAACATCACTTCTGCTCATCACACAGTGAGAAACGTGGAGTGCTAATGGATGTGAACTCTGTCCCACAGGTTTCCCGGCCGCCACATCAGGCTATCCGGCCGCCACATCAGGCTATCCGGCCGCCACATCAGGCTATCCGGCCGCCACATCAGGCTATCCGGCCGCCCAGGGCCCGCCTGCAGCCGTGGCCTCCCAGCCGGCCTACACCAGCACCTACACCATCGTCCAGCCCTCGGTGGTGGTGGTGGGGGGGTGTCCGGCCTGCAGGTGAGGCATACACTCATCACACTCGGTATCAGTCAGATCCGTTTAGAAGAAGTCATGCTATTCATATTTGGCAACTAAGCTTTACGTAACGTCATTGTTCGCTGGAAGAAAGAACCGAAAGAAACCAGATGGAGATCATCTGACTTCACAGTGGTTTCTGTATCCGCTCACTCGCCTTCCTGTGCGCTTGTGAGCGTGTGACAATGCATGTCTGATGCCACTTATGTCATGCCATGACTAATGTTAACACTTTACAATAAGGTTCATTAGTTAACCACATTAGTTAGCATGAACTAATAGTGAACTGCACTTATACAGCATTTATTAATCTTTGTTAATGTCAACATTTACGAATACTTATTAAAATCTTGATAGCATTAGTTAATGCACTGTGAACTAACATGAACAAACAATGAACAGCTGTATTTTTATTAACTAACATTAACAAATACTGTATTAAAAGTATTGCTCAGGGTTAGTTCATGTTAGTTAATACATGAACTAATGAACCTTATAGTAAAGTGTTACCGTTATTTTTTTGGATGTTCAAATCGTACAATAAGATTCTTTTCAACTCATAATCCTGGCCTTAAACTGGCCTCTTTGAGGTTGTTTTAATCCAGAAGCACTTCCTGCTAGTTCATGTGACTCTGAGAGTCATGTGACCTCATGACAGCACTTGATTTCACACTGAACTTTGGTTCATGCACCAGATCAGTCCAGTTCAGTGAGCGTGACCACAAAACAAACAATGTGATTGTTGCTCTCTTCCTCCTTTTAAATCATACTGAACTATATCATACAGGACACACACACACACAGACACACACACACACCTATATATATATATATATAGAGAGAGAGAGAGAAATAATACAAAAATCTGTCTGTCTATGATTAAGAATTAAAGATGTTTGATGCTTTTGTTTCTTAAAAATGCATTTTTACATTTCTAAATATGTAAAATATATATACATGTTTTAATATTCTGGTTGGTTAGAGGGATCGTTTCCCCCCTAAAAGGAAAATTGTCATAATTTACTCTCCCTCATGTTGTTCCAAAGCCATAAAGGACGATAACTATGATCATAACTATAAAGATATAGTTCTAAATATAAAAGAATAGCAGAGTTCGCACCACAACCATAACAGCCCAAAGGAACGATATCGTTGGAATCACTTTCAGAACGACAAAAACATTGACAGCCAATCAGAATCCATCCTGCTTTAAAGAGCGCGAGCGACGTAACGGTGAACTGACCTTTAGATTTTTATAATTTCTGTGCATCCATTGAAAGTCCACTCTGCCTACATTTTACATTTCATAAAGATTTAATATGTTCAAGAATTTATTTTTGATTCTTGTGGTTTATTGTGATTCACAAAAATGACATTTTGATTTAAAACGGCAAATTTTGCAGAAAAGTGACTAATTTGCAGGTATTAATACAAGACGCCTGATCGCTTCATACGGCGAACAGATTTAATGCAGGCTTTTATTCTCATGTAAACATTGATCAACACACACACATTGATCTCCGAGCTGGTGTGAGTGAGTGGAGGCGGGGCTCATTTGCATATTCATAGAACCACGTATACTAAATGAGGCAAGGGTGTCGAGTTACATTCAAGCTATTTAAAGGCATGAAGAAAGGAATTTTTTATTTCATTTTTGGGTGATTATAGATGAGTTTTAAGGGATATAATTGACCACAGGGGGACTTTAACAATAGCAAGCACGTTTGAGCTTATGTTAAAAAAAAAAAAAAAGTTAAATTGTTCGATTGATATGTATTACTTTTATGAGGTCTATGAACTTTTTGAAGCTTTAAGGTTTTGCTTGTGCGGACTTTCAACGGATAAACTAATAAAATCTAATAAAATATCTTCTTATGGGTTTTGAACGACATGAGGGCGAGTAATTGGTGACAAAACTTTCATTTTTGGCCGAACTAACCCTTTAACAGGCCACTGTTCCCTTGACAACCATACGCAAGAATAATAATTCCAGTCTAATGCTATTTTCAGATTTGATTACAGCAGAGAATAAAAATAACTTTGGTCGTACGAGAATTGAGACACATTTTTAGCAGTTACTGTTGTGCTGATGTGGTTTATCAAATGTCAAACTCATTTTAGGGCTAGACTGGACCAAACATCACATTTGTGGGCCAAATTTGCAAAAACATTTGTAATATGAAGAGTAACATCTGGCATATTGGCATATATCTCAGTTGAATCAGCTCAAACATGCATTTAGCCTGGTCTGGGTGGATGTTTCAGTGACGTATATGTGCTGACCCTCACGGTTCTGTGTTCAGGGTCGGCGTGCTGGAGGACGATTTCACATGTCTGGGAATCATGTGTGCCATATTCTTCTTTCCTCTGGGAATTCTCTTCTGCCTGGCCCTGCGTCAGAGGAGATGTCCAAACTGTGGAGCCACCTTCGGCTAGAGGGACCAAAACCCTGTCGCTGTCGTCTTTTTAATTCAGTTTTAAGCATCAGCATAGTTTATCTGTAATCATTGCACACGGAAAATGCCAAACGTCGCTTAGCGCAAGTAATGATACATGACAGATCACGATAGTAACCAGCCACAAACTTTTTGATTTCTTCAAGATGGTTGTCCATGTTTTTAGTTTAAACACGCCTCGCAAGCACTATTGTTTGTTGTTTATATGAAATCTTAAAGCCAGTCTCCAGTCATCTAATCACTAGTGCCTTTCCGACGGCAGAGAAACCATGAACTGATGGAGCCGGGACTCACTGAGGGGAAATTCCCAATATGACTCTGGACAAACGCCGACTCACGTTGAGTAACTGTGCAAATTAAATGGATGATTTGCTTTTTTTTCTCCTTCTTTTTTTTCTCTCCAATTCCATCACAGAATGTTTAATCTGTTCTTGCGTATTGAGAAAACCATTGACTTATAATATACTCACTAATCGTGTCAATCACGTCTTAGTCAAGATAAAAAAATAAATAAAAAAAAAGGCATTGTATTTATCTTCTTCTTCTTCTGTATTAATCGTTTTATGCTCGATTTAAAAAAGCTGTTATTTGTATATCTTGGATTTCCGAATCAGTTTTAGACCATTTCTTTCTTGACCGGGGTCTTATTTTGGGGGCCATGTTTTGATCGCACTTGCACTGATGATCAATGTTATGTGTGCTGGGGGGTTTCTGAAAGCATCTTAGAGAGGGGGGAATATATGCAGTTATGTTTCACAGCCAGATCCAAGTTGAAATGAAACCTGCAATAAAACAAGGGAAGTTGGCAGCCGGACGATGTAACGTCACCCAAAGGACACGCAGTTAATCTTTTGACAATGGAAATGGTTTTTCTTTCCAGTGACCGACAATCAAGTCTCGGACGTGTGTCCAGTGTTGATTTCATTCATCATGATGTACACATAGCATACACTAGGCACGCTGTAATGATGGGTTATAACTTTTTTTACATTAAAAGATTGTAAATAAATTCTACAAGTGCTTCTGTCTGTTCATTTTTATCGGATCTTCGTTTGAAATGTCAACATTTTGAACTTCCTCATCTGTGAAACTTCTCAAACTTCCTCATCAAACTCACTTGAACTGAAATTATTTACATATATGTTGACCCTGGATCACAAAACCAGTCTTAAGTCGCACGGGTATATTTGTGGCAATAGCCAACAATACATTATATGGGTCAAAATTATTGATTTTTCTTTTATGCCAAAAATCATTGGGATATTAAGTAAATATCATGTTCCATGAAGATATTTTGTACATTTCCTACCGTAAATATATAAAACATGTATGTTTGTGAGTGAATGCAGCACAATCGCCAACATAAATGGACAACTTTAAAGGAGATTTTCTCAATGTTTAGATTTTTTTTCACCTTCAGATTCCAGATCTTCAAATAGTTGTATCTCGGCAAAATATTGTCCTATCCTGACAAACCATACATCAATGGAAAGCTTATTTATGGAAAGAAAATTTTAAAAAAAATGTACCCATGTGACTGGTTTTGTGGTCCAGGGTCACACATGTTTTGGAAGAATTCAATTTCATGTAATTGATCAAAAGTGACTATTTTACAAAAGATTTCTATTTTAAATAAATGCTGTTGAATAAATTAACTTTCTATTCATCAAAGAATCCTAAAAAAAAAAAAAAAAATTATCATGGTTTCCACAGAAAGTACAGGTTTCAACTTGAGTAATGGTAAAAAATATTACTGTTTTTGGTCAAACAAATGCATCTTTGGTGAGTATTAGAGACTTCTGTCAAACCAAGATACGCACCATGTTTGTGTGCCGTTTCTCCCCTAATATACACCGTTCCAAATCATTATACAAGTGACATATCAGTACAATAAACATTCAGATTTTAGCTTTTCAAAGAAGGTGTTTGTTTTATTTTATCTTTTTAGATAAACTGGTATCAATCTCAGACAAGTTTGTTAAATAGTTTTCCAGGTCTTCGGTAAATGGAAATGTTCCACATTATTAAGCAAGTCACAGTTCTCATGGTCAAACAAACATTGCATAAAAAGAGAGACCAAATACAATTCTATTTTGTATTTTTGTGCATTAATAACTATGTAAATGTTCTATTTATTAAAACCAAGTATACATTTCGAGTTAGTATTTTACATGTATTCCAAAATAATAACTATTTTAAAATATATATATATTATTTGTGAACTACTGTTCAGCTTTTCTTTTTAATTGTCAACTTTTTTTCAGCAGTCATCAAGATTGTACACACTGGTCCAGTTTGATTTCGACTTGACAAAGCGCTGATATTTAAATGAGAACGCGCATGAAATCAAGAACCAATCATATCCCATCATATCGATCACATCCAATCACAGCGCGATGGAGTGATTGCCTCATCTCATGTGACTTCCCTCCCAGTCATTCTCAATTACCACCACACCAAGTCCTTAAGGAGCAACATTTTATTCTACATAATTTTCCATGTAGCATAATGCAATTTCAAGGATATATTCTTATATAATTTAAAACTGGTGAAATTTGATATCTTCAAAAATCTAATGCTACAGTTTTTGTTTTGCTATTTTTTCCCACCCAAAAAATTTTTGAGAAATGAGAAAAATATATATATATTTTTTAAAACTAGTGTTTGTCAGTCCAGTACATCATGACCTGCACTGCGTGAAACAAAGATGTGCAGAACTGGATGGTCTAACAAGTACAGAAGTATTTCTTACCAAGACTTTAAATTATTCATACTCATTCACAGTGTTTCTAATGCTAATTACTGCTTTACTTGCAATATCACGCTCATATTTGAACACTTAACACACATTTAGAAAGAAAATATTTTTATTTTCATACAGCAATGATCTACAAGATCTCAGGCCAACAAGTGCATTGATACAATCAAAGCCAAATTGAATAGTTTCCCCGAAGCAGAAGATAAATAAATCACTATCCACTGACCGACAATGGATCGTTATTCAGTGCTGAGACTACGCCGATAAAAGCAAACCTAAAAGAATTCAGATAAAAGATAAAATCAGCTAAAAAAACGCTTGTGCGGATGGTGTCGTCGTCGTCGTCTTCCGGGTCAAACTTAAACAGTTCCTTCAAGGCCAGCTGAGCGAGTTAGCCAGCTAACTCTGGTAAACATGCTTACATAAACATGGCTCTCCTTTTCCAATCTACGACCTTCACAGGGATCACAACGCTTGCGTTTCACTTCACGCTCAGGAAACCATCAGGTCCAAGCTCATTCTTTCCACTGGTTACCAGGATAATTTGGGCTCAACTGTTTTAAAGAATAAGTGACCAGTTCAGACAACACCTGAAATTAGTAGAATTTTTGTCAACAGCATTTCGGTTCACATCACTATCATCAGGACACCTTTCAGCTAAAGCAGGTTCCCATCTAGTGTAGATATAAAACTTTAGACAATGATTTGAAAAAGTTAAGAGTACACTCATATTCTCCTGTATTTACAGAATGACACTCTTGACTGCCTGCCTTAGTGATCCGTTCAGCTAAATGCATACATATTGATTCTTTCTCTATATACACACACATTCAAGATGTATATATAACTAGTATATATTATCTCTCTCTCTCTCTCCCTCACACACACACAGAGAGAGAGCGAGAGAGAGAGAGAGAGAGGGAGAGGGAGAGGGAGGAGGATTTAAGGGGACAGGCATAAATAGTGGTTCAACAGTATTGTAGTGTCTTGTGTGCTTCAGTGTGTTACTGTGAATCCCAGCATCCTCAGCAGAGGGTCTCTGTCTTGACTCCAGCGAGCCCTGTGGGAATGTGTGTGTGTGTGTGTGTGTTCACTGCAGTGCATGAAGGCCAGCTGTGGTGTCGATCAGATGGCGGGGGCTGATCTGTCATTGGTGACTGTGGGCCGAAGCTTTACCGTAGCGAATGGATTTCCTCCCCTGCGGACACACAAGACTTTTACTCTGGCTGTTCACAGATTTGAAGAACATTTATAATTCCTAGATTTGTACATTTTCGTTAGAAACTGTGAATGGTGCTTTCCTTTGCTAAGCTTTTTTTTTGTTGAGACATTCCACTTTTCCTACTTCAGAACAAAAAAAGTGCCAAACTTAGGCAACATTTTATTTCTTGATGATTTGATAATGTTTAAATACCAATTTAAAAGCAAACCGTGGAAAAAAACTGTTTTAGGGAGTGGAAATGGCTAATGGTATCTGCCACCACCTACTGGTCATAGTTGTAATTTCATTTATTTTTGTATTTTTTTAAATAAAAGTGTTTTTTTTTTTGCCACCAAGTGTTGGTTTTCCTACATCTTGAAACTTTTACGAATGGGAACAATCTTTGAAGGACAAACGAATAAAGTTTTTGGTTATCACATTAAAAATAACATTTATTTAAAGCTTTGAAGTGCTGCAGAAAAGTGTGAATCACTTAAAAAGCGCTTGAATTTCACTCTCAAAATGTTGTACGAACCCCTGAGATGAATAATGTAAGAACATTCGACTATTTCTTCTACAATGTCATGGTTACAGTGAGCGTTACTACATTAAATCCATGGTGAATGTTGGTGATTTGTGGATTGAAAAGCCTTGTTCGTTCATGGCACAGCGTTTCTCACGGTTTCCACGTCAGCGTCAAAATGCACGTCAAATGGCAGCTCTTATCAGTAGGGCAACGTGGTGGTGGCACCAGTGCAACGTCTAACAACCATGTCACATCGGCATAAAAAAAAAAAAAAAGGTCTCAGTGTGGAGCCATGTACGCAGACTCCAGATGACGTCATCGGTGCAGTCAATGGCCATTTCTGGGATACTTTGGGTTCATTTGGAGACACGTCATCCATCTTTTTTCTTTTCTTTTCTTTTTAATGTCTAGTCTGGTTCAGTATAGTTTAAAGTGTGTTGCTATGCAGTTTATAGGGTGTTCGGGGTGGTTACTTAGCCCCAAAACCATGATATTCTAGTGTGTCAAGATTATTATTAAATTTTTTTCCCCATTATGCAGCAAGAGATGAAAGTCCTAAGCCTGTGTGGCTGCTCTCGTCTGATTGGAAGTGAATAAATCACTGTCAAAAAATCTTTTAATTGCATCACATCACAAGCATCGATGACAGACAACAAACATGATCCATTAATACTCACCCAAAGATAGGATGCTTCGGCAGCCCGTTTGACAGAGGGACCTACGGGACACAAAGAGCAGGACACATCACACATCTACTACAGAGTAGACCGCGATCTATCAGCTCAGTGATTAGCAGAATGTGTTCATCTCATCTGGCCAATAACATGTAAGAGCTGTGATTAAAACACAGCAGTCTGAGAAAGACACTCATTCTAGCTGTACTGTACAGTTTATACTCTATACTCAAAAACAAGTATGTGAATGAATGAGTATGCAACAAGAAAAGTTTTGAATAGTAATGTGCTTCTTTGTTGTTACTTGACCTCATTTTGTTCCATGTTTAATTCAGCAAGTGGAATACAGTTATTTTTTTTCCAGAAAGATCACAGGATAGACCCTGGATCACAAAACCAGTCACAAGTTTTTATTTGTGACAATAGCCAACGATACATTATATGGGTCAAAATTATCGATTTTTCTTTTATGCCACAAATCATTAGGATATTAAGTAAAGATCATGTTCCATGAAGATATTTTGTACATTTCCTACCGTAAATATATAAAACATGTATGTTTGTGAGTGAATGCAGCACAATCACCAACTTAAATGTACAACTTTAAAGGTGATTTTCTCAATGTTTCGATTTTTTTTTGCACCTTCAGATTCCAGATCTTCAAATGTTGTATCTCTATCCCTATCCTAACAAACCATACATCAATGGAAAGCTTATTTATTCAGCTTTCATGTGGTATATAAATCTCACTTTAAAAAAAAAAATTACCCATGTGACTGGTTTTGTGGTCCAGGGTCACATTTGTCTATTTAATCCAATTTTGTGCATACATTTCTTAACATTTGGATGTCTAATCAGCATGAAACATGATCCATTGCTTCTGATTCCTTTAAATCACACTGGAAATGTAAGGTCAAGTTGAGTGCACTGCATTGTGGGATACAGTGTGCTTTGTATGTACATTTTGGCAAATGTATTAGATAATTTATGTATTCCATGCATACTGACATTTTTCATAACGTGCCGTTTACACTAATATAATGCAGACATATTCTGAGTGGTGCGCTATCAGTCGGCCCTAAACGTCAATAAAAGAAACATCAGAGCTGCTCTGAACAGTGTGGAAGGTCAGACATTCCTACATTCAGGTTTAATGTCTAACAGGAATAGTTGAGCTCACTGAATGTCTGGAATCTAGTCCTGCTGGAAACACGAGTACGTTATAAAGCCGTGTGACTGTTGTGACGGGTATGAGAGCGCACGCGATCTGATTACCGTCATCAGGTGTGAGTGCAGGAAACTGAAAGTGAGTCTTTCATTGGCCGTCTAGGATTTAGCGTGCAAGTTTATGCACTCAGCCGCTGTCACGTGCATATGCAAAACGCATGCATAAGAGACGGAATCAACAAACAAAGCCATACTCAAAATATCACAAGATGCAAATTTAAAAGCAGACATAAAACCATAACCACCTAGAACCACAACACAATGTTTTTAGTTTACTGACTGATGATGTCATGATGTCCATCCACTAATGTCTGTGATACTCTGGCCTGTCGAGACGACTTCAGCGTCTGCATGATAGAGCGGAATAAAATCGTGACAAAAATCAAAGGCTGGGATTTAATTGAAAAATATATGCTGTGTGTGTTTCAGAGTGTTCATTTACACACGAGCAGCTCGTGATCGGGCTCGATACACACTAACTCATCTCTGCTTTGAGACGCTTTTGATGTGCTTTTGGGACGCAACATGGGCCATCTTCACACACTTGCAATGAGAAGCGCTTATCAACAAAAGAGAAGCTTTAAGGGCTCCCTGCAGTGTTTAATCAACATTAACTGATGGTTTAACATTTGAAAATTAATTATGGCAGCCAAAATGATCAGGATTGTCATTTTACATTTATACTGTAATATATAAAAAAAGGTTTTCTTCAATACAATTTTTTTTTTTTATGTTACACTTATATATCATAATAGTAATATTCCTTGTTTTGTTAAATAGTTTTATTTAACAATAATAATTGTTAATACAATACAGGCCAAAAGTTTGGACACACTACTATTTTTTATATTTTTGAAAGAAGTTTCTTCTGCTCATCAAGCCTGCATTTATTTGATCAAAAATACAGAAAAAAAAAATGTAATATTGTGATATATTATTACAATTTAAAATAATTGGTTTTCAATTTATTGTACTTTAAATGATCATTTATTTCTGTGATGCAAAGCTGAATTTTCAGGATCATTACTCCAGGCTATCACATGATCCTTTAGAAATCATTCTAATATGATGATTAATTGTCAACGTTCGGAAACAGTTCTGCTGCTTAATATTTTTTTCATAACCTGTGATACTTTTTTAGGATACTTTGATGAATAAAAAATAAAAATAAAAAATAAAATAAAAAAAGAAGCAAATGTTTTAAAAATAGAAATCTTTTGTAACAGCAATATACACTACTGGTCAGTCATTTGGGGTCAGTAATTTTTTTCTTTCTTTTTTTGAAATAAATCAGTACTTTTATTCAGCAAGGATGTGTTACATTGATAAAAAGTGATAGTAAATAAGATTTATATTATTAGAAAATATTTTATTTTTTTTTGAATAAATGCAGTTCTTTTTAACCTTTTATTCATCAAATATATTAGGCAGCAGAACTGTGTCCAACACTCATAATAAATCAGAATATTAGAATGATTTCTAAAGGATCATGTAATAGACTGGAGTAATAATGCTGAAAATTCAGCTTTGCATCACAGAAATAAATTATAATTTAAAGTATAATAAATTGAAAACCAATTATTTTGCATTGTAATAATATATCACAATATTACTTTTTTTTTCTGTATTTTTGATCAAATAAATGCAGGCTTGATGAGCAGAAGAAACTTCTTTCAAAAACATTAAAAATAGTAACGTTTCCAAACTTTTGGCCTGTACTGTATGTGTATATATTTTTTAATATATATTTTATAAATATTTGCAATTTTTTTGGGCAAAATAGTGCAGCTCTACAAACAAGGACAGCAAATCTGGAGCTTTAAAAAAAATGAAATCAGATTTTCTGATTGAAAATGAAATAATTAAAACAGCCATAAATATTAGTATTGTAATTTTAATCATACTGTGAAATAAACCTGTATTTCATAAAATACTCTTTTTATTTTACAGAGAAATATTACAATGGTAGTGTTCCCTGTTTTGTTTAAGATTTTTTAGTTAGTAACGATAATAATAATAATAATAATAATATTATAAATCATTTTAAATCGCAATAATTATAAGAAAAATCTCCAGAAAACGTGCAGCTCTACTCCAGTCTCTCCTTTGTTGTAAATCTGTGGTATTTTTTTTTTGCTCAAAACCCTGAATCTGATCAACTCTGACAAGCCACACAATCTGAGGCATCATTCATGTTGAATTTAAGTGATTTGCTGAAATGCATAGCCTTGAGTATGAGTAACAGCAGTACTTGTGCAATAGTGTGTGTGTGTGTGAGATCTGAGCAGAGCCGGTCTCCACCAGAGGGCAGTTGTGCACCTCACTAACCGAACACAGGCAACAGATGCCTCTTCATTCACTTAGTGGGCATCTGGCATCATATCGATCCACTGCTGTCGGCCAGCTGTGCATATTCAGCAAGATCTTGTCTATATCATCAACATGGACATATAAATCGTCTTAATCTGGTTAGACACTACTTTGTGTTCTCGTACCATCCAGTAAGACTGCAGTCGTGCGTTCAGATGTTGTCTCTTTCATGGCATTGAAAAACAGTGAAATTCAGTCTCTGCCGTTTTCTTTTTATTTCACGCACTCAGAAAACCAAGTAGGGAGCATTTTTCACAATGCCTTCTTCACCTGTAAATAAAACACTGTGTGTGTGTGTGTGTGTTTGTGTGTGTGTGTGTGTGTGGAAAAATACAGCCTCTGTTTCGCTTGAACAGGAAGATCTCCTTTCCTGCTTAACAGCCACTAATAGAGGGAGCTTTTACGAAGAAGTGTCCGTGTTAACCCCGGCTTTCCAGGCTGGATAGACGAGCTTGGCTTGAGTAACTGCATGGCACGAGTCCCTCGCCAAGCCTCGGCAGGGAGGACAGGTGCCGAACAACAGGGCTTCACACCTACAGATCTGGCTCTATTGTGTGCGCAGTATCAGGAGGTGAGCCACAGTCGTGGTGCCGACGGGGCAAATTAATATGTGGACCTGCGAGAAGCAGGTTTCAAGTTGAAGTCCGTGTGGAATTCCATCGGAAAGGTTGAGCCGTGGCCCGGATGTAAGTGTGTGTGTGTGTGTGACGGGAGGCCGAGGCTCGCTGGAGGATTTGGTGAGCGATTAATATTTCACCGCGTCCAGAGAGAGCAGTATCCACTTTCACAGCCTGGCCATTGACACCCGCACCCCACAAATATCACAAATCAGGGCTTCCTCCAAGCAAATAACACTTTTGCACAGGCATTAGACCTCATTAAATGAACACCCCTGGAAAGAGTTCATGCATCTCATTAGACTAGCCCTACCACTAAAATTAGCATGAGTATAATACAGCAGACGTGGACCGTGACAAGACGCAGTGCTGGTGTTGCGTTGCTGGCTTTACGTAACGCGCTGCTCGTGTGAAAATCGATGTGGGCGCAATAACTTCTGGGAATAAACAAAACAGCATCATTTACATCCATTGGTAGGAATGTGTCCCTGCCTCACAGTTCTGCCTCGTGCGTTTGCATGCATGCAAATAAAATGGGCTACCGTGTTTTAGGATATCTTGTCATGTTAGAAACGTCATACGTCAAACGTCATACGACGCGCACTTCAAAATCTTGCCAGGTTCACCCTGGGTACTTTTCACCTATTTTTATGAATACTGTGAATTTTGATACAGTATTTATACTATACCTAACCCCCCCCCCATAATTATTATTATATAATTATTCATAACTTAGAAATAGAATAACGTTTTAGTGGGAAAAATATTGGTAATTCTTACTTCTTCGCTAATCTCATTGATTATTGATTAGAACGCATCACATCCTACCTGAAAAAGTATTTCAACGCACCCGAAGCTCAAGTCAGATCCAATAATTCTGCATACGCATATGATCATTCGACAAAAAAGCGGAGTGTGTTAAAAATGTTTAATACGTTTCTGTGCTCCTGAACTGGAACTACCTGTGATTTAATGGTTTTATTGCACAGCTTCCAGCCAATCAGAATCGAGTTTTCAGTCAGACCATGGCATAATACTGTAGTCAAATTAATGTTCCAAGAGGTCCGCTCTCTATATTTCCTTTCCAGGGAAAGTCCAGACAATACTTTTATGGAATAGTTATACAATTTCCATCGGGGCAGCAGTAGTACTTTGTAAAAGAAAAAAGATCAGCATTAAGCCGAATACTATGTTTGGAAAGGAAATTACACTGTATTTCAATCCTTTTGCGTTCTCTTACAATTATATAGTTGGGTAATTATATTATTAATTAGAGGGCATCAGGGAGCCCATATCAATATGCTGTTGAATCGCTGTATTCAAAAGCGCTATTAAATCGTTTGAATGCACACTCGCTTTTTTTTTTTAGCGCAGAGCGGTAGACTATGATACAAATCATATTTAACTTATATTATTTAGGTTACCATTATTTACTGATATTTATTTAAATGTTTTACAGGTTGTAGTGTGTTTTTTCACTGACGGATGTGCTAAAATAAACACGCACATATGTTACGAAATGGATGTTTGAGCCTTGCTTGTTTTCTTAAATATCAAAATTATTTCTATCTATCTATCTATCTATCTATCTATCTATCTATCTATCTATCTATCTATCTATCTATCTATCTATCTATCTATCTATCTATCTATCTATCTATCTATCTATCTATCTATCTATCTATCTATCTATCCATCCATCCATCCATCCATCCATCCATCCATCCATCCATCCATCCATCCATCCATCCATCCATCCATCCTCAGGTCATGTTGTCCGGTGTAAACATAGTCAAGCAATATGGTGCATTAATAGAGTTCAACTGATGTGTGGTCACATGTCACAGGTTTGTAGGTGTGTGTTTACATCAGCCATTTTGCAAAAGATTCAAAATGTGTCCAATCTTTTTATCATGCAGTTTTAAATCTTGGTTTTAAACAAGTGCTTCATAATGTGAAGCTGGTTTTCCTCATATGTCAGACATATAATTTATTTTGTTATGAATAATCTTATCTCTGGGTTTGCAGCTTTTAAATTACTGGAATTTTCTTTCATTTTTTAATTATTTAATTAAATTATTTATGTAGACATTACATAACATAACCACGTAGATGATACTAGTACATGCTTATGTAATAAATGCATTAGGGAGTTGAATTTCCAGCAAAATTTGCATTAGTCATACTGCCCTATCTCCCACTCCCATTACAATTTGTAATATGATCTGACAGCTACATCTGCTGAACAACGACTCGGTCTCATGAGGTCAAAATAAACAGTGGGATTGGTGGGTTTGAATGGGTAGACTTCTTTGTCACTCAGGTGTCACTCATCTATGCGAGCAGTTTGGATTTAGCTTTGCTCCACCGGCAATCCTCTTTAAAGTGATCCTGATCCTCTGATCCACTCAGACACAAGGACCATGACTGTATACAAGGCACGGCCTGTGACACATTTATACCCACACCTATACCTGAGAGGACTTCACATGAGCCTAAATTGTTCTGAGCTAAATTAAATGAACACAGCCTACCCTATTAATAACAGCATTTAGAGCTTAAACAGACTTGTACTTTTTGATGCTTGCCAATGGAAACTCACAGCCATGATGCTATGTGTCCTGGGAGGTTATTTACACCCTCTCACCACAGTTCAATGTCAGTAAATGGGATATTTTGGCCTATTTTAATCGCCGGCGAGACGACAACCACAAGTCAAACAAAGATCAACCATAATCTGAACAGACTCTATGAGCCTAAAGTGATCAATTCAGTGTGTGTATAGGGGGGAGAGATGAGGAGAAAGATGAAGAAGACTGACCGAGTTTTCAGTGTGTGGGGTGTATGTCTGCATCAGACTCTTGGTGGAGTTTCTCCTGGCGGGCGGATCGCTGTAGTCCGCTGGAGGCAGAACCATCATGTAGTCCTCTGGGTCCTGCTGCATGAGGTTGGCCACACTCTTACTGCGCATCGGAGGGTTTCCAGCAATACTGCAACAAACAATCAAGTCACCATCAGAACACTGATCCTATCCTTTATCCTTCTGCATTTATTACTCTAACATATAATGTATAGTGAATACATAGTTCAATGTTATAAGCTTTGGGTGGAATCAAGGGAAATCTACGGTGGCCAAGAGAGGTCAATGCGCTGTAACTGAAGAAAACATGCAAATCAAACAAAAAAAACAAAACAAAAAAAACCCACCAGCAAATCAGGAAACATCATCAGTTTGACAACGTACTGCATATATACTCACAAAGCAACCAAATACAGAAACGCACTGCAAATACTCACATTCAATCAGGATGTTAAAATTTGCAGCGCGTTTGGTTGCGTTGTGAATATTTGCAATGTGTTTCTGGTTTTGGTTGTGTAGTGAGTATTTGCTGTTTCTGTATTTGGTTGCATTGTGAATATTTGCAATGTGTTTCTGGATTTGGTTGCGTTGTGAGTATTTGCTGTTTCTGTATTTGGTTGAGTTGTGAGTATTTGCTGTTTCTGTATTTGGTTGCGTTGTGAGTATTTGCAGTGTGTTTCTGTGTTTGGTTGCGTTGTGAGTATTTGCAGTGTGTTTCTGTGTTTGGTTGCGTTGTGAGCATTTGCAGTGTGTTTCTGTGTTTGGTTGCGTTGTGAGCATTTGCAGTGTGTTTCTGTGTTTGGTTGCGTTGTGAGTATTTGCAGTTTGTTTCTGGTTTTGGTTGCGTAGTGAGTATTTGCTGTTTCTGTATTTGGTTGCGTTGTGAGTATTTGCAGTGTGTTTCTGTGTTTGGTTGCGTTGTGAGTATTTGCAGTTTGTTTCTGGTTTTGGTTGCGTTGTGAGTATTTGCAGTGTGTTTCTGTGTTTGGTTGCGTTGTGAGTATTTGCAGTTTGTTTCTGGTTTTGGTTGCGTAGTGAGTATTTGCTGTTTCTGTATTTGGTTGCGTTGTGAGTATTTGCAGTGTGTTTCTGTGTTTGGTTGCGTTGTGAGTATTTGCAGTTTGTTTCTGGTTTTGGTTGCGTTGTGAGTATTTGCAGTGTGTTTCTGTGTTTGGTTGCGTTGTGAGTATTTGCAGTTTGTTTCTGGTTTTGGTTGCGTTGTGAGTATTTGCAGTGTGTTTCTGTGTTTGGTTGCGTTGTGAGTATTTGCAGTGTGTTTCTGTGTTTGGTTGCGTTGTGAGCATTTTTTCGTTTGTTTCTGTATTTGGTTGCGTTGTGAGGGTTTGCAGCGTATTTCCAACATGCTACCATTCATAATCAGCAACACAAAAGGCTTTTTGATCGGGCATTACAGGAACCCCTCAGGGTCCAAGGGGAAAGGATTTCAGAATTTCAGATTTCATTTGACACCAGAAAGCATCAAGTCTTGTGTTCTTCAAGCAAACATCAGCTGAGGTAGATGCATGATCTGACCTCACACACACACTGTGAATAACGTCAATGGGAAAGAGCACAAGGGATTAGAAGTCTTATAAAGCACGCCTGTGTCAGTCCGGGTAAGCCTATTTCTAGTGTTTCACTCTCTGCTGACAGCATGACAGCAGTCAGAGAGTGTGGAAAATCTGCAGCTAATCAAATAATTGAACCAAAAATATATTTTTTTTAATTCTGTCATCATTTACTCGCCCTCATGTTGTTCCAAACCTGTAGGAACTGTCAAACAGAAAAGACGATATTTTGAGCAGTTGGTATTGGTAAACAACATTTTTTGGTTCCTATTGACTTTCATAATATTTTTTGGGCCATTCGAAGGAAGTCAATGGGAACTGAAACTGTTTGATTACCAACATTCTTCAGAATATATTCCTTTGTTTTTGGAACAACATCAGGGTGACTAAATGACAGAATTCATTTTTTTTGGGTGGAGTATACCTTTAAAGTTTTTTTCAATGCTATTTATGTTATTAGAACATTGCTCTGTTTATCTGAGTCAGACACAGCAATATTGCATTGACTGTTCAAGTGGACAGGGCCTGAATTTCGTTTTGGAAAATGGGGGGGAATTCCCGCCCTAGGTGATTCTTATGGGGGGTATTTTTTTTTTAATTACATTTATCTCACCTAAATGTTTGCTCACTCATTGTGTTTTTACAATGGGGTAATTTTGTTGTTAAGAGTTTATACAACACAAGGAAGCTTGATTTCAATCTTTGAATTAAATTGAAAAAAGGAGCACAAATAAATACAATAGAATGAAGATACAGAATAAAGAGAAATAAAGAGAAAAGTTTTTAGGTCTAACACTAGCATTCAGAAATACTACAGAAACTGAATAAAGTAATCAAATGTAAAATAACACTGGATAGTCTTTTAGTCCTGACTCAATTAAATACATAGGCTATTAATCCTCATTTCTTAAAGTTAAAGCTTTTTTTTGTTGTTTTATCAACATTAATGCTAGCTTTAAGAGCTAGTGCATGGATCCATTATACTATTTTCATTATGCGTTTGTTTATTTAAGACATAACCGACTGTGTTTACGAGGATACTCACAAGACCGGAATTTTGACATAATTTAATACAAATTAAATCACTATAATCTGCTAAAAGTAACTCACTGCGAGCTGTTTGTGACGTGGCCTTATGTATGAGCGCAGAGAAAACCATCTTTCAGAGAGCGCGCAAGTACTGAATAGTTAAAAATCACTTGAATGTTTAAATAGGTAAGACTTAAAAAGACGTGCAAATGATAAACTTTAGTGACGATGCAACACTGCACTGAGCTGATCAACAAACAACATTGAGCTGATCAACAAACGGACAGGGAACTACGTCATCACGTTGAAAGGTCACGCCGGCGCCGGCGGAAGTACCGCCCCACTGTTTACAATGCGACTGTACGAAGACTAAGACATACGCTCTTTAACAAAAAAAAGGTAAAACAATGATGGCAGACGATTTTGAAGTTGAAGGAGAAGGAGAAAATGAGATGGAGTTTCAACGGTCGCATTGTAAACAGTGGGGCGGTACTTCCGCCGGCGTGACCTTTCAACGTGATGATGTAGTTCCCTGTCCGTTTGTTGATCAGCTCAGTCTGAACTATTGAAGGTAAAAAGTCTATAATTTTTTTTTTTTGTTGGGGAAAATGACCTATCGTTTCGCTAGATAACAACCTCTTCTTCAGCTGTGATCGCGTACAGCTCGTTTAAACACTTCAAAGACTTTTGAAACTGCATTGATTTGGACGATGTAAAAACGATGGTGACCAATGAAGTCCATTGTTAGAAGAAAAATCCAGAAATGTTTTCCTCAAAAAACCTAATTTCTCTCCCACTGAGGAAAGAAAGACATGGATATCTTGGAAGGCATTGGGGTGAGTAAATTATTAGGAAATTTTCATTTTGGGGTGAACTAATCCTTTAATTTACTCATACAACCTACAGGCTAAAGTGAATGAATGTTTGCGGGAATTTCCTGCATTTCCTGTTTAAAATTATGCGCAATACCCGCGCCAAAATTCGAGCCCTAAATGTATATGGGGAGTGTTCAGGAAACCTGTTTGAAAACACACACCGCTTTTTTTTTGTCATCAAGCTTCTTTCCCGCCTTTTGTTGATCCATGCAATACAGAGAGAATCTAAAATCTGAGGATGTGTTTTTTGAGATAATGGCTGTAAAAGTCTTAAAATAGGGCTTGACTGCTGTGAAGCTTGTGTTTCCTTCTCTTCCGAGGCGCAGCGATCAGTATCAGAGCTAATCAGGACAACAAAGAACCGTGTTAGTGTGTGTGTGTGTGTGTGTGTGTGGTTTCTGATTACCTGTTATTTACTGCTGGCTCTGTGAATGCACGACAGTAAGATGATGGAAACCAGCCCCGCCTGTAAAAACACACACAGACAGACAGACAGCATAAATCACTAACATGGAAAACAGAGTGGATGCTTTTATCTGTTATACATGCTATAATGTCCACACTGTGTTTACTGAACACAGTCTGGACATTCTGGGACATAAAAACACTGAGAAAAGCGTTTTGAAAGCAATTTGAACATGGAGAGTTGCATTGCATTCTCAGAAAGGAAATGTAAGGAAGTGTAGGGCCGTCATCTGAACGTGTGGTCGTGTGAGGTCATCAAATGCACATAGCCTGTCATTACTTCAAACACAAGGGCAGTGTTTGTCTTGGTGTGAGCGTTCTCCTCAGGACTTTATGTTCTTATAATCTGAGGGAATGTAAATATAGATAGGAAACTCTATTACTAGAATGGCCTCCACCCCTGATAGGCACGGGGAAAGACAAATAGTGTCTTGTATGGAGGTTTATGTAGACTTTGAACTTTTATATGCATTTTTCAGATTTTTTCCAAAGGTTTTATGTTTAAATTTTTTATATTATATTTGATACATCAGGCTTTCATGGCTCATATAGTGAGAATAATGAAGCTCAAACTAGAGGGAGAAAAAACACCTCACTTTTATTCAGAGACCAAAACTGAGCAAAAATATGCATTGTAATATATTTGGTGCCGTTGCTGATATTCATAGGGTCAAAAAGTATGATGAAATCCTGATGTAAATCAATGAGATCTTTATAACAGTATAGCAGATCCTTATAAAAAGCATATAGATATCAGTTGTCACTCTATATCTCAATCTTAGTGAGATGATTTTTAAATGCTTAGTTTTATGATCAAATCTCTGTAGTTTTAAAACACATAACGTAAAGCAATACAATGATGATTGAGAGATGGACAGATACACATTGCTCAAAAGCCTGAAGGATCATATTTGATACATTTTAAAGTGTTTTTTTTGTGGATAAATCAAGTAAACTTGTTTAAAAATTGCTTTAGTCTAGTAAAGCACTCATCTTGGAATAGGAATAGATTATATTTCATCTTGAAATATAACTAACACTATAAAAGTTAATATATTTTATAAAATAAAATAAAAAAATCAGTAAAGCTTTCACAGCGGAAATACGTGTGAACCACGACCTCAAGAGGGACGCATTTACAATTACACTAAAAGGTCTTTTACTTGCTAAAAAAACAAACTATAAATCAAATGACAGAAGATTGTGTCCAACAGGTTTTTTAGCAAAGTAAAAATAATAAAATAAAATAAAATAAAAAGATCAGAGAAGCATTTTATGTTCTTAAAAGGATTGTATTGGCTAGTTTTGTAGTAAATCATCTCTGCTGATTCTTTCAAGAACGTAGAAACCAACTGGTCTGAAGAACTTACAGTGTATACAGCAAATGACTCATGGAGGAAAAATTGTGATTATTCCTTAAAAAAACTAAGTTTTAATAATAATTTATTATTATTATTATTATTGTGAGTATTATTATTACATTGAGACGTAGCTAAATTCTACTGTACAACAGTAATATATTTCTGTCATCATTTCTTCAGGTTAAACCGAACTTTTATTTTGACAGGTTGCCGTTTTGCAGTTTAATATTCACAGACACTAGTCTATATCGCGATTTGATTTAAGTGTACTGACCTGCTTTTTTATTTACTCATAAAAATTTGACAAATTCCATGAAATCCCGTGTCATACAGTAAATTCCGTTTTTATGACTGAATTCCTTGACTCCGTCCGCGTTTTCCGCATTGCGGAGATCATAGGGCCCTACTATTGTCCACATCTGCTAGCTTTAAAGTCATCTACATTCTAGTATACTCTCTGTCAGGAGATGCATTTTAAAAATACAGTCTTTCACTTACAGGACAACAGAGCAAAATTGTCATATTGCTTAAAAAAATAAATAAAAAAAAAATAAAATCCCAGGCCAAATCTCTCCACTTCTTCCCTCGTGTAAAGAATGTTAATATTTATCTATCTGTGCTTAGGTGTGCTTAACTGTGAACTTTAATTGACCAGACCCGAGGAACTTGTGAAGGAGCCGTGATACAGTAGCTGTGTTTCCATTACCCTTCAAATTGCGCAAATTGAAATCGCGGATTGAAAATACGCTCAATGGAAACACGCAAATTTGGCAAAAACTCCCATATATTGCAAAAAAAGTTTTTATGCTCGCATGAGGTGGTTTTTCAGGCAATTCGAAAAAGGAGTGTTTCAAAAAAACTGCAATGGAAAGCGTTTTTGTGCATTTACAGGTCACCTGACGTAGATGGGTGTGTTTGGACAGAAGACGAGACAGAGTTCTTTATTAAGAATTACGGGAATACTGGATTCTAAACAACAATTATGCCACAATCAAGATCTTGAAGCAGATAGGAGGGAGAAACACCAGCCGCTCCCAAAGTTTCCTTGCCATTAATTAAAGCTTGGATAACACGCTTACGTCTCCTTCAGTTAAAAATAAAACTGCAGTGGCTGGGATATATGTAAATCTACCAACATCCGTTGCTATAATTGTTGGAATGACTTATTACGAGAGGGAAAAAAATATGTTTTAGTCGCAAAACATCGGTTAATGGAAACGTTGTCATTTCGCAATAGTTTTTTATCGACATTTAGAAGATATCGCGCAAATTTGTAATGGGAACGCGGCTAATGATCTGTAGACATGAGCCGGAAAGTTTCACCAGTGATTTTAAGACCATTTAAGAGGACGAGAGGACATTTTAATTGACCTGGCAAATGTATTATTAATAAGAACCGTCAATCAGTCTGAAGTTTTCTTTAAATAGAAGCACTCAGTCATTTTGTCTGAACAGGTCGTAGTAGTGCTTTAAAATGCCTCATTTAGCAAATGGTGCTTGCGTGTAATATGGCACATATTAATGGTTTGCTACTGTAGGTGACAAGTCTGACTTCATGAATCGTTCCCTATAGGGTTCAGACAAGTTTGCAGAACACCACCAACACATATAAACAACTAAGTGAGTCACTACAGATTAACCAAAAAGCAAAGACTGAGTAAATGACTGAATTATTCCTTTAACTTTGAAGTTTCCCAGTTATGTGGTGAGAAAGCAATTCGGCCCAATGGACCCATGAACATAATGTAATAAAGGTAATTACGTACATTGCACGAAAAGCAGCTGTGTTTGTTTTGCTGATGCCTCTCAAAATGCATCGTGGGTTAAACTGGAGCAAAGACAAAGTGAAATGCCTAACTGAAATTTGGTCGGATGAACATGTTTCAGAACATCAGTCCTAAAAGTTTACAAAAGTTTTTATTGAGTGTCTCAAAGAGATGGGCTCTGGAACAGTGGCTTAAAAACATAAATGTTTGGGATTTACTCCACAAGATGAAAGGTGCACTCTGACCAATGAGAGGACGGTTTACTCGCGCGTGAGGTCCGTTTAGAAATGTTGCCTTGTGAAAGCGAACCGAACCAAGAAGAAAATGCAACATTGTAACAGATTTAATCCCCATTTCAGAACAAAGCAAACGATCTAGAGGTCAGAAAACGCCCTAATGCGAACAAATGCATTCAACTTGGAGTGCGAAGATATAAAGAAGGGATTCATTGGAAGGCAAAGGAAAATCAATGTGCGAAGTTTGAATTGTATTTGCACCACTTGTCTTTATCCTGAAAGTTTACTAGCTCTATTCCAACTTCATCTTCTCACTTGACTCTTGTGGCAGAGACATTGGCGGCTCTGAATGCATTCTGAACACACCCTGTCTGTTTGGCCATCTGGTAGCATTCTCTCAAACCAACAACATCAGTTTTTGGCAGGACTGCTGGTGTGCTCAGATCGCTATCTCTGCCATAACTGTGTTATTCTGATTACGTCCCCTCCACCTGCTGAAAGTCCTCAGGTCCGTGGGGAGATTGTGTTCTGCATCTCAGATAAGCTGCCGCCCCGTCTGCTCTCTCTAACAGGGTTTCACGTGGCATTGATTGACACACAAATGAACTGGTTTTCTTCTTCACAGCTGGTTTGCAGACTGCCATCACAGCTGTGTACACATGAGATCTCTCCAGCTCCTGAGTCACTTCTGTGCATCTGAGATGTGACTGGATGACGTTCACAAGCCAAACTTCACCTGCACATCGCTCTTAAAAACACATAGTTCGTAGGGCTGGGCACTTAATACAATTTTGTTTTCAATTACAATTTTGGTTTCCAACTTCCAGATTATTGTTTATATAACATACAGGGCTTGACGTTAACTTTTTTTGCTCACCAGTCACTGTGGCTAGTGTGTTTTTTCAAAGTTACTGGCTTCTCAGCATTTTCACTGGCCACAATTTTGACATTGATACCATTGGGAAAAAAAAATATTATCGATATTTTTAATATTATCTCATAATTTGAGCTTTTATCTCAAAACCTGCTGTCACTTTAAGACCTGACAAATGGATCCATTATTCTGTTACACATGTGTTTTCTTTCTCAACTGTTTACTTTCATTTAAAACATAACTGACTGTGTTTACGTGAATACTCGCCACGGCTGACATTTTTACATTATTTTGTGTGTTTAAGCGCAAAAAGCAGTTTACAATCAAGCTTTAAAGCCAAATTATTATTATTATTATTGAGTCATTACAAAAATGTATAGACATGTCCTCATGAACCAGATCTCCAGAATCAGATGTGGTGCTAAAAAGTGAACTCAAACTGAACTCTGACATCAAACTCCTGGCAGCTCCTATAAATGAGACAAGTTGCACTCACTGTTTGGTGTTCTGCAGCTCTCCGTACAGCCAGCCGTCCCTCTCATCGGGAATCAGCAGTGTGATGATGTCTCCTTCTTCAAAGCTCAGCAGCGTCTGGTTGTTTCCAGACTTGTGGGGGAAAATGGTGCGTACTTTGGGTCTTTTGTCTGTGAGATTGAGGCCAGTGGCCATTGACACAGACCTGGACAATCCGCTGTCCTCGTTGTAGTAGTCTAAAGGGAAAAAGACAGACAACACGTCCTCAAAGCTTCACCTGTACTGATACATTTGCTGATACAGATGCTGACAATGTGGCATATCGGACAATAGTTCTTTGAATTGAATTGCTAAAGTGTGAATTTGGACAGTATATAACAATTTGTAATTCACTGCCTTTACAAAGTGAATAGGATATTCAAAAATAACTAAATATTTGTGACTGAACTGTAAAAAGCATCTCAATGTATCCCAAAAAGTATTGTTATTGTTAACTAAATCCAAAACTACAACAATTAAAAATAAAAGTTTACAGGCAGAGTCATGCAAAATTAGATCAGGGATGCGTTTTAGGAAAGTAACAGGGTCAAATCTAAGCTCATGCTGATTTTAGATTACAGAGGTGAGACTGGAAGGATAAATCTATGTAATATGTAAGGTGATGCTCACCAGACTCTCTCTCCTGTCTGGAGGACTCCTGATTGAACATGCCGGCCAGAGGACTCGTCTGAGGCGGCAATGGAGGTGCCGGAATCAGTGCATCCGAGTTGGACTGTACAGGTACAGAAAAATGCAGGTATGAATTCATAACACAACCGGCCTGCACACTGTACTCATTACGTAGTGTAGGAATTGGTGTCCTCACCCTGCTGTGGCGCTGGAGGGATGGAGACGCCTGAGGAGTGTTGGCCACTGGAGTGCGCAGACCTTCGATCATGGACATCACACTGTCGGGGACATTGGTAGCGTCACTGCATTTGTCCTGCCAGCTGGTCAGGTTCTCTGACAGAAGCTCTCGAGCCTTCAAGAACACAAGAAGGTATCAGATCCAAGAGTTAAAGAGAGCACATGAGCAGCTGCAGTAATCATGAAGGTCTTCAGGGCTTGACATTAACTTTTTTTTTGCTCAGTAGTGCTTTTTCAAAGTTACTAGCCACTCAACATTTTCACTGGCCACAATTTTGACACCATGGGGGGAAAACTGCCATATAGATATTTTTTATATTATCTCATAATTTGGCAGCAGGTTTATTAGGCTGCTGTCACTTTAAGACATGACGCACAGATCCATTATACTGTCTTAAACATCAACTGTTTACTTTCACTTAAAACATAACTGACTGTGTTTACACGAAGAGTCGCCAAGAGGTACTCACTAGCATTTTGACATTGTGTGTATTTGACTGTTTAAGCGCAATAAACAGCGAAAAAGAACTCAATTTAGCACTGAGAGGCGCCTTTATGTGAGCGCAAAATCTGTGGAAATGAGTACAATTATGCGCAATATGCAAAATTTAAGTCCTGTAACACCAACAACATTCATCCGGGGTATCTACCTGGACATTAACCTACTTTGTGAGCGTTAAAAAAGTGTGTTCTATGTAGTATAAATGCGAGTAGTATGAATGCAATCTGGACTTACTGCATTCATTATAACTAGTGCAAAGTGCCCGTGCAAAATCAGTTTTTGTGTGTGTAATTGTTGGTTCGGTGTGTTTGAGTGCTCATTGTTACAATTACACAGCAAAAGTTCAGTGACATTTTTATTTGTTTTATTTGGGCTACTACAAATGATGGCCGTGAAAGAGACCGTGAACGCATTGAATAGGAAATGTTTAGTTGGTGAATAGCATAGGCTACTATAACACAGTTGTGATAACGTTAAAGCGCACCAGAATAAAATATAATATTCAGAAATAAATAGTGTAGCTGACTTACAGATTCAGTTAACATCCACAAATGAATAAGCGCGACGATTCAGGGAACAGACTACACAGTGAACTCCGAGAAAATGCTACTTAAGCTGCTTTCTTCGACCCTCTCTGTCTCTGGTCCTGTGCTGTGCTCACTCAGTGTCAGTGTGAGAGGGGGAGTGGCCAGCGGCTAGAGCGGCAAAAGCCAATGTGTGCTTCTTTTACCGATATATTTACCGATATCTTGGAACTGCACTTACTCGTCCACAAATGAATAAGCGAAACGATTGAGGGAGCAGGCTACACAGTGAACTCGGAAAAAACGCTATGCTTGAGCAAACAGTTTGTGAAAAGGCTACTACAAATGATGGCCGTAAATAAAATGTAAAATTTTGAAATAAACAGTGTAGCTAATTTTGTTTAGCTGACAGTGTTTGTGTCAGAATGTTTATTTTTTAAACCACAACCCTCTAATGTCAGAATGAACCACAACCCTCTAATGTCAGAATGAACCACAACCCTCTAATGTCAGAATGTTTATTTTTAAAGGGTCATGAAACCCCCCTCTTTCAGCTCAAGTCTAGCTCACAATCTTTTTGAAAAATGCAACTTAATTGGGCGTGGATGGCTGTGAGAAGAAGGGAGGGGAGTGGGTGTGGTATGGCATGGCAGGGGAGAGGGGAGGGGGGGAAACTGTCATCGCCAGTGGCCCATGCATATCGACTGTCACTAAAAATCAGTGGTAAAATGTGAGGAAATGCTAGATTTTTTTATAGCTGGCAAAGTTAAAGTCTAATGAAATACACTGACACCTTATTTTTGTCCTTTCAAAAGTAACTGAATGCCCTGCTACATATATTAGCCTACAGTAATCATAATTGTATTTAAAACATATAAATGTACATGTATATGTATAATAATGTCATTATAAAATATATTTGTTTATATACACACAATAAATGCATATATTTGAAAAGAATAAATTTTCCCGCTTAAAAAAACAAAACCGTTCCGTACATATCCTAGATCTACGCGCCCCCTAAACCCACATAATAAAGATGGACAGTGACATAGAAATTTGCACAAATTAAGCATACGTTCCATACAATTGAGGTATTATCGAAATATCAAAATTTTAATAACGAGTGATTATTTAACAAAAGGCATGTAAAACGGTCAGGGTTACATTTTAGACACACACACACACACACACACACACACACACACACACACACACACACACACACACACACACACACACACACACACACACACACACACACACACACACACACACACACACACACACTTCTGAAGCGATAGAAAAGTCCTCGGAACCGCATCACTCGCTAGATGACGCAACCTGCATTGGTGTACAAGGCCGAATTCCACCATTCTCCAGTTAAATGGTTGCTACACACACATAGTTTAGATGTGTCCGTGGTTGATGGCCAACCAGCCGCCCGCAGTCAGAGTCCAGCCCGGGCAGCATCGCGGGGAAAGATGCACTGGAACTTTTGCACCACAAAAAAACCCTTAAAAAAAACATCCCATCATTGCCTCTCTCATCTACTACGCGATATCACAGTTTGACATGTCTCTCATCATCATCATCATCATCATCATCTTTTTTTATTTAATGCCATGTCAGCAATCAGAGCTATCTTCATGGCAAAAATGACGTCTCTCATTGGAAAGTTCCATGTGGTGTCATGAATAATTATGAGACACCGATGAGTCATCAAAGTACTATTGTGCTCTGCCACATCACAGCCTGTGACGTAGACACGATAAAGATTTTAAACCCGGAAGACGAAAATAGCGGAAAAAAACTAAAATTTCACCATTTTCCCCCTACTATTAAATCTAACAGATGCTAATATTGTCTTCAATGGTGTTCAACACACATACCTCTGTTAAAATCTCAGAAAATTTGGTTTAGGGTTTCATGACCCTTTAAACCACAACCCTCTAATGTCAGAATGTTTATTTTTAAACCAACTAAGTGCTTCTTTTACCGATATATTTACCGATATCTTTTGCATTTCTAAACCAAACAACGTCAAACTTGGCACTGCACTTACTCGTGCCCGTAGCAAGACACCTGTCAAGTTTGAAATCCATCGGACTAACGGTTCGAGAGATATGCGAATAACAGACACACACACAGACAGACACAGACGTTACAATGGATATAATATCCATTGGACATGCACTTCAGAATCTCGCCAGTAGAAGGTCATCCGGGTACCTTTTGCATGCTGTTTCATGAGTACTGCAAAAATCGTCATTTTGCGTCATCGGAGGATTTTCTGTCCAGAGGCTAGAGACTACAGCCAGTAGGAGGAGCTGTCCCGCATGTGTTCAACCCGCCCATAGGGGGATCTCACTCACAGAATGTACACAGTGTCAGCCGTCTTTCTTTGGAAGCTAAGCTAACAGACTCTTGTTCTGTGGAGAAAGCTGAGTAGTAGGAGAAAGCTGAGTAGTAGGGGTTACCATCCTCTTTTTCCCGGACTTGTCCGGCGGACGAGATCGTTCAAAATGTCCGGGATTCGGCTTTTGCTTTCTGCAGTCGCCATTCATTGTTTACATGCACACCTCTTGTTTCAATCTAACTGAATTCATTCCGATTGGTGAATCTGTTTACATGAACGCTAAACAAGTGATCGGTTGATGTGCGTTTTACCATTGCTAAGAAAATTCCCGCTCCTCCGTGAGAGATGCGAGACGGGCGCGTCTCAGTAATGATAATGACGTTCTCCCGCGGCCGTCAGCCTCGTCCTGCTCGCCACAGTAATGATGAATGGCGACTGTAGAACGCAAAAGCCGAATCCCGGACATTTTGGGCGATCTCGAAATCCCTGGCAAACTCATCACGGAGTCTCAAATAGTAGCCAAGCCTTGTTTTCAACTGCACTCTCTTACCGGTAGGCGTGGCTTGGGAGTGGCCTCCTAGGGCAGCGAAGCAAGTGCATTCTGGGAGTTGTTGTCTTTCATCCACATAAGCCAAAAATACATTTTCTGGCTTTTCTCAGTCTAGAAAGCTCCAAATTAAAAAATGTCTTCACATTTCTTGTACATAAATTACCTATTTTAAATACACATTCATCTTTCCAGAGGTGAAGTATCCCTTTAAACCTTGCAGGCTTAGTTGAATCCAGCTGTCAAATATTCTGAAGTGTGCATTTCTAGCCTGCATGAACGCGTTACTCTGTGTGTGACGGTCTTTAAACCCTTGATTTCAAACTATGTTGCGCTATATTCAGTTGCCCACTGTGTCATATTCATGTCATTTTCTGTAACTAAAATCAGTGTTACCTTGTCTTTATATGAAAAAATCTAGCTAGTTATATATACATAGCTAGTTAGGGCGGGAACGCTCATATACAGGGTTTATACAGAGATTCTTAAATTGAATTTACTACCTTTTTACCACCTATTTTACTACCATCACAATATTTTTACTACCAACACGGCTTCAAACTTCAAAGTGTTAAGTAAAGTGACAAGTAAAGACATGAAATATCTTTCCAAAATGAATTAACATATTTAATCACAATTTAATGAGGCAATTATAACTTAATTTCAACACTGGGAGGGAGAGATAGAGAACCAGAGAGACTTAAACCTCTGTCTTTGGGTCCGACTCAAAATAAAAATAAATTCATGGAAGTTTAGTAAGGAAATAGGCCTGCACACGTAAGTTACCCTAATTGAAAACCATATAGACCAGGGGTGTCCAAACTTTTTTTAGTGAGGGCCAAATACAGAAAAATAAACAAAGGACCGGGCCACACACTAGAGGTGACATATTGACACAATACTGTATTTTTACAACCTGGCTATAAAACGCTAAAATCCATCCATATTTTTTTCCAAAACGCTATAAATCCATCCATATTTTTTCCCAAAACGCTATAAATCCATCCATATTTTTTTTCAAAACGCTATAAATCCATCCATATTTTTTTTCAAAACGCTATAAATCCATCCATATTTTTTTTCAAAACGCTATAAATCCATCCATATTTTTTTCCAAAACGCTATAAATCCATCCATATTTTTTTCCAAAACGCTATTAATCCATCCAGATTTTTTTTTTCAAAACGCTATAAATCCATCCAGATTTTTTTCCAAAACGCTATTAATCCATCCATATTTTTTTTCAAAAGCTATAAATCCATATTTTTTCCCCAAAAATTGTCTTTTTAAAAAGTATTTTGTCTTTTATTTCGTGTTTGCATTTGAGGAAAAAAACATGTAGCCTAACCGTTCGTTCTCCATTAAGGATGCTTTTAAAACTTTCACAGAGACATCAAACAGAAAACACAAAGCCTCTCTTTGAAACGAATTTCGTTTTGTATGAATTTTATCTTAATTTTAATCCATGTTTCATTATTTTGTATAATCACAACACGTTCAGACATGAACCGAAACTCAGCGTATAGGTAGCCTAGGCTACTCGCCTCACAGACCTAAACAAATTAGAAATATCCTATATCTATTATCTACAGAAAGCTTGAAATTTCTACTTTTAAACAGAACCATTCAAAACTAAATAAAAGTAGGCTAGGCTAATCCGTAAGAAATGCATTTTTCTCCGGCACGTTCACTACTGCGAAGATCGCGAGTCAGTGTCAACTTCATCTTTGCAGCTGACACAGAAACACTTGTTTATTAATAAACAATTAAAATGTCATAATATTTTTTTTTACAGCGTTTATTTTAGGTGCCGTTTATATGAACGCGTCACCACTGCATGAGAGAGAGAGAGAGAGAGAGAGAGAGAGACACACGCAAGGTCTCTCCCTCTCTGCCGTGCGCTCGCTACACGGTTTGCATGCGCGCTTTTGCTCGCTCGCTCGCTCTAGATTCGCAGGAGATTTTAACTAATTTCCAGGCATCATAACATTACAAAAGGCAATTGTAATATTTTTTTATTACTATTTTGGTATGATGAACATTCACCCGCCAGTGTGGCGGATAGCCTTTTGAGATTTACTCGCCAAACGTAAAATCTAACCGCACTTGGCGGGTGTTAATTTCGAACCCTGGCTGCGGGCCAATAAAAACTGGACCGCGGGCCGCAGTTGGCCCGTGGGCCGAAGTTTGGACACCCATGATATAGATCCAGTTAGATGGGGCTTCGAAAATGTACTACCTCGTCAGATGACGTTTACTACTTTTTACTACTTTTTACTGGCCTTAATTTGGCATAATTTAATTTACTACCTTTTACTACCTTTTACAACCCCGCGGAAACCCTGATATACATTTGTAAAATTGTGTGTAACGACAGATAGAGCCACAATGAGCCTGAGGAGTGAACTTATCAATCCATCTCGGTGGATGACGCTATGAGCAGTTGCACTCTGACCAATCACAGGACAGTTTTACTTGCATGTGACTTGCATAAACATTTTGGTACGCTTTGAAATGTTGCCAAAAGCGAACCAAACCAAGACCAAAAATAAAATAAAAATGCAACTTTAACAAAATAGGTCCCTGTTTTGGGGGAGCAAAAATGGCCTATTCTCACCAAGAATGATAACTTAAATATTAACGATAACCATGAAGTTTTAAAAATTGCTCTAAGTGAATAGTGGAGTCCACATCACCCCCATAACTATAATGACACAAACGAATGATGTGTTGCTGGAATCATTTTCAGAGCGATTCAGTGGACAATAAAAACCTTGACAGCCAATCAAAATCCATCCAATAATGTGTTTAGAATAAACACAACATTTTGCTTATTTAGTCATTGTTAGAGTTCTCGTTCTTGGTGTGAACAGGCCTTAGTTGTGTTAACTGAAGTAACCAACCTTGTCATGGAAAGCTGTGGTCTGGATGGAAAAGTTGCAGTGCTTGTCCACCAGGAAGCAGAAGCGCCTCTTCTCCTCCAGCAGAGCCTCTCGACAGCCGTCAGCGATGAACTTCTGCATGTCCATCTGACGGTGAGTGAGAGTCTCAAGACACTGCAGAGAACAAAGAGAACAAGGTCGCAGGTTTTTATCAGCTGTCAGTGTGATCATGGCTTTCAAGAAAAAAAAAAAAGGCATTGTGAAGATGACATCACACTTTTTGGTGCGAGCATTATAAAGGAACAAAGTGAACAACGAGATTGAATGTCAGGCGTTGTGATGGAAGCGAGTGTCAAAGGAGCTGCATTTATATCTCATGTACAATGACTGATAATGGTTAGAGATCACAATATGTGACCCTGGACCACAAAACCAGTCACATGAGTCAATTTATGAAATTGAGATGTATATGAATATGAAAGCAGCATAAATAAACTTTCCATTGATGTATGGATTGTTAGGATAGGACAATATTTGGCCGAGATACAGATATTTTAAGATCTGGAATCTGAAGGAGCAAAAAAAACGAAACATTGAGAAAAATCGCCTTTAAAGTTGTCCATTTCTATTGGCGATTGTGCTGCATTCACTCACAAAAATAAATGTTTTATATATTTACAGTAGGAAATTTACAATTTATCTTCATGGAACATGAGCTTTACTTAATATCCTAATGATTTTTGGCATAAAAGAAAAATCTATAATTTTGACCCATACAATGTATTGTTGGCTATTGCCACAAATATAGGCGTGCGATACGTGACTGGTCTTGTGATCCAGGGTCACATATGGTCTCAGTTGTCAGCAATCATGACGTAATTAGAAAGGGAAACTTTCTAAGAGGTATGACAACTACAGACTGAAAGTTGATAAGTTCGAATGAGCACCAGCATGACTGCGGCTGATTTTCAGTGAATAAAGACTCAAATGTTGGTCAGTTCTTCACACAAGCTAACTATGAGTGTGGTTTTCTTACGCCGCACATGTAAAGTATGTAGCCTGTGGAGGCTGTTCTGTGCAGGTGTATTCACAGGAACACACCCTCATGATGGCATAATGCAGGTGACGTGAGAGAGCATTCATCTCACAATGGGTTTCATCAGATCTCCACTCCTCAGAGATGACACAGAGATCTCTCACTGATGAATGAAAGCCACATCCCTCCCCCTCCTCCAACTCCACTGCTTGTCATAGGAATTTTTGTTGTTGTTGAGATTTTGCTTTGGTTTGTTGTTACTAGCCACGATGATTTTGCTTTCACTCATCTTTGAGCTTTTTTTCCAATCCATGTCATGTTTTGGCTGTGTGTGTGTGTGTGTGTGTGTGTGTGTGTGTGTGTGTGTGTGTGTGTGTGTGTGTGTGTGTGTGTGTGTGTGTGTGTGTGTGTGTGTGTGTGTGTGTGTGTGTGTGTGTGTGTGTGTGTGTGTGTGTGTGTGTGTGTGTGTGTGTGTGTGTGTGTCTCTCTCTCTCTTTCTTAACCACTTCATCTCCATAGAGCTACTTTTTGGAAATCATGTTTGGGCATCTCTCCCAAAATTATAAAGACTTCTGAAGCATCTTGTGACTTTATTCTTTTAAATTGAAATGTTGACTGCAATATGCAAATTAAGAAAATATGCAAATTAGGTACTGTAAATAGGAATATATTTGCATTTTATATCAAGTGGGTAGACGCCACATAAAATGTTTTTTGTTTTTTTTACAAAAAAAAAGGACAGTAATAAATTACATAAAAAGCCTAAACTACAATGTTATTTTTTTTTTTTTTTTTTTTCTTCAGCAAGGATGTATTAAATTGATCAAAAGCGACAGTTAAAAAAATTAAGTTAGGTTAAGTTCTTAAGATTTTGAACTTTCCATTCATCAAAGAATCATGAAAAATAATTATCACAATAATATGAAGCAGCACAACAGTTTTCAACATTGATAATAATAAGAAATTATTCTTGATTATTACATCATCATATCTGAATGATTTCTGAAGGATCATGTGACACTGAAGACTGGAGTAATGCTGCTGAAAATTCAGCTTTGATCACAGGAATAACTTACTTTTTAATATATATTACAATAGAAAACAGTTATTTAAAATTGTAATATTATTTCACTATATTAATGTTTTTATTGTATTTTTCGTCAAATAAATGCAGCTTTGACGAGACTTTTTAAAAAAATATTTAAAAAACATTTAAAAAATGCACGGTAGTACATGTAAATAAATAGGATTACATTTTTTTTAAGGTCTTTGACATTTGTGAGTTTGAGAAAATGTTTGAAAAATAGGGTCTCTATAAATGCTCAAGTGGACCTGGTCCTGTATAAAACGTAACTGACCTCAACTTGACCAACTCAAGGTAAACTATCTATTATGAAACATGATATAACATTTAGTATGAGCAAAAAGGTCTTTGAAAGACACCAGACCAATGTTAAAACAGTGGGAGGCGGTGACATTTAACAGCACACATCAAATATTTCAAAAGTCCATAGGCTGATGTTTTGTGAAAGTTTGCGAGACGAAGCTGAAAATATAGCGGAAAGTCAAAATCATCATTTATGTTTGTGATAACTTCATTCACTTATCAGGTGACTCAAGGTCAAGTACTACTACTCTACACGAAACCGTAAACACCACAGTCCCAACTCACAGCCGGGGACCGTAATCTACACGCTACACCTGCCACGACATTTCCTGTCTGCATTAATAAACCTTTGGATCAATTGTTAATGAAGAGGAAGGGCCAGCCTTTTATTCTGTTGTTATTCAAGCACAGGTACGGCTATAAATGGCGAATGAAAACAATAAAGGCTGGTGGTGCAGGAAGAGGCAGTGTGTGGGTAACCCCTCCTAATCAAGGGAAAGGCCCGAGGTCCTTACAGCTGATCTTAATCCACTTCCTCCTCTGTGTGCCAACATTTTCCAGTCACTCTGAATCATGTCTGCTTAAACAGGCCACCGCCATCCACAAATAAACCATCCACTGGACAGCAGGGCAGGGTAGGAAGGGTCAGATAGTTGCCCGACAATCAACTAGTCTTGATTTTTCTTAGCTTTAGCTTCAATAATTTTAATGGAAGTTCTTTAAATCGAATCAAATTAGAGAAGCATTAAGAAAAACTCAAAGGCAGGGTTTTAAAAATGAAATTATAAAACGGATTGTCCCGGTCCTTGATTCTGATTGGTTGAGCCGCGTTCGAAGCCGTTGTAAATTACTCAACAAGCAAAACAGTTTGTGATTCTTTGTTGCTGCATGTGTTGCTTAGCAACCTCTTTTGAACTACATTGCTTGGCGGAGGAATACATGTGTTGTAACGTTATATTTTTTGTTGCTGGTGTTTATTTTATGAATAAAATAAATATTAAAATGAATATTTTTATGGAGTAACCATTTTATAAAACGCTCTGTGTCGTGCCTAACAACGCCCCTTAGCTCTTCTAAATCCACTATAAAACACGGCTTCGAGGGGCTTATTGCTTAATTTAGGACCTGCACAAATATTAATTACGATTTAAACTACTCTACTGTTCAAATAATACAGATGTTGAAACAAATAAATAAAAATAAACTAAAACTTTTATAAAATTATTTCACATTTCAGCCTTTGAACCATTTTAAAAAAAAAAGGATGAATCAAAATGATCATATTTATATTCATTTAAAGTATTATTTCATGCACAATGGCTTCTTTTCAATCCACCAGCTGAATGAAAATGCAGGTCTCTCTGACAGCAGGTGAAACAGCAGAAATATAAATAATATTATTAATAATCTATGAGGAAAACATTTTCTTCAACGACCCTTTTTTTTCCCCATGACTAAGTCATTAAACGATAATTGGGACTATATTAACAATATCACTGACGAAAAATATGAGACTAAAATGTAGTTAAAAAAATTACTTGTCAGATGTCAAGAGTTTAAATCCCCCAATCAGAGCTTTTGAGTAAAAAGGATAAATTTTCTGCCCTTTGTTTTACTTATTTTTTGCGATCTGGCAACCATACACATGCACTCTCTCTACACTGCGGAAGAAGCGTCAAGTAAGCTGGAGTTCAGGGATCTCCACTGAGATCTTCTGCTTAAATGAAAGTGTCGTTCAACAGAAAAACATTATTGGAATTATTATTAGGAATTTCACTGTTTTCCAGTTTTCATAATGTAGAGAGTGTGTTAATTTATATGATAAATAGCCTATAATAAATTAGAAAACTAGATGAAATCAAATCATGTCATGGTCGAATAAAGCATGCGAACGAGTTGACCTCTTGATTTGTGATTATAGGTGAAAGTGCAATACGTCTGATGAAATGTAAAGATACATTTCTCAAATGACAACAATCGTTGCATCTATAATTTTTAGCAAAATAATCACGATTATCAATTCAACTATTAGCCTATCAGACATGTGATCAGCTTGAAGACAAAGAAAGGGTAAAACCCCATGGCAATTATTAGTATAACAAATGTTTAATTAAATTAATAAAGAAATATTTTACTTACTATTGTTATATAATACTTATATTTAATACGTACTATTATATTATACTATTTTAATACTATTACTATACTATTGCAGTAATACATACTATTGTACTGTAAATAAAATGAGTATTTAATAATCAAAATAATACTATTTTATAATACAATAAATGTTATAATAAAAGTATTAACAGATTGTTATTATTAGCATTATTGTTAATAATTAGTATCATCGTTATTATTATTTTATTTTACAGAGTTACAAAACTAACATTAATGGTTGTCTTAATTTCATTGCTTTCAAACGTTAAACAATTGAGCTTTTATTTTATAAGACGTAATGCTTCTCTTTGTTGACAACAGATTTATTTTATGACAACTCTCATTACGAAGATGATTGGCACATGTTGCGTTCCCAACTGCAAATTATAAGCGACACATACAGCACTTACTGTGAAGCGAAACTGAAAATGACTGAATGCTCCAGAAACGTGCAGCGTGTCAGACAATACTTTTGTATAATTACATCACAACATCACTAAGCCATATCACATTCTCACAACCATGCATTGTCAAAATTCAAAATTCAAAAATTCAAGTTACTAGGCAACTGCTGAGTGACACCGTTTCAATTACTCAATTACTCGTATTTGGTGCGGTGCTAAAACGATTAATCGATGCATCTTTTTTCTTGTGTGACTACTTGGTACTTTTAAAGCAAAGTATTTATGGAGTCGTATAGGTTAATTTTATGATGGATGGATGCACTTTATTGAGCTACAAAAACTCAGGTACCGTTCACTCCCATTATAAAGCTTTGATATAACTCCGATTGTGTTTGGCTGAAAGAAGTCAGTCAGTCACACCTAGGATGGCTTGAGGGTGAGTAAATTATGGGATCATTTTTTATTTTTCGGTGTACTAACCCTTAAAGGCCTATTCACACTGCACAGACAGAATAACACAGAATTACACAGCGTTTCCTAAAGACAAACTAGTTGACTAGTCAATTTTAAAAATATATAGTTCTGAATGTGAAGTGGGCAGATTTAAAAACACACTGAGGACGCATGAGGGTCTTTCCCTTACATATGTGCATTGTGTGTCTGGCTATAGTGCACACACACACAAACACACAACAGTCTGGTCAGCTCAGATAACAGCTGTATTTTCTGCAACATTACAGACCAACACACCCCCCCACACACACACACACACACACAGAGTTAAAAGCACCAGCGTATCTGTCCGAGAGAGCTGTGATGATCCGTGGGAGATGGACAGGGGCGTATGTGTGCTATTTGTCTTGTTTATCATCACAGACCCGTGATAAAGTCGGTTGCTATGGACACCTTCATTCTCCCCCCCGTGGAGGAAGGTAAAAGAAACAGAAGACATGCCACACACGGCGGAGAAGACATGAAAAACACACCATTCCTGCCTAAACGAGCAGACCTCGAAAAGACAGATGCCCACAGAACTTTTCCAAAAACCTAGAGCGGCCGTGCTGCCTTTATAACCATCATGAAACGGATTTGAACAACAAGACGCCACACAAATGATTCATACTGATTCTGACATTAGTATGCTGATATATGAACAATATGATGCTCTAATAGGCATACAAATACAGTCAACATACAAACATTGGGCAAACTAGTCTGTTCAAAAATGTTTTATTTTTATTTTTATTAATACTTTTATAGGCTTCCTACTCTTTTTCAGAGATCATTTTCCAGGACATTTCATTATGACAGGAATAAAAGATTAGAATCACAGATTCACAGCCTCAAGTAATATATTCCAGATGTCCGAAAGTGATAGTTATGACTAATATTTATTAAAAATAGACAAAGTGATAGATGATAGATAAATGAAAATTCTGTCATCATTTACTCACCCTCAAGTTATTCCAAACCTGTATGAATTTCTTTCTTCTGTTGAACACAAAAGATATTTTAAAGAATGTTGGTAATTAAACATAAAATTTTTTATGAAAAACTGTCTGGTTATCAACATTCTCCAAAATATCTTCTTTTGTGTTCAACAGAAGAAAGAAACTTCAAAATGTTCATTTCACGGTGAACTATCCCTTTAAAAACGTAGTTTATGTTTTAATTCAGTTTTAATTTACTATATATAATTGACAGTATATTCAGTGGTTGCGCACTTCACTGTCTTTTCATTTTTGGAAAATGCACTTTTTATATTCATCTTAAATTATGGTTATAGCGCATTCATATTATATTTATAAACTATTTAATAAAATTATCCCAAACAATCATTAAGTAATAATCTAGTGGACTGTTATAAACAAACAAGATATCACAATTGCATATATACTGTATATAGCTATGAGTTTAATGTTTTAAAATAATTACAATATTAAATAGTAAAAAGGAAAGATAAAATTTAAATGACTGCCAGTAGGTGGCAGCAAAAGAGTCAGAGGAGTTATTCTTACAAACGATTAATTCGAAACGCTTATGTATTTACGAACTAAGCAACTAACGGTCTGTATGAACGCAAAAACAAAACCTTTCTGTATGTTGGTAAAAAAACATTCTGCTTTTTGTACGTGAAACGGACAATATTTTGTCTAAAATGGAAGTAACTTCTGCAGAAATTCAATATCACATTTGCACTCATGCTTTTATTAAGTTTATATAAGTAGCCTACTATAACGTAGATGATGAATATAGCACCGACACCCCTAATCTGAAACAGGACTGAGCTAAAATCTTTGCCTAAGCTTTGTGCTTCTGTTTAGCACACTAGTCTGAATGAATCGCTGAACGTGTGATTTCGACTTCCCATATCGTCTCTGCTGTCGAGGTCAGGAGAGGCTGATTACAAGGAACATGGGAGCGGTAAAATGTCAGGATGACGATGATGTGCTGTCTGGAACAAGCAAAGGGAAAGAGGCATGTCTCTTATCACAGACACCGGCGTCACTGGCACATCCATCCATCATCGGCGGAGAGAGAGAGAGAGACAGTGAACTCCACGGTGAGGTGAGACATTAGCCATCAGGGTGCGGACACACAGAGCAAAGTAATTAATTTCTACAGGCTACCCTGACGAACAGACTGTGCAGAGAGTCAGAGCTCAGGGCGGATGAATAAACACGCCTGCCGTTTACAGATCAGAAGATTAGGGTCGGATTTCACGTACAGCTGTTTTGCTAGTGGACTTTATTCATACAGGGGATGGATCCATTCTCCGCCACTACGGTCAGAGAGTTTATGGAGGTGGTTGTGTTTGTGTGAGGTTTCACCCTCGTTCAAGATAAGCAACGACAACGGCTCCTTCATGAAAATGTTGCATATGAACACAAGTCTGCATCTGATAATGTGGCAGGGAGTGGGTTTGCAGCGCCCTGCTATAATTAAAATATATCTATAAAATAGACAGTTCCTGTCCTGTCTGCTGATTGTTCAGTTCAGCATTCCAGATAAGGCTGACACCTTGAATACATGTAGAAATATTAACTAATAATAACAACTAAAGCCCTATTCGGACAGGACTAGTTTAACATGGAGAGGCGGGGTTAAGTAATAATTACCAAAGCTCCTCTGTGATTTTAGTCCCGTCCGAATGTGTCATCTCTAATCATTATGGACAATGTCAGTAAAGATTATGGCGACTTTTACCTTCAGTAAAAAGGTCCAGAAAAATGACCTCAGGTAATACTAGTCCTGTACGAATAGACCCGCTGTAAATATGTACGCAAATATTTCGGCATTTTGTGTTTAAAAGTAGTTTTCCGCAGTTTTTCCAAGTATGGAGACGCTTGAAAAAGCGTTCAGTTGCGTTCTAGACGCTGGGACGAGTCTGTGGCAAAACTTTTCCACACACCATTCAGATCAGAAAGAAGATCGAAAGCACTTGTTAGAGGCACGAATCATCTTTTAGCGTAAGTGCCTTTTACCAACACAATCCAATCTGAAGTTAATTAATACATCGTTCGACCGGACACATATATATATATATATATATATATATATATATATATATATATATATATATAAAATATAGGTTATTTGTGTTTGCGCACATGATATCAGGAAGCAACGTAATACACACATGACGACTGGAGGGTTACGGCGGGGTGTAAATCGAGTTACTCCTCCCACTTCTGCTAGTTTTACTGAGATATCTTATCCCGTGCGAATTGGCCATTAATATTTCAGACGTCCTGTGGTAAAATCACATTACTTCATCTACCCTTGTAAAGTTAATCCCATCCGAATAGGACTTAAGTCAGTACTTCAATGCTACATGCCATTATTGCTACATGGAAGTTTTTCCATGCAACCATTCAATTCTGAACAAAAAACTAGTTCGAGCAATGAGTGGCATATTACATCATAATAGACAGTGGTAGATACACCAGTGTTTCCCAAGTTGTCAGGTGTGCTGTGGAAAATGATTAAAATTCCAAAAATTAAGTAAAAATAAATGCTACAAATAAGAATATATCGTTGCTGTTGGGCCAAAACCTTGTATCTCTATATTTCATCATTTTTGTTTAATAAAATGAATGCTATTGGTCACCCTTTATGTCTGTTTTACAAATATATAACCAATAAAAAGCATTTAAAAGAGGTGGTGACTAAACCTTGTAACTCCATTGGCTCCTCAAACTGTCAATCAAATCTCATAACTCCACCCGCCTCTATCGTGAATGAAGTGCAGCACACAGTTTGGAGATCTCCGCTTGCTTGCAATGCAAGGGTCAACAAAGAACTGATATTTGAGTAAGTACAACGTTTTCTTTAGTCAAGAAACACTATGTCAATAAATGCTAAAGCTTTTTGTATTTGCAGAGCGGGGAATAGTCTTAGTCCGGTGTTACATATCCTGTGCATAGAACTTCATCTTTTGTATCATGAGATTTTGATTATAAGATTTCAAAAACAACTGAGTGCCCATGTAGCTACAATAAAACTTCATATCCTGTAAGTTGATCAAAACGTAATGTGCACTGATTGGCTCAGTTCCTGTGACCGACAAAATATCTCTGTCATTCGCTGGTCAAAAACCTCTTAACGCCATTTGAGCTTGATTTTCAGAAAATGTTGATATTATATTGACACATAAAAAGAGGTGTGCTGTGGGATTTTTTGCTTATCAATGGCCATGGCAAAAATAAAAATAAAAGTTGGGAAACACTTTTTTGTGTAAAACCTAAGTATAACCAAAATATAATTGTGATTCGATTCTGATAAAACGGCGACTGTGATTTAATAATAATAAAAAATCCTGGTTTGATGTGCCTGTTTGTAGGACTGCAGAATTTGGCCAAAATTGTATTAGGATAACAACTGTAAAATTGCCATTTTAATATTTATGGCTGTCATAATTACTTTTTGGTAACCCGTTTACATTAACTAACCAAATGTGTTTACAACAATACTTCTCTAGACGGGCAGTTTGACCATGAAATGCGTTTGACCATCGCGTGAACACAGAATTGATTCCTTACTTGCGCTTGAACGGACACATACACACAACATTATGCCAACATACCCATCTCGGCAAGTATTCTCACGGTTATGTCTTAAGTGAATATTTGAGAAAGAAACCGGATGTGTGTCAGTACATTCGGTCCGTGCATTCGGTCTTAAAGTGACAGCAGCCTAATATTCTTGCTGTTGTCTGTGTTATTAATATATAAAAAAAATAAAAAAAGCATCATCATCATCATCATCTACTATATTTGAGAGAAAAGAAGATAGTGAGGAGAGCAGTCAGGAGGAAAGTGATGCCGACAGCTTGCACCCCTGCTTATAATGACCGTTAAATGAAAGAAAACAGGTTTTTTGTTTGAATAAATGCTTTTATACCGTTTGTTTGTTTGTTTTATTCAAATGTCAATAATCAAAAGCATGTCAAACAATTTAACTGATTGTGGGTTCGATTAACAACGTATTTCTACTATTAATGATTTATTAAACTTTTAAAGAACACTAGAGTCCTATGAAATTTTTGTCAGTAATACTTATCTATGGATTTGAAAAATAAAAACAAACGTGCGTGTATATAGTACGTATGTACGAGTTATTAAAAGCACACATACCTCGTTCTCTTTACTCTCATACTTCGAAGAGTTCTTTCCTTGACTTTTCCTCCTGAGTTTCTTCAGGTCTGACTGCGATCTCTCCAGCGAGTCCTGCTTCATCTTGTGCTCGGTCTGGTATCTCTTAAACGTGGCCTGTGGACAGACAGTATTGGATCAGTGTCACTCAGGGACAGGGAGACGTGTCCACACACGCATGGCGTGTCAGCGCAAAGAGGAGTTTGATTGACTTCTGCTCTAGATGCAGACAGGAAACAAACAGTGTGACATGAGCCTGTCTGATTTTCATTCCCATCTCTCATTCCCAAGAAAATGCAGTTTTTAAGGCACATTTCCCAAGCGTCTGCAAATTATCATAAGTGGACACCAGCACTGGGAATGTGACAAAGCGTGACAGTAGCCATGATGAAAATAATCAACCTTTTCCAGTTACCAGCTATGTTTTCCAACTACCAGCATGACACACTATATCAGTGTTTTTAGGTCACACTGTATTGCACACATGGCATTATAACAGAGAATGCAGAGGCACTAGTCAAATGCAAACATGCTTTCGCCTCTGCCTCTCTAGCATTGGTAAGTCCAATTCAAGTAAGCAAATTAGGCCAGAAAAAAAGTAACAATTTACATATTAATTTCCTACAAATGCTTCTCAAAGACCCTGCATGGCTTTTCATCACAATACTGTTGTTTACTACTAGGTGTTTTCAGTATTAACAAGTTGTATTTTGCACAAGTTGTTTAAGTTTTATGAGTGTTTTTGTGGCACTTGCTGTAAAAACTGCTCTGATTAAAAAAAAAAAAAAATTGAAATTGAAATGGTATTTTCCCCTTCAGTAGCGAAACTGAGTTACTTTAAGTCTAAAGTCAGCTACTTTCAAGTCCTGTGTGAGCCTTCAGGACATTTTAGGATTTTTGTTAGTAGAAAACTTTTCAAACCATCAGTTTTAACTATATATTTATGTCTGTCATATGTCTGCTTTTAAATGTAGTTTAATTTATTAGCAGCATTTAGTGTAAATACACTACTGTTCAATTGTTTGGGGTCGTCCATGAGGGGCTGGCGCATTTACTTTCGTTTTGTTTATGATTATAGTGTTTGAATGTTCGCCGGTTCCCGCCTCCTCCTTCCCTGAACAACAAACCTCGATATAATTGTCAATGTTGAAAACATTTGTGCTGCTTTATTTTTTTTGTGGAAACCATCTTTACTGTTACTTTTGATAAATGTTATGCATTTTTGATGAATAAAAGGTATCAATTTCTTTAAAAAAAGAAATACTTTAGTAAAGAAATTATATTATTTGATAGCTACTAAATTAAAAACAACCTTTACCCTTAAAATAGCTTCAATGTAGTTACTTGTTGTCAATATTTCAAGTAGCTTCCCTATCAATGATTAATATGGCAGCTCACCGTCATGTATTTCACATCCATGTCTGTCTTCCTCTCCAACTCTGAAATAACCTCCCGATGAAACCGTCTGAACTGTAGAGAAAGAGAAAGATATGAATGATGAATGATAATGATTGGCGCACACACACACACAAAAAAAACTAGGGGTGCGCGATATTGACAAAAAAAAATTCTCTCTATTTTCTTGGATTTTTTTCGATAACGAGAATTCGATGATATTTTGCTGAGTGTGTTTATTGTGCTGGTAACTCGGCAGGTTTAGGACTGACTCCTGAAGTTTTTGATATTCTTCATATGTGGTCAGTTCGTAGCAATGACAGAAATTAAATTTTCAAATAATATTCTTACCTAATTAAATGTAGCCTATGCATCATTTATTATGTTAAATTATAAAAATTTTACAATATTAAAACCGCGTATACTGAATGAGGCAAGGGTGTAGAGTTACATTCAAGCTATTTTAAAGACATGAATACATTTTGGTGATCAAAGATGAGTTTTAAGGGATGAAATGATTGACTACAGGGGGACTTTAACTTTATCATATGATATAAATATAGCCTAAAAGACAAATACTCAATACAGGGGCATTTTTACTGCATTTTAATAGGGTAAATCATGCAGTGAGAGTGTGCACTCTAAAATGTGCACATGCAGATTAACCTAAATCGAAAAGGCAAGATCAAGCAGTGTGTGCGTGGAGTCTAGGTGTGTTTTTGTTTGGTTTTTGCAAAGTGAGGGACATACTCAATAATGTCAGACTGCACATTGTTTAAAAACAACAATTATGATATTATCGCAGACGATATACATCCCACTCCCCTAACACACACACGCACAAACGCACAAACGCACGCACACACACGCGCACGCACGCACGCACACACACGCGCACAGAAAATGAGACAACTGGGTGAGTCGGCAGGCAGTTTACTGTTGTTGTATAAGCTAAAGTGCTTACAGAGGAGATGAGTCACAGACAAACAGAGGGATACCCACACACACACACACTAACACACCAACCTAATGAAGGAGGGCGAGAGCGCTTGCATCAACATCATCATGGCTGCAAGTGCGGCCGCCCACCCCTCTCCCTCCTTTCTGCTCCACTAATCTGTTTTTACCCCTCTTTAAAAACAGAATCCCACACTCCTACACTTCCTGACACTGACACGTCTTCATTAATGCATGTCTTCATTCAGAAAAATGCTTCATTTGTTACGAGTGGAATCACCGTTGTGTTTTAGATGCATCTGCCCTACATTCAAGACATTCTCCTTTCATCATTGCACTCTTTTACAGGAGTATTTTTAGGTTCTGCTTACTATGCAACACAGTAGCCTGTAGATCTGACGTAGAAATGCACCTGTAAATGTCATGAGTAAGGCTGCAACTAACGATTATTGTTCAATCGTTCAATATTTTACAGATTAATCAACTAATCTATCAATTATTTTTCAACCGATTAATATAACCATACATCAACGGATTATTTTCAGATTAGACGATTAACCCTTAGGTTTAGGGATGCACCGAAATTTCGGCTGATGAAAATTTTCGGCCGAAAATGGCATTTTCTGTTTTTGGCCAAAAGAGAAAAAGGCAGAAAATAAAAGCCGAAAATATGCCGCCCCGATCCTCCGTGTTCAGTGATCAGGTTTCACTCTGGCTCAGCATGTTTTGCAACTTCGAAGCGCGTTTTTGCTGTTTGTGTATAATAGCTACTAGGGATGTCAACGATTAATCGACGATCGATTAATTGTCGATAATACATTTAATCGATACAACTTATCGATCATCGATTAAGCAGGTCTTCATGCGTGTGCGCGCTGCTCAACCGCGAAACATGTATAGCCAGCGTGCCGGAGTTATGTTTGGGACCATTTTACACCTTCATCATGACTATAAGTTTGCGTGTGCATTCGCAGCCTTTTGTTTTGTGCAAATGTAAGTTGTAATACTGTTTATTTTCTGTAGGCCTATCTATATCTGATTTATCTCATATTGGATGCATTTGGTATAGAATTAACTCTGTAGTAAAGCGTCAGCTTCAGCGCGCGCAGCTCAAACGGCAGTGCACGACTAATATTGACTACTGGGACTGTAATATTACATAACATTATAAAGAGAACAATATTGTAATAAAACATTGTGAATTATTTGGGTTTAGTTGCCGTGTCGCGTTGCTCCAGGAAGACCGCGTCCACAACATGAGTAGTTCTGAATGAATGGCACGTAACTTAGTTCAAGTTCACTTGTGCATGAATTTGCGTCATTTTGTCCAGATATAATTTGTAATATTATGTTTATTTTGAATATATCTGATTAATCTCATATAGGATGTGTTTCTTTTAGATAAATAACGTGCTAGCAAAGTGCTCCAGTTTAACGGTAGCAGATTCATTCAGCGCGTGCAGTTGTTCCAGGAAGAGTTGTTCCACAACAGTCACATATTCTAAGCGCATATGAGGCGGCATTGGTGACACGTTGTATTAGTAGTTATATTTGATTATTAAATAATTAATTTAATTATCAATCACATCGAAACATTTTACAATCCTACTAGCCCTTTATTTATATTTAAAACCATTCTAATTGATTTGGTGAGGAACATAGCGTTTTGAGCAGCATTTGCAGACCCTGTCATGCTGTCATAGCCACTGCCATAGACGTATATCGCAGTATTAAGGCTAACGATTAATCGATTAATTGATCGTTAATTTAAACGACGATCGATCATGGGAATTTGTGAAAATTGACATCCCTAATAGCTACATAATAATAGCTTTGTAGGACTACTTTAGTTTATTTTGTCAAAAAAATAAATCAGTTAAATCTGATTCTGCTGCATAGAACTGAATGAAAAATAATATACCGTATTTTCCGCACTATAAGGCGCACTTAAAAGCCTTTGATTTTTTCAAAAAACGACAGTGCGCCTTATAATCCGGAGCGCCTTATATATGGATCTGGCGCCTTATATTAATGTCTGTAAAACAACCGCTGACTTAAACCTTTTGTTTATACTTTCGCCTGGCACCGGAGCGCGAGCCTCCGCTGACTGAGCGCGCACCTCCCCAAACAGACGAGGCATTTATACTTGAGGCAACTGTTTTGTTTTAGACTGAACACCAGACCATACAACTGATTTAGACGCGCAAACTGGGTGCCGGTGTGATGAGATGTAATATCCGTCTGCTCGGGCAGATTCGGCTCAAAGTCGTGCATCTTCGGATGCGGAGGCGCGCGCGCTGTCACAATGACGTCATTTTGCCGCTCGCGCGCCTCCGCATCCGAAGATGCACGACTTTGAGCCGAATCTGCCCGAGCAGACGGATATTAGTTTTGTATTACCTTCGCGCTCATGCGGACGCGTCGAGTATAAACAAGGTTTTACAGCTCAGCCACTTGTTTTTTCATATTTTTTTGCAAGTGGTAGATCTTGGTTTACATTTGGACTTTGGATGTGATCTTAGGCTTGAAAAGGTTGGTGACCACTGCATAACGCAAACCCAGTCAAACGTTTGACTGCAGTATCTTCTATTCTATGCGCCTTATAATCCGGTGCGCCCTATATATGAAAACAGTTCTAAAATAGGCCATTCATTGAAGGTGCGCCTTATAATCCGGTGCGCCTTATAGTGCGGAAAATACGGTATTGATATTAATGCATTGATATTTAATATTATTTTAATATAAGCCTATTTCTGTCCAATTTTTGTGTTACTTGAAATAAAAGTGTGGTTATTTTATTTTATTGGCTTGATTTAAAAAAAAAAATCATATTCATTAAATTACTGAATTAAATAAAAAAATTTGTAATAATACAATTAATTATATATATATATATATATATATATATATATATATATATATATATATATATATATATATAAATAAATACAACTAATTTAAAATAATAAAATTAATAACACATATTTCTTTTAAGTCATTTTCGGTTTCAGACCAGAATTTTCTTTTTGGTGCATCCCTACTTAGGTTAATTCACCAATAAATAATAACCACTTCAGAGGGGGGCACCAAAACTTCAGCCTCTTCAGTTTTTGGCCGAAAGAGAAAAAAGGCAGAAAATATATGCCCCTCAGTGTTCACTGTTCAGCTCTCAGCATTTTTTGTAACTTTGCGAGCGGCTCCACTTCTGAAGATGCACAACTTTGAAGCGACTCTGGCCGAGTAGACTGGCACCCAGTTTGCTATGCTCAGTTTCCAATTTTCCATTTTTGTACTTTTTGCCGCTGTGAAGCTACCCTCTCGTTCACCGCTCCGCTCCACGCTATCTGCTCAAAAAGCTCTGATAATAATAGCCTTCTAGGACTATACTTTAGTATGAAAATTGGTCAAAAAAAAAATAACACTGTTAAATCTGAATTGGTTGCATAGAACGTACTCGGTTACTAACGTAACCTCGGTTCTCTCTAGAAGAGGGACCGAGTACTGCGTAAGATATCTTACGCTAGGGGAAAATCCTTTTTCCGCGAGATATTGAAGCCAAAAATTATCCTTAATTTTGTAATAATGCAAAACGCGTTGCAGCAGCAATGCAGACATAGGCGAGACAGCTCGCGCGCCTATTGGCTGCTCTGCGGCAACTGCAGCAGCCTATCGAGCGAGGCCTGGCGTGACGTCAGACCCAATCAGGGCACTTCGCGCCCGCTGCGTCACGTCCCGCCGAAATGGGCGTGGTCTAGGCCTATAAATATCGCTCGCAGGCAGCTATTATCTGGTTTTTCATCATCGAAGCAACCAGAGCGTGTGCATGCACGGCAAGATACGCAGTACTCGGTCCCTCTTCTAGAGAGAACCGAGGTTACGTTAGTAACCGAGTACGTTCTCTTACGAGAGGTCTCTCGTACTGCGTAAGATATCTTACGCTAGGGGACCCAGTGTAAAACGCCGTGCGTGCTGAGATCTGACACCAAAGACCCAAGGGCGAAAGCCCGGGGTACATATAGTGCACAATCACTCAGTGAACTCACAGAGAGTCCGGGAAGAAGGAGGGGTGCAGCCTCACTTTCCACATAAAGTAGCGTCGAAGGGACGCAAATTTCATCATACAGACAGGGCGGGGTACGGCCTGAACTGATGGAAAAAAATGTGGGTCTTACACAGTTTGCCCAGCTTTAAACTGTCGAAAATTGAGCTGTGCTCAGTAAACGCAGCATTCTGAGCTGAACGCATCAGGTCAGATAATACTGGTAGTCTAGACCGACAGCAGCCTGGCCTGCAGGGCGGGAACCTCTAGGTTATAGAACCTTACAAATGTAGACGGGGAGGCCCAGCCTGCCGCCATACAAATATCTTGCAAGGCAATCCCACTCGACCAAGCCCACGAAGAGGCCATGCCTCTTGTGGAATGCGCTCTGACACCCAAAGGGCACTGCATGCCCTTGGAGGCGTATGCCAGCGCTATAGCATCAACTATCCATCTGGATAGGCTCTGTTTCGACGCGGCTAGTCCCTTAGAACGTCCGCTAAACGAAACAAAGAGCTGTTCCGTCTGTCTGAAAACAGACGAGCGAGACACATAAGCTCGTAATGCCCTGACTGGGCAAAGGAGGCTCGCGTCTCTTTCCTCATCAGGGACCGGTAGGGCTGACAGAGAGATAATCTGCGCCCTAAACGGTGTGTTGAGGGATTTTGGAACATAACCGTGCTTAGGTTTGAGTATAACTTTTGAGTCATTGGGCCCAAACTCCATGCACGCCGCGCTCACAGAGAGCGCGTGCAGATCCCCTATGCGCTTCACCGAAGCGAGAGCCAGCAAAAACACAGTTTTGAAAGACAGGTGTTTCAAATCGATTGACTGTAAAGGCTCAAATGGCGCACCTTTCATGGCTTCCAGAACCGTAGAAAGGTCCCATACGGGGACTGAGGGAGGTCTGGGAGGATTCAGTCTCCTAGCTCCTTTAAGGAAGCGGATGACTAAATCGTTCCTTCCTATTGACTGACCAAGCGTTGTTTCTGAGAACGCTGCTATAGCCGCCACATAAACTTTGAGCGTGGAGGGGGCCCTGCCCCCATCCAACAGCTCTTGTAGGAAGGAAAGCACCTCCGTCACATCACAATTTGTGGGTGACACACCACGGGCTGTGCACCAGCCCGAAAACACTGACCATTTCGAAGAATAGAGTCGTCTTGTAGACGGAGCTCTAGCCTGCGTGATCGTGTTTAATACTCCTTTAGGGAGTCCAACATGTACCCGTTGATGGCCCAGACATGAAGGGACCATAGATCCGGGTGAGGATGCCAGATCGAGCCGCGGGCCTGTGAGAGGAGATCTCTCCTCACTGGTACTGGCCACGGGGCAGTACTTGCTAACTGCATCACGGCTGGGAACCAAGGTTGGTTTTTCCAGAACGGTGCTACCAGCAGTACTGAGCATCCTTCTTCCCTGATCCGTTCTATCACCTGAGGCAGGAGAGAGACGGGGGGAAAAGCATAGAGCGGGCGGCGGGGCCACACATGGGCCAGCGCGCTCCTGCTCTTGGAGAAAAATTCTTGACAGTGAGCGTTTTCTTGAGACGCAAACAGGTCCACTTCCGCTCTGCCGAATTTCTTCCACAGCAGTTGGACTGTCTGTGGGTGTAGGGACCATTCGCCTGCCGGAACGTTGTTCCTGGACAGTCTGTCTGGTCCTATATTCATGATCCCTGGCACGTGCGCTGCTCTGAGCGAGCGCAGGTTGCACTGAGCCCATACCAGGAGGCGTTCTGCCAGCCTGTACAGTTTCTCGGATCTGATGCCGCCCTGGCGATTTATGTAGGATACCACAGACATGTTGTCCGAGCGGACCAAGACGTGGTGACCTTTTATTTGGGGACAAAAACGCGTCAGCGCGTTGTCTACTGCCAGCATTTCGAGGCAGTTTATGTGCAGGAGCTTCTCCCGTTCTGACCACTGGCCGAAGAACGGTCTGCCCTCGAGCAGCGCTCCCCATCCCGAGGTGGACGCGTCCGTGGACACCACTTTCACCCTCGAGGAAGTCCCCAGGCTTACACCTGATTGGTACCAGTCGTTCGCTTTCCAGGGTTTCAGCGCTGTAACGCATTTCTGATTGACCCTGAGGCGAAGCAAACCGGGTGCCCACGCTTTGCGTGGGACTCGCGCTTTCAGCCAAAACTGCAGCGGGCGCATGCGGAGCAGACCCAGCTGGAGTACTGACGATGCTGAGGCCATGAGACCTAGCATCTTCTGAAATCTTTTGAGCGGGACAGACGCGCCGCAGCGAAAAGAGTTCGCTGTGCGTCGAATGTCTACCGCGCGCCGTTGTGATAGTCGCGCTATCATGGATAGTGAGTCCAGTTCTGTGCCCAGGAAAGATATTTTCTGACTGGGTGACAGGGAGCTCTTCGCCCAATTGACACTCAGACCCAAATCCTCGAGGTGATCGAGTAAAATGGTCGTGTGTTCTATGAGCACTGCGCGAGATTGCGCTAGAATCAGCCAATCGTCCAAATAATTCAGCACTCGCATGCCTCTCATTCTGAGGGGTGCGAGCGCCGCGTCCATGCACTTCGTAAATGTACGGGGTGCTAGGGACAAACCGAACGGCAGGACTGTGTACTGATATGCCTGGCCCTCGAAGGCGAATCTCAAAAATCGCCTGTGACGTGACGCTATCTGTATTTGAAAATACGCGTCTTTCAGATCTATTGACACAAACCAATCTCCTTGGCGAATCTGCACAAGGATTTGCCTGGTCGTGAGCATCCTGAACTGTCGCTTCACAAGCACTTTGTTCAGTTGCCTTAGATCTAGTATGGGTCTGAGACCCCCGTCTTTTTTCGGTACCAGGAAGTATCTGCTGTATAGCCCTCCTTCGCTCTGATCTTGAGAGAGGGGTTCTATGGCCCCTTTTCTCAATAGTTTCGTCACTTCGGCTCGAAGTAGATGTGCTACTTCTGTTTTTACCGTGGTCTCGACGCGCGCCACATAGCGGCGAGGGCGTCGGCGAAACTGCAGCGAATAGCCTCTTTTTATAATGTTCAGCACCCACTTCGAAACCCCGGGCAGCTTTGCCCATGCGTCTGCATGGATAGCTAGGGGTCGAATACGAAGCGCGCTCCGCTCGCTCAGCAATGGAGAAGCTTCTGTGTGCTGTAACACAAGCGTGTCGCTCGTGACATTTGAGGCATGGGGACATTCTACGGTGGTTAACCGCGAGGGGGAGGGCTGGGCGGTTCCCGTGGGAACTGTTATGTCTATGTGTGGATGTGGGCGCGGGACAGCGGGCACATTTATCACACCGAAAACATCGTTCGCTTGCGTGAAGCGAGTGCATGTTGGTTTCGTTTTTACAGAAACCGTGAGACATGCGTAACGTGGTGTTAGTGGGCACTGGGTAGTGGGCACATTCACCATGTTTGAAGCGCAACCGACCTGAGTCGGTTTTATGTGCGCGAGCCCTGTGTGACAGGCTGTGCTTATGTGTAGGGATGGGCACTGGGCAGTGGGCATTCTTACTACACACGAAACACCATCGGCCGTGGCCGGGACACCAGAAAATACGCTCTTTTGGGGATTTATCTGGGTAGCCGTGAAAACGGCATTTGTGTGCAGGCAAGCGGGTGACAGAACCGACTTGTTGGCTGCAGAAAACACTGGAACAGTCACATTTTCTGGAACTGGACGAGCGAATAGCTTTGGTGTGAGTCCGGCCGCAGCGGGACTGGAACACCGTCGTTTTCCTAGCTGTGCTAGGACGACTTCGGGGCCTCGGGCTTCACCGTAACCTTAGGTCGCGGGCCGCGTCCTGCGGGGCGGCGACCGGATGAGCGGGAGCGCGGTCTCGCGCTTCTGGCCTGGCGGCGCTGTGAAGTGGAGGCAGTGGACGGTGGCTGTGGCTGTGAGCTCTGAGCAGACGGTTTCGCACGGCCTGCTGCAGAGCTGGAGCGCTTCGGGAGGAAGTGCTTCATAGCCTGAGACGCTTTCTGTACCTCTGCGAATCTCTCCGCGAAATCTTTGACGGAGGATCCGAAGAGGCCTGCGGCGGAAAGCGGGGCGTCGAGGAACGCGGTGCGCTCAGACTCGGCCATTTCCGAGAGCGTCAGCCATAGATGTCTCTCAGACACGGTGAGAGAAGCCATAGTCCGTCCAATGGCTTGCGCTGCGGACTTAGTAGCACGAAGGGCGAGGTCCGTGGCACTCCTTAAGTCCGGCACGCAGATCGCGTCAGGTCCTTCCTCATCCAGCTTACGGAGGAGATCGGCCTGGAAGATCTGGAGCGTTGCCATGGTATGCAACGCTGACGCAGCTTGCCCGGCGGCGGAGAAAGCGCGGTGGAGCAAGCTCGACGTCGTGCGGCAAGCTTTAGAGGGTAGGGCCGGCTTAGCGCGCCGTCCAGCGGAGGGCGGGCATAAGTGGGCCGCTATCGCCTCTTCAACCGGCGGCAGCGAGAGGTATCCTTTGTTCTTGGCATCGTCAACGGCGGAGAATGCCAAAGAAACAGCAGGACGCACTCTAGCAGAATAGGGGGCGCTCCAGGACTTGGCGACTTCTTCGTGTAACTCAGGAAGAAAGGGCGCCGGTCTGGACACAGGTGAAGCGCGCTCCCCAGGCAGGAAAAATCCATCCAGCCGGTTGTGAGCGGGCTGCTCAGGCGAAGACCACTCGAGGCCGAGGCTCGCCGCGGCCTGTGCGAGTACTCGCATGAGTTCCGTCTCGATGGAAGCTCTTTTGCCTGACGAAGTGCGGGCAGGGGGCGCGGGGTCCTCAGAGCCCGCCCAATCCTCACTGCCTGACGCCAGGATAGAGCAGGAATCATCCTCTCCCAGCAGGGCTTCCTCATCCGCGATATCAACGGAAGCGGCGGCAGACGGCGGCCGCTGTCCGTCAGGAAGCGAAACAGAAGAAGCCGGGGAAGCAAGCGGGCGAACCGGCGAGCTTTGGCGGCTGAGGGAGGGTTCCGGGGCCCGCTGGGCACGGCGCTTTTTACGGCGCGACGCCGCGGCGGGCGGGGGAGCAGTCTCGGTGAAGACGGCTAGGCGAGTCCTCAGAGTCGCCATTGCCATCAGCTCGCAGTGAGGGCATCCGCCGTCAGCGAGCGCGAGAGCTGCATGTTCCTCACCCAGGCAGGAAACGCAGATCACGTGGCGGTCCCCGTCGCTGAGTGTGGCTCTGCACGGGCCGCAGGAAGGCATCTTTAAAAAGACGCTAGCTCTTTTAGAAATGTGTGTCGCAGCGGCGACACACACACACAGAAATACAGTGTAATAAAGAGAAGGATATAAGCGCCGGAAAGCGCAGCAGGAAGGCGGCGCGGCCAGCGACTTCAGTGACTCGTCCCGCTGAAGGTGCTCTCTCTCGACGGCGCGGCTCCTAATCCAGCTCCAGCGATGCGTGTGCTTCGCTTGAAGGATGAAAAAAATCAGATAATAGCTGCCTGCGAGCGATATTTATAGGCCTAGACCACGCCCATTTCGGCGGGACGTGACGCAGCGGGCGCGAAGTGCCCTGATTGGGTCTGACGTCACGCCAGGCCTCGCTCGATAGGCTGCTGCAGTTGCCGCAGAGCAGCCAATAGGCGCGCGAGCTGTCTCGCCTATGTCTGCATTGCTGCTGCAACGCGTTTTGCATTATTACAAAATTAAGGATAATTTTTGGCTTCAATATCTCGCGGAAAAAGGATTTTCCCCTAGCGTAAGATATCTTACGCAGTACGAGAGACCTCTCGTAAGAGAACTAAATGAAGAAGAATATATTGATATTTAATATTATTTTAATATATTTTGTGTCCAATTTTGGGGTGTTACTTTAAATAAAGAAGGTTATTTTATATTATTTTTATTTTATTCAATTAAAGTATTTAATCAACATCATCGGTTACCTCGTATCCCCCTAATAATGAGAAATCCTCATGACGCACATCTGTCAGTGTTGATAAAAAGAAAGTTGTCGGATAAAGTTGGCCGATAAAAGTAATTATCTGTGCAACTGGACATTAGTATAAAAGCAGCCAATGATCAGAGCCCTGTCAATCAATATGGGATAGAAAAGGGCGTCAGGCGCTTGAACTCTCAAGAAGGGAAGAAAATGTCTCTATCTTGGGTGAATATGACAGCAGATTTGTCATTTGAAGCATGGAAAACAAAGCGTATTCAAATTTTGAATAAATTATACACAAAGCAGCAATGCAACAATATCAGAACGCACCCATCCCGTTATAGTCACTGAAGCCGTCACTGCAGATTAAGTTTCACACAACAGTTTGAGTCCTGTGGTTCACAGACTTCTGGACTCTCACGAATGCCCCCGGTAAAATCAGTCAAGCTGACTACACTAGACAGTCTATAGTGGGTTTAGTTGCAGTAAGCAGTGCACTGAACGCATTTGTGGTTTACATGTCGTCATATACCAATGCATATTTCAGCAGGTCTTATTTATTATTGTTATAAATCACTTTAAGTGAGCTAAATAAATGATGTAATGTTATACAGAATAGAATTAACTATGTAGCAAAAACAAATGCTATGTTAGGTTTTCTCTTTCAGGTCACCTACTGTCATGACAGAGCAACCGTTTGATAAGAATCTCACTAAGAAAGGTGGATCATGTTCAGAGCAGCTGCCTGAATTAACATCCGAGACAATGACACTTGTATCTTTCATTTGAAACCTTTTTAAAACCTGAAAGCTTCAGTGCGCATTCATTGTTATGCGATGGAAAAGAACGACCAGCACATCATTCAAAATGTCTACTTTTGTTTTACATGGAAGGAGGGTCTTGAATGACATGATGGTTAGTAAATGACGTTTCAATAATTTAAACTTTAATAATGTAACCCTAATTGAGATGCTCTTTCAAACCTCGTTGTGTTTGTGCCAGAAAAAAAAAACAGAAAAAAAAAAACAGTGGTGATTAAATTATAAACTATTTTTATTTAATTATAACACACATTCAACAAAGTGCCTCAACTAAGACTTGTGTTCTTATATCTGAATAAAAGCCTGATCATCACATAAATTTGACCATTTCTCTTCAGAAGACTTGGATAAGACGACTCAATTAACACAGATTACTTTTATCATGTCTCTATGAACTTTTTGAAGCTTTGAAATTTTGGTTTTGTGGACGTACAGATGGACAAAATTGATAAGAGAATATTAAAAATATCTTAATTTGTGTTCCAAAGAGTCTTATTGGGTTTTGAACGACATGAGAGAGAGAGAGAGAGTAATTGATGACAATTTCATTTGTGGATGAACTAACCCTTTAAGTCATAATATGTAGCCTAACTTAGTATAGTGTACTACACTAAATGTACTAAAATATATTAACACTGTGGGCTCTATTTTAACGATCTAAGCACATGGTCTAAAGCGCATGGCGCAAGTGCACTTAGGGTGTGTCCGAATTCACTTTTGCTAGTTTAACGACGGGATAAATGGTCGGTGCACCCGGCGCATGGTCTAAAAGGGTTGTCCCTATTCTCATAATGAGTAATGGGTGTGTTTTGGGATTTACGTGTGTTAAACCAATCAGAGTCTCATTTCCCATTCCCTTTAAATGCCAGTTGCGCTCGTGCCATGGAATTTGATAGTGGAAAGACCGAAGCCGTCTCCAGAGCGCAAACGGAACTGCTCGTGCTCAAGCAGACCATCTACGGGACAAGCCGGATTCCTTCATATCTTTATGTACACAATAATAATATTTTACATTGTAATCCTTTTTTTTTTTTTTTTTTGGCATGTTTGTGTGCATGTTGCTGTGCATCCCTGTGTATTTAATAAGCAGAGTGTACGTGTGTTGTGGACGCGCCTATAGGCGCACATTACTAACGCGCTCTTTAAATAATATTAAATAATATTGGCCCATTGACTTTACACCAGGTTTCAGTTGGTCAATGGCATAGTCTATTTCTGTTGCCTCAAAATAGCAACGCGCCAACAATGCGCCAGAATTAGTGTTGTCACGATACTAGAATTTCTAACTTCGATACGATACCTTGAAAAATATCGATATTCCATACCATTTTCGATACCACGGAGAAAAAAACTGCCACAATATTAAGTTTTTTTTTTTATTATTTAAAGCTAAATATAACAAGTCTAGAACATGACAATGAGGTATATTTTACATGAACAAAAATGTCCTGAAGTAGTGCACTTGTTCAAAAGCATTAATGCTGGTTAATACATTAACGTTATTTGATGAACAGATTTAAACGCAAACGTGTGTGCATTACACGCGAAAACAATGCTATTAGTGCTTTTAACCATACAGATTGTGTCAAAGCACTTAACAGTATCAAATTGGAGCATATAGTGTCAGTAATGTATAATAATAAGATAAAACATTACATTTTCAGTTAAAGGCATTCCATTATTGAATTTAAAGATGTCATTCAATAGCTCAGTTTAGTTTAATTAGTATCTGTGTAATCAAATTGATGATAAGATATGAAGGCAAATTGCAGAATTAAATACAAATTTTTGAATAAAGTTAAATAAGCACAAGTTAATTTACATTTGACCACAGTTAAAATATTTAACGTTACTTGTCTAAGATTTCTCAGTCAGATTATATTAACTTTAAGAATTACGGTGAAAAAAACGAGACAACACACACTCATATCAACAACAATACTAGGCCATCTTGGTTAATGTTTCAGAAATGTTCAAATGAGAAGAGTTACCAACCTCTCGAAATTATTTATATAGATCCCGGTGTCGGTCTTTCAGGTGCTTTGCTATATTAGGCCCCGATCACACCTAACGCGTTTTTCAGGTTCGAAAACGCGAGGCACACAGCTGCACTTACCATCACACAGAACGAGCAGTGCGCTGCGTTTGTTATGTTGCTCGGCAACCACTGAAACCGCTGTCCTGTCAGTCAAGTACACGTCAAATCAGCCTTTTATTTAACTTTATTTACTTTCTGTTAACATTGTGGTAGTTAACGCGAGAGCACCACAAGTTTATCCTCCATCATCGCACTCTCCGGGCGTTCAAGCAACTAGCTTTCATCATTAAAACGGAAGACCCGCGAGGCGCAGCAGGCGAATAAACAGCGCGCAGAACGCTCGCTGGAAACCAGTTTAAAATAGCGCCTCTCACTGCAAAAAAACGTTTTTTTACTTCATTTTACCCATTTACTTCACTTTTGCTATTTAACCAGAGCGAATGAGACGGTGCGCGTGTGGTGTTTGTCAACGCGCCTTTGGAGAGAAGTGAAAGTGACAGCTCGGCTAGTATCGATACTTCAGGAAATTAGTATTGGTACCGTTCAGATATTTCAGTATCGATATTTATCGAAATATCGATATTTTTGACAACACTAGCCAGAATACACCTCGTTTTCAGACCAGCACGTCCCATGGGCGCAAATGCATTTGCTATTTAAACAACTTGGCGCAGGACGTGAAAATGATAACTGCGTCGGGCTGAAACTAGCAAAATAACACTATCAGTTATATTAGTAACAACAAATCCCAATGTTAGGAATGGTATCAGAATTGTTTCCAAGCTAATTCTTTGTCAGGCATTTAGGAATGTTAACGGGTTATCCGATTTGTGAGAATGGTATCAGATTTGACTGACGAGGAAGAAAGAGCTGTTCAAACACGGCCCGTCTTCTGTTGTGTGGCCTGTTTTTGAGTCAGCAGTTGCTCTAGCAGGATCGTCCGTGTCATCATCAGGCGCTGGGCTCAGGTGCATCAACAGGCATGTTTAAACCTGCTCTGATAAAACAAATAAAACCACAATCTAACACGCAGTAGGTGTGTCCACTCGTTCCTGGAGTTTACACAAATATGACTGCCTGCACGTCAACAGGAATGAGGTTTATGGGAAATGGGAAATGGGATGTTTGATATGATGTTAAATTGCAGATGGCAATCGTTTGTTTGGGTGAGTCCGAGCATGTGTTCGGTCAGCCAAGAATGTGTTTACAGCAAGGAAAACACAAAACACAAACACACACTTAACAGGACACACTCACGTTCTCCTCCAGTTCTACATTGACTTTCCGGTGGACGTCTGAGATCTCCATCAGGACGACCCCTAAGGAGAGAGAAAAACACTTATCAGCCTCTCCAACACCAACACATAGGCCATTAATACATCCATTGTTTTTTAATATAATAATCCTCAGTATTCCCCAGTCTAATAAACCCCCTCAGCCTTGTTTTCCAAGAACAGTCCTCCCTCGGAGCAGCTACTGTAATTAAAGCACGCTGTGCCGGCACGGATATTTCTCCCAGCATGCTCTTTCCCGCTGTAATCAAATGGGGATTAAAAATGCAAAACCTACGGCATAAATCAGAGCATTTTATATAAAGGATCCACCCACCACACACTTACTCAACACTTATTTAAGAGGCAATTCTTAAGCATCCTTAAGAAATGGATTTGATGGTCGGACGGAGCGACAGACAGAGAGCTTTTGCAGAGACAGAATTTTCTCTGACATCTGCGAAGAGATTTTATCTCTGCCCTGGGGACTGATTCGTGTAGATGTGGAAGAAGAAAAAAACAAGTGTTTTCCATAGAAACAATTATACAGTCTCTCTCTTCCGTCACATGACTTCTTGGGTCAATCTCCCACAGTACTAAGCACAACATGTGAACTATTGTCAGCAGATAGTGAGGCAAAGACAAAACAACACGAGCTGAGAATGCAGTAAATTTATATACATCTATAACCTTGTCGCAGACAAATGAATGGTCTTTAAAATTATCAAACAAATAGAGAACTATGGATTATTACTGTACATGATGTGAAGGTTGGGTCTGATAAGCTGATACATACAGTCATGTTATGGCTGATATTAAAGGGAATAGTTTCAAGAAATCCAAAACCAAAAACTCAATGTGTTTGCATGACGCACAAGACCCAATGAGTTTTGTTCTTGTGTGTCTCACAAGTGTATATGAGCTTCCAGAAGAACCAATAAGGTTTGTTCTTGAGCGTCAAGCAAGTACGGTTGAGTTTCCAAATGACCATATTTGATGAGTTTATACATGAATAAAAGCCAAATTAAAAGTCAATAAAAGCCGATCATGCCTCTTCAGAACAGTTGGATTAAACCTGCTTGATTAAAATGGTTTGGTTTAGCCTACATTACAGTCTCTTTATGAACTTTTTTGAAGGATTTGGTGGAATGGACCTTCTATGGAGTGACAGAAATCTCTCAGATTTCATTAAAAATATATTTATTTGTGTTTTGAAGATAAACAATTATTTATTTTTTGTGAGAATTTCAAGAGGGTGAATGTATAATTTAATAATTTTTTTTAAACAGTGTTTTGCTGAAGGTAGCGGTGGTGCTTTTGAGGAGGAGTTTAAAGGCAACCGGATGGAGAATGCTTTAATGTCCCTGTAAAATAAAAATTGGGAGTTTTTTGGCTTTTAAAATGATTACGTTGGCCTTACTGTTATCCATAAGCTAGTCTGCTCCACAACAATAACACAATTTCACATTTAGAAGATATAAGCTTTCAAAACTTAGTCTCTCACTTCCGCCAATATGGATCAGTGATTTTGATGACATCACGCTGCACTTCAGCATCTCATCAGATTTTCTGTCCAATCAAATGCTCTCTAGAATCTGAAGCCCCGCCCCTACACTATAAATAGATGCTGAAGCTGCGGCTGAAATCGGTCACTTTTTAACACAATTACAGTTTTCTACATGGTGAATGGCACATAGTGCACTATATAGGGGATAGGGAACGATTCAGGCAGAGTAAATATGCTTTCCATTGGGTCGAATTAATTTCACTTTAGTGATAGAAGAAACAAAGATTTTGGAAGACGAGTAGAAGAGATGTACCAACATACACACTTTTCAAACTATACATCTTCATGATTATAATCACTGTTTTGCTTTAGCAACAGTTTCATATTAAATCTAAATGGGAATCTATTAAGAGTCTAATAGTTAGACTGTGGCTGTCATAAGCTGTCAAATGTCGGATTTGCCGAGCTGTGATGTAAACAAAACACTATAGGCTATTTTAAAAAGGGGGAGGAGCTGCTTGATATGTCCCGCCCTGTCTTTCTGTTTCAGTGGAAATTACGTCAACAAATTGAATTATGCTGTGCGTTTCAACGCACTTCATTGGGCCTTTAACATACCGAGAGTCTACGAGTTATTGCACTCATTCGCTAAAGCACAGCACAGCGCACCGTAACATTTGAATCACTACTTAAGCTAAATAAACTACAAAATTCGCAGTAATCGAAGTCACTGAACAATTAATCGGCCGTACCGATATCAGTGGTTGCCATCAAAAGCTCCAGCTCAAGTCATGTGGTGCTAAACAGACTGTGTCGTGAAACTCAGCCTCTGAGAAAAATCAAAAGTCAAGGTGAGGCCATGTGAATGAGGCGAGGGGAGGGGGGCAGAGATCCAGAACATGAAGCCAGTCTCGGTCCAAAGTCACATGAGTCACACAAGGCCACCTGAGAGCAGCGGGTGCCTCGGCTGACCCACTTTAACTTTATCTGCTCTCTGACCCTGATTCAGCCCGGATGTCTTATCAGCTGCCCTCGTGGCATGTGAGTTTGTTTATGCGTACCTGCGGCAATGCCATAAAAGAAAGATTAGGCCAAACAAAGAGTAAATCATCCTATACGGAGCCATGTTTCTGGACTTTTACAGGCCCAGAGTCCAGGAAATACATGCTGTGGACTGCGGTAAACAGTTCTCTGTGCATTTACTGCTCTCTCATTAACACTGTTAGTATTGTCCTACATTAATAATATTAATGTAATGTAAGATTGAGCCAAGGCACTCAAAAAAAGAGAGATATAGGTTCAAATCTGTCTGCATAAATAAAACATATTGATAAAAGGATCTAAAAAAAGCACAGACGTGATTATCTTTGATTTGGCCTGACACAATGTCAGGTGGAACAAAACATGTCATTGAAACATCTTCATTTCTAATTTATCTTTAAATGATCTTTAATTATTTTTTATTTTTTTTGTTATTTTTTTGCAATTTAGAGAATATAAGTGAATTTAATAATTAAAAAAAGTACATTTTAATATAAATAAATTAGAATTATAGTATCATATATTTTGAAATACTCAACCAAGCTTGGCCCATCGTAGTAAAACGTTCAGGCTTCCCTGATTTAAAGCACTGATGTAATCTCAAGAATATACTGTAGCCTATACCAAAAACATAATTGCCCTAATACATACAAAAAGTTGCAGAAATGCCCTTTTAACCAAGAACTTCTGTGACTTTTGATTAGGGATTTTAAGGAGAATCACAAAAAAAAAATCATATAAATATTTAGGAGCTGAGCGTACCTAACCACTTTAAGCTTCTGGCTTAAAAGTCCTGAGAAAGTTTTTCAATTCCCTGACATTTCCAGGTTTACCATGATCGTGGGAATCCTCGAAAAGGTCTAAAAGATGAGTTGACAAATGTAAAATCCTCTGCTCATTATTTGATTGATTCACAGGGGTTCACATAAGCTTGTTGGTCAAGCCACCTGAATGTGAATGTTGTAGTAATTGAAGGTGAATGGCAGGGTGAACTGTGATGGGAGGGGCGATGCGTATCCACCCACAGACTTTGATCCTAGCAGCCGTAGGTGCCGCCCAGTCAGACACAGAAACTTCCACTGCGAAGAACAAAAGCTGCAGGCAGACAATGACCGCAGAGACGTGACCAGTGCTTTACAGTCGACAGTTATTGTGATACAATAGATCATAGATCATCCAACGCTTCTGTATTATCAAAGACAACAACAGCAAGCATTCCAGCCACAATGAGCATGAAACAGAGAACCGGCGTGTCTGCAACGAATCAAAACTCTCAGCCTTCAAACACACCGTTTCTAGATGGATTTACACGAATGGCAACAGCTCTCAGAAAGAGACGAGTGCTGGGATAGCAGATCCCATGAGAGGAGAACTTGAGTCACAAGAGGCGGGGATTTTTCCACAGCTACGGGACGACGTTGCTTAGACTTGCTGTGAAAATAGTGGCAACAGCAGCATAAAAAAAAACAAAAACATTTATTATTAGTAATGATCACAATAAACAACTCTTGTACCAGTAGAGCTCTCAAGAGACCTTTTAAATTGCAATGACTTCATGTTCTGGTCTAGTCGTTTCTGATTACTGGATTTATACAAATAATTTTATAAAGACTCTCAGTGCAGATTTCCATCTAAAAATGTGTGTTTAAAACAAGAACAAAGCTCAGATTACATTTGTCGGACGATTTTCTTTGCAGACTGACTAAAAAAACAACAAAAAATGTTGGGTTGTTGGCATGAAAATGGTGTAAATAAGCCTATAAAACCTATTTCTATTTAAAAATTGTGTACCAGACTAGACTTTTTATTTTATTTAATTTTTTTACCTAATATTAATAAAACAAAATAGTTTTTAGAATACAAAGAACACACACTTGAGTATCCGTTTACCATATTTGATGAGATCCATGAACTGTATGTGCATTGATAAATGTTTATGTGAGTAAATGCCTCAACTAAATCTGTTCATCATATAAAGCGATCATGTTTTTTTTTTTATTGTTTTTTTTTTAGGAGACTTGAATTAAACGGCTCGATTCATATGGATTTCTTTTACGATCACTATAATTTTGAAGCTTGAAGGTTGGACTTCCAGTGGTGGGACTGAAATATCTCGGGTTTCAATGAAGACATCTTTTTTTCTCTCATGAATGTAAGCTGAGAAGGTCTCAATGATGATGAGTGCGAGTGGATTGTATTAGGTGACGGAAATGATTTTTAAGTTTGTGTAAATTGAGTGTTTATGTGTGATCGCCATGTGTACTGAAAGACACAAACAGCTGACCAAGAATAAGATTTGTGTTTCGAAGAAGAATGAAGGTCTTATAGGTTTTGAAAAGACATGAGGGGCGAGTAAATGAAGATAACTTTCTTTAGGCTCCTGTAACTGGTGCTGGACAAGCTCATGGGTTTGATTCCCAAAGAATGTAAAAGGTTTAACTCAATATAATCTAAGTTTAAGTATAAATCACACACAATATAATTCTCGCAAAATTCTCCAACCTGACGCTGATGTGTATGTGTGTTGACTGCTGTCCTGTGGCTAGCCTTGCTAAGCACAGTTCAAACAACACAGGAGACTAAAGGTCACCAGAACATCCTGGTAAAAAGCTTCCTTTGTGGCACCAGTGAGGGAGTGTGTGTGTGTGTGTGTGTGTGTGTGTGTGTGTGTGTGTGTGTGTGTGTGTGTGTGTGTGTGTGTGTGTGTGTGTGTGTGTGTGTGTGTGTGTGTGTGTGTGTGTGTGTGTGTGTGTGTGTGTGTGTGTGTGTGTGTGTGTGTGTGTGTGTGTGTGTCGGGGACTGGCAGTCACTGCTGCATTCACTGTGACATAAATCAAGAAAGATGGGTGTGGACACCAGAACAGGTGACATTGTGTAAAAAAGAAAATCAACAATGAGGCTAAAAAAAGAACATTTATTCTTTTACAAACACTATACTTCAATAAATATAAAAAGGAGGAAAAGATCTTAAAAAAGGTAAAGCGTTTGGTTTGGTGAGGTCATTCAGTTTGGTATTATTGAGTTTAATGACCCGAATCAGATTGTGATGTAATAGCTAAGCCAAAAATGTCAAATCCTGTCGATATTTGCTTAATGTCATGTTGCTCCAAACCCAAATGCTGTTAAAATCTCTGTGGAATCTTTTAAACAGCTCTTTTATATACAATAAAATACTGTCAAGCTCCAAAAAGGACAAAAACATCAACAAAAGCCCCATACTGAAGTCTTGTTCTGAAGTCATACAATGAGCAACAGACTAAAATAACAAGGAAAATTTCCTTTTCATTGTAATTTTAGACTTGAAATTCCCATGGGCGTCAGAACCATTGTATTTAAGACCAATGATATCGGACCCACTCAATTTTACTCTAATTCACCGGTTACATCACTCGCTCTCGGAGGCACAGCCCTCACCCGTTGTTTGATTTATTTATTTTTTATAGTAGCCTAATAAAAATCATTTAGTTCAGTTAGAGAACTTAGATTTGGTTTCAAAGCGAAATGTAAAAATCGCCTATTTGCCAATATTTTGGATTTAAACCCAATGCAAATAGGTAACCTGCAAAGATTTAGTTGTTTTAGTTGTTGTGCGTCCCCGAATTGGCACTAATTCTAAAGCAAAAGTAAAATGCGCACGGCCGGACAGGCATTCACAACTCGACCTCCATGGGAATGAATTGAAAACGCTCGCTTCTCCTCCACACCGTTATGAATGGCAGTGCACATTTTACTTTCGCTTTCTGCCCAGAAACCTTAATATTTAAACATGTTTTGTGTTCGAACCACTGTCTGTCATGGTAAAACCATGAAGGCAGCATATTTGGTGTAGCCTTTTTAATCTAATTTAATTTAGGCCTAAATTATTTTGAATTTTGTTACACTTGTTTGCCGTACCAGTTAGCTATCAATTATATCTTTAATGGCTAATGTTTGCATTTGAGGTCATGAATGGTAATTATGATTTGTTAAAATCTATATCTCCTCAGCCATATGCATGGAGTTGCTTATATTAATGATTTCATTTATTTATTTTTTATAACAGGAATTATTGTTAATTAGATACATTTACAAATAAACAACTTAAAATGTATTATGAGCACATCTTCATGATTTCTTTCATTTGCTTTTGGAAAATTACATTCTATGTTTTTACTTTACTTATAGCCATCAATGATACCTTTATAGAGGTTAGTAACTGTAATATCACACACAAAAAAAAATCAATGTAACTATGATATAACAACATTATAGCAATGCAGGTTGCATCTTTATAAATACATTAATGTAACCACATATGACTGACTAATTATTACTTATAAATCAGTGTATAATGGATTATGAGCATACGCGTTGAAAAAGCAAATGCATGACTTGTAAGAAATTATAAAAAATATTATAAATGAAACTAGAACTGTTCTTGTAATGCAGTATAGGTCTTAATGAGTCTTTATAAACATATTTATAGATTAGTAATACTTATTCATAAGTATAAATAGAGCTATAATTCATTATAAGCATGGACTTCATATGAAGTGTTACACTGATGGACTCCATTTTGATCGCTACCGTAGACATCAGTGCTTGTATACGAACAATAAACTTTTATACCAGTTCTTCTGTGATAATTTGAATTATTTGAACACAGATACTGATTGTGACGCCGTTTCACACCTGTACATGACAACTGCTCTTCCTGGCTCATGCCAGCGCCAACAGAGGCCTGAACGTTCGCTGTGATCGCACTTGTCAAAGGTTTAATAGACATAGCCTAATCACTGTCATTTAGGAATAAGATCGCGTGGGTGTTTGTTGAATCGAGATCGCGATCTCTCGCATATGGGATTAATGCCGTGAAGGTATGAGTACACAGTGACTTTTATTTTGTAGCAGAACAAATCCTTTACCATTGAAGGTACAGGTGTTTTACACAAAAGGTGGAAATATCAGAGGGAAAGCAAACAAGCGGACTGGAGTAATAACGAAAGCAAACTCTTAAAACTGGTTCATAACTTTCTGTCGATCTTCAGTCTGTTTAAAAAAAAGCTAAACTGGCAAAAATGAAATGTGTGAGAACTGGGCTGATCTCCTGGCTTAGAGACTTGCTGCACAATGATGAGGCTCGAGTCACTCTAGACACACAGAGGCTGATTTGCATCTTCCTGGGCTGTGGTTTACTCCTGCTTTGTTTGTGTGTTCTTCCCGAAAGACGACACGAGTCCAGGCAACAGGTGTGGTCAACTGAGCCTAAACACTCCTGACAAACTGAAGAAATATTTGACCCACTAGAAGCATTACATAACAAAACAAACCTCTCTGTTGTCCTGTGACATTAACACTATCTAATGAGGAAAATTAGGGATGAGATACAGAGAAATACAGTTTGTGATCTATTAAAACATACCAAAGTATATGAACAAAAACAAAAAAAACGCCAATATGTTGAGCTGAGACACATATTTGACAGAGACAAGAGATTCAAACTATGTTGAGCTATATAACAATGATTGTATCCAAACAGTCGCTCACCTGTCCAATTAAACGCATCAAATATTAAAGCATCTTTGGTGTTTCCATGGTTTCTAAAAATCCTACATATTGTGCTTTAAATGGTGCATTAAATCCTTTGTGTCTTTATGCTTCTGTTCTGCCGACTGTGTGAGTGTTTTAATGACTCTAAACAGTGAGATCATAAATTAAGTGATACAGGGAAGGAGAAAGACTGTTTTGAATGAATGCACAGGGTAACATCACGATGCTCTGAGCGTTTTCCGAGCACAGAAGCAGCCAGGGGATTTCAGAGACCATAGGAAAAATAGCAAACATATTCACTTCTCCTGGTCTCTAAAGCTCACGGACTCACTAAATACAGACGGTTGAGAACAGCAACTGCTATCTGATTTTCGCAAACATGATTATGTTTTGTCAAAAGCGTTAAAGGCAGCAAGCGCAGTTCAGTTCCCCACTTTTACACATACACTCGCCATTTTGAAGTGCGTTCAATTTTGTTTATTTGGACCCTAGACCCCTCAACTTTGACAGATGGAGTGAGTCCACTCATATGTACACTTCAGACAGCGAGGGACGGGCATAAAAAAATTGACTTAAAAGCGGCCCAGAGGACACAGGAAGAGCTGGGGTTTTGTTTGTGAGGCACAAACTAAAGATATGAGCATTAAAGCTGCAGCTAAAAATTATTTTGATAAAACAGCATAACTGTTTTCGACATTGATAATAATCAGAAATGTTTCTTGAGCATCAAATCAGCATATCAGAATGATTTCTGAAGGATCATGTGACACTGAGGACTGGAGTAATGATGCTGAAAATTCAGCTTTGATCACAGGAATAAATTACATTCGACAATATTTTCAAATAGAACATGGTTATTTTAAACTGTTATAATATTTCCAAATTTGACTGTTTTTACTGTATTTTTGATCACATAAATGCAGCCTTGGGGAGAATAAGAGACTTCTTTCAAATACATTAGTAAACCTACTGACCTCAAACTTTTGAATGGTAGTATAAAAAAATATATAAAAAAATATGTTGGAGTAATTATTAATTTAAGACTACAGAGTCCACTTTTTCTGTTGTTGTCCTGTAACCAGTTCAACACGAGCACAATCACACTCCTAACTCACATATCCTCTTAATCTGGATGACACTGATCTAGTGTAGGGATGTGCGAGACTAGTCGAGTAAACTACACTGCTGCTGCTAGTCGACACTGGAAATACAAGGCCTAGTTGTTGTTTACATTATCTGCACATTATCACCTTTTACAAAGGCTATGTTCAAGATACTGTCATGTTATATTACATTTAAAAATATAAATAATTTTTTTTTTTTTTTTTTAAGTACGTAGCTGGAGCAGAAAACTAAAATCCTACATTTTACCCCAGACCTTGCAACTGTTTGTTTTCTCTGTCACTCACGGCTCAGAGAAACGTCCACTCGTAAGACAAGCAAAATTTGACTTGGAAGAAAACGGAAAAGGTTTGTGTAGTTGGTTATGCCATGTCAAACTGGCATTTAACAATCTATCTTGCTTATAGGCTTGTGATACTATTGGTTATGACTGATACATACAATACCTGTATGAAATTTCATGCTGGTTTAAAGGAAAAACATTATATTTGTACTTATTTGCCCTGCACTCCCTATTGATTCAGTTGATTTTAATAAATATGTCTGTATTGGCTAATGTTGAATGCTTTAGTTTACTGATAATTTACTCACCCCAATGTCATCCAAGATATCCATGTCTTTCTTTCTTCAGTCGAAAAGAAATTAAGGTTGAGGAAAACATTCCAGGATTTTTCTACACAGAATGGACTTCAATGGCAACCAACTATACCAATGTTCAAAGAAGGTTCAAATGTCCGTCTCAATGCAGCTTCAAAGTCTCTACACGATCCCAGTTCGAGAAATAAGGGTCTTATCTAGCGAAACGATCCGTCATTTTCTTAAAAAACAAAAACAATTATATACTTTAACCACAAATGCCCGCCTTGTACCATCTCTGAGATGCGCCACATATGACGTCATCACAAAGATGTCGGACGATTTTGAAGTTGGAGGAGAAAATTAGATGAAATTTTTTGCCCTTCCCTACCTTTTTGGACCGGAGCACACAGACAAATAACTTCGATCAGGGTTTCTCAAACTCGGTCCTGGAGGGCCACTGTCCTGCACAGTTTAGCTCCAACCCTGGTCAAACACACCTGAGCAAGCTAATCAATGTCTTCAGGATCACTAGAAACTCACAGTTAGGTGTGTTTGATCAGGGTTGGAGCTAAACTGTGCAGGACAGTGGCCCTCCAGGACCGAGTTTGAGAAACCCTGACTTAGATAGATGACGTGACGCGTGACCTTTCCAACGTGAAGACGTAATACGTGGCGCATCTCAGAGATGGTACAAGACGGGCATTTGTGGTTAAAAAGTTTTTTTAGAAATTGACCGATTGTTTCGCTAGATAAGACCCTTATTTCTCGACTGGGATCGTGTAGAGACTTTGAAGTTGCATTTAGACGGACATTTGAACCGTCTTTGAACATTGGTATAGTTGGTTGCCATTGAAGTCCATTCTGTGTAGAAAAATCCTGGAATGTTTTCCTCAAAAACCTTAATTTCTTTTCGACTGAAGAAAGAAAGACATGGATATCTTGGATGACATCGGGGTGAGTAAATTATCAGCAAATTTTTTTTTGAAAGTGAACTAATCCTTTAAGTTTAATGTACAATGATCATTAATTAAGTAGATTGTTTCATATGGATCGCTGAAACAGCCTGTTTTTGACTGTCCTCTGTGGGTTTCTTAGACCACTCGACTAGTCGGTACTTTTTTTTTTTTCATTAAACGTTAAATTATTCGTGGCGCACATCCCTAGTACAGGTGAAACTCGAAAAATTACAATATCGTGCAAAAGTTCATTTATTTCAGTAATTCAACTTAAAAGGTGAAACTAATATATTATATAGACTCATTACATGCAAAGTGAGATATTTCAAGCCTGAATTTTAAGTTGAATTACTGAAATAAATGAACTTTTGCATGATATTCACATTTTTTTGTAAAAGGAGAACTCTTTATCCACTAAGGCACACAGTATCTGAGCAGGAATGCAAGCGTGCCGCACATGTGCGTTCATGCATTACTCAGCATTTGCACAGTACCAGCACACCTCTATGGGAACACAAGCAGGTATTTTAATGATATTCCAGTGAACTCTACAAGCGTAATCTGATGCTCTGCTGTCAGCGAGGCGCTCTGGAAGTCTACGCGGTCAAATGCCACGACAAAACAAGGTGCCTCCTACAAACAGCGACGGTGCCATCATTATACTTAACGAGTGCGGGACATCACACTTGTTGGGCTTAATGGTTTAAACACAGAGGTGTTGTCTTTGGTGCCACTGGTTAAGAATGAAAGCATCTCCATCTCTCTGACACCTGACCTCATTGTCAATCTGTCCGTGACTCTCAAGACTATCTAATGTCAGCTCATCTGCCTGAAGGCGGGTCCGGTTTCAGCTCAGCTCAGCCAAGCAAGAGCTCAAGAGGCTCCAGTCGCTGAGGAACACTGGTGACGTGGAAAGCAAGGCCTGCGTTTGGACGTTATCTGCCCAAACAGAGGCAAGTTTCGGCTCTTATCGCCTACGGATAGCGAGGGCATTGTGTTAACATCCACTAAGGCGATGTCCAAATGTTACAGCCCTCAAAGGAAAAGGTCAAGGAAAGGTCATCCAGACTACAAGATGAAGGAAAGAAAATCCATCACTTTGAAGCATGAATGTTGATAAGTGTACACCATGTACACTGGTGTTTTCAAAGATCTGTGCCCGGTTGCATAAAGCACCTTAAGTGTAATTTTCCCTTAAAAACACCCTTAGGTTTCCCTTAAACTTAAGGGTGTTGCAAAAAAATAACCCTTAAGTGTTAAGGGCAAGATTTTGCATCTGATCAATCGTTAGTTCAACCCTAACCCAGACATTCCCATAATGACTACCAAACCCCTCACACCATTTCTGCGGTATGCAGAATGTACAGTATATTGTACACATTATGCAAATGATCTGAATGCATGGAGCCCATGGTTGGCTTACTATATTTGCCAAACTGTGCAGTAAAAAAGGGAGCTCACTGAGTGCAATACTGTATCCCACAATGCACTTGACCAGACTTAACCTTCCATTTCCAGCTTGACTAATGAAAAGAAAATAATATCAGCTTTTGCTCATTCTTCTCATTATCTGATCAGACTGCCGAGAGAAAAATAAAACTGGTTTAAAAATGCAAAAATAGAGCAGCTTCAGTTGAAATTATAATAGTCTATGTTGGCAGAGCAGATTTTATCCCAGCCAGCATGCAAACGAAATCCCTGTATGTGCAATGTGTAATCGTGCGTGACCTTGCAAAGTCAGTCTCCTAATTTGCACTTGTGAAATAGGAGTATTCGGCTACAATTCATGCAACATACGCACAAGAGAATCTGGTGGAATCTCTCAGTCCACGTCCTGCTGTTCATAAGTCCTGCTCTGGGATGAAGCAGCCCAAAACAACTGGTGTAGGATCAGTCTACCATAGCCTTAAACCCTTACCAATAGCAAAAAGCTTTTTCTAGATTGGCAGTAGCTCATAAATAAAGTATGAGTTAATTGTTTTTATCATACTGTCTGCAGTCTACAGTGCCATGGTCTAAATCAATGTAATGGATGGATTCAAATTAATTAGGTTATGGCAGAATTAAAAGCAAAGATCAAAGTATGTAACTGAAGCCATGTGTTTTTGTAAGAAAAAAAATATCCATATTTATAACTTTATAAACTATAATCACTGGCTTCCGGAAACAACCGTATGCGAGGCGAGTTCCGGCGGATGAGTGACCTCTGACCCGACGCATCATAATAGAAATCATAAATCATGGGGTAATTTTCATTTTATGTGTGAACTAACCCTTTCATTTTGAACTCTCAAAGTGAACCAGATTGATGCATTTAACTTTAAAATGAACAAAACTGTCTTAAAGGAGGTTGGCATGACCCTGGACACCCCTAAAGGGACAGAGGTCCACCCTACATAGTCTCATGAAACCTGGGGGAAACACTGCACTCATATCTAGTGGTCGACCGATATATCGGCCGATATTTGGCATTTTTAAAAAAGCGGCATCGGCCGATACGTTTTTCTGATTGGCCGATGTGTTGGAAGCGGGACTTTTATTTTGACGGCGCTCCAGACTTTTATTTTGACGGGCGGCGCTGAGAACACCAGCGCCTGAGAAGAGAACGGCAGCACCTGATCACACAGCGCTCACTCACATTCTCCGTCTTCATTAGTTTACGATCTCTGTCAGTCATATCTAATACTCTGTTAGACAGAACTGGTAAACAAAGAAAGTAAATGTTATGTGAAAAAGTAAAGCTTTTATATTATTTGTAACAGAAAAGGCAAACATTCAGGCTAAAATACTTTATCATTTACCGTCAACATTCAGCAAATGCGCATCTACATCATTTAAACAAATCTCTGAAAATCGAATAAACATTTAATTTCACAAACCTTGCAGATTTAATGGAATCCAGCTGTGATATCTTGTGAAGTGTGCATTTGTAGCCTGATAAACGTGTTACTGCGAGTGACGGTCGGTCCGTGCGAAGAGAGTGAATGCGAACAGAAGATCAGCTTCAGGAGACGCGATCGAAAAATGAAATCCTTCATTTTAAAATATGCTGTGCTATATCCAGTTGCCCACTGTGTCATATTCATATTGTTTTCACTGTGTGCTGTATGTAATATTAGCGTTACCTTGTCTTTATTTGAAAAAATATGATTACCAGTGTGCACGAAATGACCAGATTACTGAGTGCCCTGTTACAGTGTTTACTTCCTTTTTGTTCACATATTCATATATTTTTAAACAATTACTTTATTTGTGAAAAATACTGTAAGAGGACTGCAGATTCAAGAAGTTGCCATCTAAAGTATAAGCATGTTTATTTTAAGGATTTGTTTTCTAATTTATTAAATATTCATTAAAATAAATATAAAGTGTGTGTGTGTATATATATATATAAAAGTACAGGCCAAAAGTTTGGAAACATTAGCCTACTATTTTCTATGTTTTTGAAAGAAGTTTCTTCTGCACATCAAGCCTGCATTTATTTGATCAACATTTTTTTTTTAACATTGTGATATATTATTACAATTTAAAATAATTGGTTTTCAATTTATTATACTTTAAATTATCATTTATTTCTGTGATGCAAAGCTGAGTTTTCAGGATCATTACTCCAGTCTATCACATGATCCTTTAGAAATCATTCTAATATGATGATTCATTATCAAAGTTGGAAACAGTTCTGCTGCTTAATATTTTTTCATAACCTGTGATACTTTTTTAGGATACTTTGATGAATAAAAAAAAATAAAAAAATAAGCAAATGTTTTAAAAATAGAAATCTTTTGTAACAACAATATACACTACTGGTCAGTCATTTGGGGTCAGTATTTATTTTTTTATTTTTTTTAAATAAATCAATACTTTTATTCAGCAAGGATGTGTTAAATTGAATAAATTTGAATAAATGCAGTTCTTTTTAACCTTTTATTCATCAAATATATTAGGCAGCAGAACTGTGTCCAACACTCATAATAAATCAGAATATTAGAATGATTTCTAAAGGATCATGTGATAGACTGGAGTAATGATGCTGAAAATTCAGCTTTGCATCACAGGAATAAATTATTTTTTAAAGTATATTCAAATAGAAAAATATTATTACAACTTAAACTAATAGATCACAATATTACTGTTTTTTTTCTGTATTTTTGATCAAATAAATGCAGGCTTGATGAGCAGAAGAAACTTCTTTCAAAAACATTAAAAATAGAAATGAGTCCAAACTTTTGGCCTGTACTGTATATATATATAAAAAAAATATCGGCCACCCTGCTTTCTAAGATATCGGCATCGGCCATCAAAAAAACACTATCGGTCGACCACTACTCATTTCATGTATATTATTTTTAAATGACTTTGCATAATAATTCATACTGATTCTATACCACTGCAAAAAACAAATTAGCAATTAATGTTTTCAAAATTCAATCTCCTACTCTACAAGAATATTTAAAAAGCACGACCATTAACTGCATACTAGTGTACTGAAAGTGCCATAGTGACCTACACATTATGTCTTAGAGCACCCCCACTAATTTCAGCAATTATCGCAACATGAACATTTGATAACGTCACATGCATACATTAGTTGCACAATGCGTTCTGACAATTTTTCAAAACACACCACTCAGCATGTGCTATCAACCCTGATTTCTCAAACATGACGCGAGTCGATAAATGCCATATATCCACCATTATCATGATCTGGCAGATACAACGTCAAGTCAATAAACATGCCGAACCGAACATTAAACCGAAACCAGGACACGTAACATTCTTTATGGCACATTCCTGTAGGTTATCACAACGTCAGATTATGACCCATGTTATCTTTACACGATAGGGGAAATGCTGATAATGAAAGATTAAAAGTCTATTTGTTTCTCATACCAATGACAACCACATGAACTGAACTGATTGCTACCCTAGATGTTTTTTTCTTTTGTGAACTCTATAACAAAGACACCATATAATCCTGTTTAACATTTTTAAAATCTCTACACATGAGAACTGGCACTATAGGAAGAGTAAATGGAAAAAAGTGCTCATGCAGTTCTCAATAAAAAAGCATTAGCCGTGACTCACCCAGTTCCCTGGACACTGGAGACACGGCCGCGTTCTCCCCGATCTTAGATACAGCATCAAAGTACTGCTTCCCAGCCAGAGCCATGGCTGCAAAGCGAGGATAAGAACGTGTGTTATTCTACTGAGGTGGAATAGAGAAAGAAATGCATTTCACTTTCCATTACAACATGCTGCACATTGTAGATGGTTATAAAACAATATAGCGTCACTGGATGATCACCATTCCTACTTTTCTGATTCACAGAGGTGTCTTGTGTCCATTCAAAAATTGAAAATACTTATGAGTACATTTTGTTTAATCAATCTGCACGCGTCTCATTTGGATGGATCGCAATAGTGCTCCGATGTCTAGAGACACGTTTTTAAAAGCCGACACATTGACTATGTTTACATAGTCAATGTTCAGATTAAGGACTTAACATCACAATAACATGTTTACCAGACTCCCGTTTACATGCACTTTTCATTATTCTGGTTATTCACTAAGAATTGTAGTTATTTTTCTGCCATTATTCACATATCCCATATGCCCTACACAAATGATGAACTCACATACAGTAGACGTGTTACTGGCCACTGTTTTAAGTGTTTACATACCACGTGTATTGTGATTAAAATTGGCATAAGCCACGATAATGAGCTTAATTGCATCAATTTGACTGAAGTATTGCGTTAAGATAAGGTAAAGTTTAATCGAAATATTATCTAAATCTCACTATAATTGCATTATGAGTGTGCATGAAAACGGGTTTATAGCAGAAGAGGGAAAACTCAACAAAACCGTTTCAGTCAGCCTGGGCACACAACAAGCATGTTTAGTCTAGGATTGTGGTTATTATGTCTAACCCGATTCCTCAAACACTAATACATTGGTTCAAGGTTTGATGAAACCTACCCTTTGCTCAGTAGACCTACTTTTGTAGATTGACATGTAACTAAGTAAGCAATCTGAAGAAAGGCTATATGTGGGAGTGAGGGATGATACACAAAAAAAAAAAAAGGAAAGGGAAGTCAAAGCTCCATCCTTTCCATAATTCATCTTGATGTTTTAGATGTCATGCATCAATCGTTAGGTCTGCCCTTTGTTTAGATTTCCATTTGATTGCCATTAAAAGCTTAATAAATTGGAATGATTTTTATTTACCCAGGAAAACCAAGAGACGTGAATATTGGATGCGTCATAGAATGATTTCTGAAGGATCATGTGACACTGAGGACTGGATTAATGATGCTGAAAATTCAGCTTTGCATCACAGGAGTAAATTACATTTTAATATATATAAAATTAGAAAATTAGTTTTGATCCAATAAATGCCCTGGTGGTGAGCAAAGAACTTTTGACCTGACGTGTATTTATATAATGCCATAATCTGTCAGTCTGCTCTCTACATATCAGTAATTATATAGTAAAAACTCAGTGTTTATAATCAACCCCTAATAAATAGAGTGTAGAGACTCACACATAACCAAATGCTTCACAACACAATGCCTGAAATATAGACTAATGCTATATGGAAGCTACTGAATGGTAAGGCTCACCTGAAACGGCTTTCTCGTAGCTCTTTCCCAGGTTTACGAGGTTACGTAACCCCGGGTTGAATTGATCCATAACATTCTGCGAAGAGGGATTTCAAACAGAGGAAATGGTTAAAAAGTTGGCATGAGCAATCCTGATGTAATCATTTGCAATGCGTGGACTGAGACGGTTCTGTCCATGAAACAACCTCTTCAGTCCCATTGTAGAGTGTCTCTGGTTTAATGTACGATGCATGCAGGGGGGCATCAAAGTGCAAAATGCTTCTGCTTTGACACATAACAACATATTTAGGGATGTTAGTATGCTGTTGTAATTCTACAGGTGATGAACATGGAGATCTGGTATCTCTACCCAGCCATCAAGAGACTCGACAAACTACAAACTGTTGAGTTCCAACCTGGTTCAGGTCCGATTTTCATGGTTAACTTTGGTTTGTAATTAGTGGTTAAATATATTGTGTCTTCAAATCACTGTAGCTCATTTTGTCCAAGAGTCCATCCATGAGTCAGAATAAGCTGTTGGACCAACTTCTAGTTTGGTCTTAAATACAGACAGTAGCTGGGCGATTCCACAGTTTCACAGATTCCACCTAATTACTTCTTGTGGCCTGCGTATTCACAACAAGTACAAATAGCGATGCAGATTAACACTAGGCGATTTCCTAGGCAGATATTGACTTATATATTAAGGACTATATTAGGGGGAAGCACAGGCGAAGCACTGCTACTTGGGCGTGATATCTCTGCGCCCAAGTAGCTGTGCTTCGCCTGTGCTTCCCCCTAATATAGTCCCAAGTCAAAATCTGCATAGGAAATCGCCTAGTGTTAATCTGCATCGCTATTTGTACTCGTTGTGAATACGCAGGCCACAAGAAGTAATTAGGTGGGTTTTTTTTTTTTTTTTTTATATCACTTTTACTCAGGACATGCTAGCTGGCAACAAAGGATTCCATTCATTATGCTAAGCTAAGCTAGCGCCAACCCTGTCAAACTAAAACAATGCATGCACTGAGACAAAAATGCATTTGCCCACCTATCTAAATGTAGGAAAGAAGGTGAATAAGCCCTATTTCAAAAAACGGTGGAGTGTTCCTTTAACAGGATTTCACGGATTTCGACGAATGTGGGTAAGTTTGTGGATTCTGTCCAAAAGTTTACGAACGTTAAAATGATACGAACGTGGTAAACTTTGGTTAAGTAAACATTAAATAGGATCATTGTGGTGAGAAAGGATAAAAGAGTGTGCGAGTCGGATGATTGCGAGTGGTTTCGGACCGAAAGCGTCGTGTTCATCGTGAAAGAGCATGCATGAATGGTGGTTTTACATTTTGACAGATTCTGCACATCTCGTTCGTAAATTAGACGGAAATTTTCAGTCTGTCCAACTTCTAACGTTGTTTTCTGCGTATCTTTGACTCATCCTCAACTGCCTTCCATTTACTTCTGCAGTAAATTAATTGTCCTTTAGTTAACAAATATTCAGGGTTACTTTGCATAAAGAGTTATTGGTGCTATTCAGCAGAATTACTCATTTTATCTGTCCACGTTACAAATGTTATTTCATTCACGATGATCTTTAAATTTGATAGTATGATAACAGGTTATTTTAATGTGTTATGAACTTGTTCTATTCTTTGCCAGTTTTCATGAAATGGTATTATTTTGTGTTACAGAGGCAATCTTGCAGGATTGTTTAATTTTTTTCCGTCCACGTTACGCACGTTATAACTTTGCACACTTGTAGGAGTTCCTTTGTCTTCTACATTTGGCAAATAAATTTGAAAAATATACCTGTGGTATTTTTTAGTCATTTTGCTGGCTTTCAGTTTATGAACATACCAGACTCAAAAATGCACCTTTAAGTTTATAGAACAGATAATATTAGATGGCCACCCTGCCTGCGTGGAAGTCCTATTACCAGTTTTGTGAACCATACACAACGCATGACTCATAACTATACCAAATTAGGAACAAAGCAAAACATGAACTGGGATTCAACCAGAATTTTATTAAGATGAATTAGATAAAGTACACTTTCTGCTTGAACTTACACTGTTTTTCTGTCCATGTTACATACGTTAAATATTACATCAACTCAACTTTGATCAAAGTTTACTAGTTTACCATTGCCAGATTTATCCTGCCTTTCTCACAGCTGTACCCCAGGTTTTCTCAGGATGTTAACCTGAGGACAATGCCTTTCTCCATGAAGATTGATTTTGCAGGCTGTTTGTCCTTGCAGTTAGGCCTAAACTGTGGAATCGCCCAGCTCTCAGGTCTGACTTTTAATGAATGCCCACTAGATGAGACCGCAATTCTGCCAAATATTATATAGACACCAATATTATTTAAAATTTTCCACAAAAATAACAATATTATTTAAAATGCTTCATACATCCTCAGAGACATAAGAAGATGGGATAGTCCAAAAAATATGAATGAGAGATATCCTAAAGCTCAATATAAGTCTTATGTTTAAAAAGTGTATATTAGTGATGCACCATAATGAATGAAACCAAAATTAAAGTTTTCATGAAGCCGAAAACTGAAACCAAAAGTTTCTTCAATTAAATTTGGGTAACTCAACACGGTATATCTGTTCATGATTGGTCAAGTTGCTCAGCAACAATATATTTCAGCCAAACAAATTGTACATATTTTTGGTCATCAGAGAAGCATCAGCATGTGCTGTTGTCACTGTTTTGTTTTGGTCAATGATTTTGACCCTCTAAAACTATTTTGGCCTCTGAATTTTTTCCCTTTCCTTACTCATTTCAGCCCAATTTTTTCGGTTGCTGAAATTTCAGTGCATTATTATTATTAAAGCAACTCATTATAGACGTGATTCTAGTTTCCTTATTCCTTTTTGTGCAATTTTAGCTAAAAGAGCAATTTGAATGCAGGTTGTTTTGGTGATTTGACATGTTCTTTGAATGTACTGTACTCCTTTGTAGATGGGAGTTGTACTTTTACCAAAGCCACTAGATGACAAGCCTGCAACCTTTAGCCGAAAAAGCGTAACGGCTAATGCTAACGCTGGTACGCAGGGAAGGAGAGCAGAGGCTATTTTTTATGAATGGATGTCAATGGAGAGGAGGCTTAAGTTGGCAGACGCAAATGCTCGTATCTGATTCATATTAGATTTGTTTCCACATATAAATGAGGCCTTGAAACCAAACTGAGAATATTGGAATCCTGCTTACACGTTCCTGGGTCATATCCGATCCATGCCACGTGGAAGGAAAAAATAATAAAATAATAATAATAATAATAATTCAGAGTTGGGTCACTTGAACCATGTAATGTAAATGCGGCCTTAGAGAGCCAATCATCAGCTTCACATAACTCTGTACACACATCCTCTGAGAGACCTTCAATTAGGAACTGAGAGTGTGAAATAAGTGTGAAATATCCAGTCATGACTCGACCCACTTGATCCTTTCGGTGGAGTTTCTCACAGCTTGCACATCTCAGGGTTTGAGGTGCTGTGCCTGTTCCTCCTCTGTCAGGAGCGAGAGTGTGTGTGGAATAAATCTTTTTGGGAGAACAAAGTTTGGGAGAATGAAGTTGAGAACTGCAATAAAACTACTGCTTTTCACAACAAGATCAGTTTCTAAGCAAAAGCTCTGTGTGTTTTAGTAGTTGCCAAAGCTGCATTAGTTCACTGCATTACGAAGAGAGGAAGCAGAGATTTGAATGAGTCACTAGTGAAGACTTGGGCTTGGTTATATTTACTGAACTTTAAGCGGCATACATGTGCTTACTAATCCTCACTTCAGCCCACTCCTCTCCACTCCCTGACACGTATCGAACCGCCTGAGACTCAGTATGACAGGAGGCACAGCTGATATTATACTGGAATGAAACTATATTGGAATGACGCACTGATGGACAGATCTGACGTGGGAGCGGGTCTCTGGTAATAAACCTCCTACCAATGAAAGCATTCATTCAGGTCCACAGCTATACTGTAAAATCAAGGGGCCACAAAATAACTGTAAACTCGTCCTTCCCAAGAAAATGTTGTCATATGTCCGTCCTGTTACCCCTGCACTGTAAAAAACAAACAAACCTTCTTCTTTTTTTTTTTTGGTTAATTACTTAAAAACTGCTTTAAACTCATGTTAAACCAACAGAATTCACCGATAATGTTGTCCCAACTAGTTAAACACAGTTGTCTGAACAAAGAATTTCAAATGTAATAATACTGCTGAAACATTAAAGGGATTGTTCACCCAAAAATGTAAATTCTGTCATTTTCTCACCCTCATGTTGTTCCAAACCTGTAGGACCACAAAAAGTCAAACACAAAAGATGATATTTTGAAGAATGTTGGTAGTCAAACACTTTCGGTTTCCATTGATTTCCATTATAGTTTTGACCATACTATGCAAATCAATGGGAACCGAAACATAAACACCCGTACAAAATATCGTCTTTTGTGTTCCACAGAGTAAAGTTAGGGTTGTGTTCACACTAGTTCGGTTCTCTTGGTTCCTTTGGTCCGGAACAAAACAGTAAATTATACTTTTAGCCCTGGTTCACTTAGTGTTCACACTGTCATTTTAACACCAAACCTAAAGATAAAAAACTAAAACGAACAAAGACTTATATATTTTGCAACAGAACTAGACTAGTCGAACATCCAAAACAACGCTGTATTCTGGGCTAAATGTGTGCGTAGCTACATATGATGGTGTTTTGACCAGCTGATAACTCGTGAAGAGCTTATAAAATGTGTAAAGGAGTCAAAATAGCGTCAGGAATCCCCGTCACACACACAAACCAAGATCTGCTGTGTGGAGACACGGTTCTGATGCCTGAACTGAACTGAGATTGGCAACATCACGACTGTGACGAGAAAAAACAGGCTTGAGCATTCTGTCCTTTTTAGGGGCACATTTTGTAACATAATTTCGTGTTTTTGGTTTGTTTACATGTCTTTGGACCGTGTTGCGTTTCATATTTCACTCGAATCGCACCAGAGTTTGTTTGGAAGCGGACCGAGACTCATCTTTTCAGCGATCTCAGTCCGCTTGTTTGGTGCGCACCAGGGTTCAGACGGCAGCGTTCACACTTAATCAAATGAACCGCACTAACAGAGCAATCGCACCAGGGTTCATTTTAATCAAACCAAACATGCCAAGTGTGAACACACCTAAGTCATACAGCAGTGGTCCTCAACAAGGGGCCGGGAGGGGGCCTCAAGATTACTTAAAATTATTTAAAATAAGACAAAACAAGCATTAAAATAAAAAGATATTTCCTAAGTATTTGGTATTTTTTTTATAGCAAATATACATCTTTCTAGCGATGCCAAGCTCTAATATTGTATATGAAGTCAAAAAGGTTGAGATCCACCGCAGTACAGGCTAGGAACGACATGAGGTTGAATAAATGACAGAATTTTCATTTTTAAATAATGAATTATGCATTATTACTATTATGAGATTGTTTAACTGGTTGCTGTCTTTATTATTTACGTTTTTGATGTTTTGTTATTATTTGTTGTGTTGTGATGTAAAGTGCTCATCTTTCTACATTTGTTCACAATTTTCACTGAGGATTATGTGTCACATGTTGTGGTCTGTGTACAACCTTTAACACTATTTCTCAGATATCTTTGCATTGTATGATGATTACTCCTTCAGAGATAAAGATAGCATAGTTCACTTCACATATTAAAGTGAACCCAAAAATGAAAATTAGCCCATGATTTACTCACCCTGAAGTCATCCTAGTTGTATATGACATTCTTCTTTCAGACAGATATACAATCAGAGTAATATAAAAAAAAATGTCCTGGCTCTTCCAAGCTTTATAATGGGAGTGAATGGCCGTTTCTGTTTTGAAAGTCCATAAAAGTGCATCTATATATGAAAGTGCATATGAAGAGTTCAGATGCAAAAGCCTCTCAGTGCCATCTGAAATTTTCTTCTAGAATGATCATTTTTATAAAGCTTGTATATTTTAGTTAAGTAATTTCACTTAAATGACAATTAATAGGTAATTTGCATTGCCATTTAAGTGAAATTATTGAACTTAAATATACGAGCTCAATAAAAATTATCATTCTAGAAGAATATTTCAGATGGCACTTAGAGGCTTTTGCATCTGAACTCTTCATATATATATATATATATATATATATATATATATATATATATATATATATATATATATATATATATACACACACACATAGTGCACATATCCATAGTCAACACTTTCTCATGGGGTCTACTGTGTGTCTCTACGATTAAAGTTATTCAATATCAGTAGATTTGTCACGAAAACTGTCAAGAACAAGCTTGGGTCATATTTCAACCCGAAATAATACTAATTATTATTCCTTTTATATTATAAAGAAAATGAAAGGGTACATTTCAGGATTAGAGAATAACTGCAGAATACCAGAAAACACAATATATATTTAGGCTACACATCTAAATTATGCTATATCTTCTTGTGCTAATATTAAGGCTTATGTTGAGGGAAATAAAGAATATGATTCACACAAGGGTGGAGTAATAATAAAATACATTCCCAATAGGCAAAAAACTGTATCAGTATAGCCTAGGCTACTTGTGAGACTAAATCCCAGGATGATTTTATCTAGGATTCAGATCTGACTCATTTGGGTGTGTCAATAAATCATGACATTTGACAATCATATGTGCTGTGGTTAAAACCCACCTGTTGCTCAATGACAACCCGAACATTTGAATAACCTGAAGAGAATCGTGTTTGTCTTCTTCAGCAAACGACCCAGTTTGACAAAAAGTTTCCTGACCTGGTTAAAAGTTTCTCAACCAGCAAAATGACCTCAATCCAGAAACGTCCAACCTGTCAACCTGTTATCGACGACGTGTTTGAAATGTATTCACATATGTGGATGTTTCACATTAAGCAAGCCACTGTGACCTCAACAGGTGAATAATATTGGTGTTTTTGTCCTGAGGCAAGCGAGCGTTATTTCTCTCACCTTGTAAGTGCTCTCGGTCAGTTTGTTCACCTCCTCCGGGTCGCGCGACATTCTTCTGCCCCTCTCGCGACGAGCGCGCGCACTCAAAAGTCGACAAAGACTCTCCTCTCAGTCGAAAATTACTCCAAAATAACTCGGACAGGACAGCACGCTTATCGCCTCCCGAAAGTCCTCATAGCAAGACGGTCGTCTACAAGAGCTGTGCTATAGATTTCCTTAAGAAAGTGGCTGCAGTGTTACTCAGTAACGGACAGGTGGACTTGAGCTAAGAGTCGAGGCTTTACTTCAAACTTATGAGCGCGTGAATGAATATGTGTGTGTGTGTGTGTGTGTGTGCGTGCGACGTCAGGGGCGGGACGGATAAGGTGAGGTGTGGGACGTCACGCGCGGTCCTCTCTGACAGGTGCACTCGGACAGAAACAAAAGATAAATGCTGACATCTGCTGCTTATTGTCGTTATTGCAGACATCTGAACATTCACACAGAGTCTGTACTTGCTTTCAAGAAAATCAACGACAACACAAAAATGCACTGAAAAACCGTAGAAGCTGAGTGCAAAAACTCACAAGTTTACTTTTCTTTTACAAGTTTTTGCACTCAATTTTTAAAAAAAGTGAATTTAATTTTTATATAGAGCTTTTTACTTTTTATGCACGTGACATTTTTGTGCACTTTTCTCTTTTAATGTTCATATTTATAATTATAAATAAATATGCATGTATAAATTTACATAAGTATAAATTTACACACACACACACACACACACACACACACACACACACACACACACACACACACACACACACACACACACACACACACACACACACACACACACAGTATAAAATATACAAGTATAGTTTCAATAAAGACCTAATTAATACTGTGGAAAATTAAGAATATAAATAAATGTGCTGAATTATTTTAATGAAAATGTATTATTTTGATCAAATGTATTTGTGTGCTTAATTAATTTAACATCTTTTATTAAAATGTTATTCATTTTGTTTAGTGCTGTCAAATTGATTAATCACAATTAAAGTTTGTACTATACACACACACACACAAATATATTAACTTTTATGTTTGTTTTTTTTAAACATCTTGTGAGGAGTGGCAACACCAAAGCAAACGCCCATGCATAGTTTTATTGTGGATTTATGGCCTGACATATATTCATATTCATGTTCATGAATGTGTATTGGGTGCTGTCCAGCCAAAACAAACTTTGTTGCATTATTTTATTATAATTATATTTTTATATTTATAATATTATCACTGCTGCTTTGAAACAATCTGTATCATAAAAAGCACTATATAAATAAAGGTGACTTGACTTTATTTGATGAATATGTGAATAAAACAGCTGCATTATCACATAGTAATCTGTCTGAAAGAGTTAAAGTCTCCCTGTAGTCAATCATTTTATCCCTTAAAACTCACATTTGATCACCAAATCGACACATTTAAAAGATTTTTTCCATGTTAAAAAATTCTTCATGTCTTAAAACAGCTTGAATGTAACTCTACACCCTTGCCTCATTCATACGCGGTTCTATGAATATGCAAATTAGCCCCGCCTCCACTCACTCACACCAGCTCAGAGATCCACTGGTTGACGATCACACGTTGATCTGATTGGTTACAAGGTAGTTTGTGACGTCAGAAAAACCAGCGATTTCAAACCGTGTTTTTGAGACTGTCTTTGTTTCACTGCAGTTTAAAATACTCAGCAATGGTGTCGACTTATGAATCTGCACATGGTTTGTCTTAAAGCATATTAAAAACACCACATAGACATATAAACAACATTAAAAGCTTGATTTTCACCACAGGGGGACTTTAAAAATAAATAAAATGTCAGTATCCAGAACACCAAGTCAAGACACTCTGTGTACTGTACATCAAAAACATCAAAATATTATAAATGTCTCTGAGCTTGTATCATTACTTCATAGAAAAGACAAATTGTTTTAGTAGAATTATATTCTGGCTACTTGGATTATATAAATCTTAAGAGCAACAAAATCTTGTGAATTTGTTAACATTAGAACGAAATAGCCTAACATTGTTGCATCTTGTTTACTCACATCTTGAGGTTTCCAAAAATCATGTGAAAATGTAAGAGACTCTAAAACACTGAAGTTCAGCTATTAATGAAAATTAAAATAAGAGTCTCTGTAACATCTCACTGTCACTGATTTATCAGCTCAAAGCATTCTGGGTAAAATCTCTCTACAGTCTATTCTGAAACATCAACACAGTTTCACTGATGAGTTATAACCAACCCTAAACCCAGGATAGAGCGGCTGAGTGAATGTGGTCTGGACTGTGTGGATGAGGCTCATTGTGTCAGAGACGCTGTAGAAGGACAGAGTTCCTGCACTGTGATCCACATACACTCCTATTCTTCTGCTGACGGACTTTACAGGGAGAGAAGTGCGTATGTTATTGTGCCAGAATGAGTATCTGGAGGAAGAGCAGATCAAACTCCAGGACTGATCATTACGTCCAAATCCACACTTATTACCCAATCCCTTCCTGCTGATGCTCTTATATGACACTGATATAAACACATATTCTCCACTCCACTCAATCTCCCAGTAACAGCGTCCACACACACTCTCTCTACACAACACCTGAGAATAATAATCAAATCTGTCTGGATGATCAGGATACGACTGTTGTGTGTCAGTGTCAGTAATCACTCTGTTCCTCTCAGACAGACTGAGGTGTTCATTCACTGTGTTCAGATCCAGAGTCAGCTGACGGGAATCTGATGGAGAGAAAACACATCAGAATGTATGTAATGTATCTGAACAATGTATCATCAGTGTCTCAGTGCAGCTGATCAGATATCCTGTGCAAATCATCATTTACATGATCAATTATAAAACTCTTCTATCATGTTTATTTCTCCTTCTACAGGAAGAACATGAACACATTCAGTGAGTTTTTCTGCTTGTTTCTCAGTGACTTACATTGTAGGAAGTCGTTCCTGGTCTTGGGATTCATGTTGGTGAATGTGACTGTGGAAATAAACAGACATGAACAGTGTGAAGAGAAATGACAAGATAAAATACATCCATTTCTAAGACGTTTCTAATCTGATATTAGATGATGCAGGACTCATTTCTGAGAACAGAAGAATCTCCAGATGCCTCATATATAAAACACACGTATCGGATTCAATCCTAAATTTCAATGGATTTCAATTTCAATATAAACATAAGTATTTATTACTTCTAAACCATCAAGGGATGTTTGTGGCTGTTCTGTAGAGTTGATGCACTTGAATTAAAGATGAACTGTGATTTATAAAGTGGGATTTTGTTTTATAAATCATAGGAACATTTCAGAAACTGTTGTACGTTCATATTTCGGATCATTCTCCACACGTCTGTATAAACGAGGCGCAGGACTTTACCTCTATCAGAGATCTTCTTGAGCTCCTCTTTGCAGAAATCCTCCAGTTTGTCTCTCAGCTGACGGACAGATTCTCTCACGACATCAAAAGAGGAGAGAGAACTGAAGGAAACGTCGGGTTCGTCTGTAGATTCAGGAGGTGCTGAGAGAGACTGGAAACTCTACAGAAAACAGAAATCAAAACTCATCATCTCCACACTTCAGCCAATAACCTGCACTATATCAGATCTGAGCGGCTCTTGTTGACTTCACTTCTCTTCAGTGACTCGCTTCAATCCAGCACTTTCACACAATCAGCACATTCTTCTCATATTCATCATTTAATGCTACAAACTCTAGTATTTCACACTTACACTCCTTGTGAAAAAGAAAGTACCGTACTTGTAACAGAAATAATATACTTTAAAATATATAAGTGCAGATTGGCTGTAATGTTTTCAGAAACTTAATTGCATGTTATTTGCAGTTAAATGAATGTGGAATAGTTTAATGTTTTTATTAAATATAAATAGCTGAGCTTTAGAGTGTTTTTTTGCCCTGCTTAAGTTAGTCTCATTCTGCTCTCATGAAATGTTTCTCTGTGAGTCTCTTGCTCAAGTCCACTATGATCCAGTTCTTCTAGATCTCTGTTACCTGCAGGAACTGGATGTGATGGTGTGTGTGTGAAAGCTGCTCCAGCTCAGCGTCTCTCCTCCTCAGATCATTGATCTCCTGCTCCAGTCGCTCCAGTCGTCCTTCAGCTCGACTCACTGCAGTCTTTTCCTGATCTCTGATCCGCTGTGTCGCCTCAGAGCAGCTTCTCTCAATGGAGCGGATGATCTCAGTGAAGATCTTCTCACTGTCCTCCACTGTTGTGTGTGCAGAGCGCTGTTACACACACATCACAATCACACAGTGAGTTCAGTGAGTCCAAACTGAGACGTCTCACACTTCTCTTCTTCTCCAGACTCACCTTATGAGACTCCACAGCCTCTCTCAGCTGATGAAGATCTTTCTGTCTCTGCTGGATTCTCTGACGGATCTTCATCTGCGTCTCCTTCAGCTGTTTCTGGAGGACAAACCAATAACAGCAAAATGTTTTTTTAAAGTAGCATTCCTTTAAAAAAAATGCATGTAAATAATATACTTTAAAAGAATATACTTAAGTGTGAACTGAACGTAATGTTTACAGACACGTAGTTGCATGTTAATGCCATTAAATTAAAATGTAATTTTTTAGAGGTTTTGTAGGTTTACGAGAGTGAAATTCCTCATGACGGTCAAAATGAGTTTGACAGTAAGATTCCTGACACACCAGACAAGACTTGACGGCTTTGTATTTTCTTCCAGTACAGACGTCACACTCCACGTCTCCAGATCCAGCGTAACAGTCAGCAGGAAGTTTAGTCTTCTTCAGTTTCTCCATCAGTTCAGCCAGAATGGTGTTTTTAGCTAAAGCAGGTCTTGGACTGAAGGTCTGTGTGCACTGAGGGCAGCTGTAGACTCTCTTCTCATCCTCCTGATCCCAGCAGTCTGTAATACAGATCTTACAGTAACTGTGTCCACAGGGAATGGTCACTGGTTCCTTCAGGAGATCCAGACACACTGAACATGTGAACTCATCCTGATCCACTGAAATTCTGGCTTCTGCCATTTTACTGCATGAATACAGAGAGACACAAACACACAACAGCTCAACAACACAAGTCTCTGTTTCTCTGAACTGAGGAGTTGAAATAGTTTCCTGGCTCTGTGTTTGAGTGACGTGTGTAAAATAGGCGTGTCTGTAAAGCAGCTTCCTCGTTCACACACACACTTTACTGCCGTGTTGTATGTGTCCTTCAAGTGGAGTCAAAAATATCATAATTACGAGTTCCGAGCTCATGAATGACGGGGGGGGGGGGGGGGGGGGGCAATTAATTGGTTTCGTCCTTACATGCGCTTCGTGAGGCACAATAGCCTATAGCACACCCACGCAAGGTCTCTCGCTCCCTCTCTCTTCACGTTCTTCCCCCGGTAGATGTAGAATCCACAGATCAAAGAGAAACCCTATGATTACAACGACCATCATTTTAAGTCATAATAGGTCTGAAATTATCGTACATTATAGGATTTTTTCCGAGGCAGAGGGGGGGGGGGCGTTGGGTGCTCGAGCACCTGCCCTTTTGCCCCTTGGTGCCCAAAGTGCCCTTTTTTTCAAGGCAAAATTTCCTCTCCTTTTTTGTAATTAAAGGCCCTTTTGTGGATGCCTGCCCAATCTAACTATTAGTAAAATTAATGAATAATAATTTAGCCGTAAATAAAATGACCCACATGATGACCTTTCACCTGACGAACTCAACCGGGACGATTCCTCACGCTGCACGCGCATTTTTAAAATTCGCGCGGCTACGCGCACTACCAGAGGATATCTTCAACTCTGCGGCTGCTGGTAAGTGGTGTTTCATTCTCAGCGAAGTGCTTATGATGTTTGTTTACTTATTATTATTATTTTACAAGAACGACGTGAAGAGAGCATGCAGAAATGTTGTTTACATTGCTGTCTGTGTGTAGGCTGTAGAAGTTACGTTAGCTTGCTGTTTAGGGAGAAAAGTTTCACGGGTGTCGAGGGGTCTGGTCTTTTTATGTTATTTATACTTTAAACTATTATTATTATTACAATATTTATTTAAAAAACGTAGAGTGCCTTAAAAATGATCACAACACTGGTAAGACTTACCAGTATCTTATGTTTTGTGTGCAGCAGCCTCTGTGAACATCTCCTCTAGCAGCCTGGGCAGAGTCTGCAGCTTTACAGCAGGTCCGTGAGCTAGTGAGCCAGTTCCAAACACTGTCAGCTATCTTTACATCTTGTCATGGTCACATAAAAATTGTTTAATCAGCTAATATATCTCCTATATGTTTGTTTTAATGTCTACAGTCTCAGATCAACTCCAGCAGTATCATCATCATCATCAGCAGCAGCAGCAGCAGTAATAACAGCAAAGGCAGCAAAGTCACTAAACTTTAGTAAGAATTTACCAGAAACAGGTATCACATTAATGTTAAAAATATTGTAAAGTATTAATTGCTGTATTTTTTTTCTGTTTGCTTTGTTTTTATTTTCATTGTATAAATGTAACTCTTGTATTTTTGTAAATCTGTTTATGCCATGAAAATAGCCACAGATGCTGACATGGCATTAAATAAAACTATACTGTACTGTACTGTACTGTACGAAACGTGGGCCACGTTGATTTTGTCCTACACAGTTTACTATAACAGCTGTTCTTTATTATTCTGTAGGCTATAACAGAGAAGGAAAAGCCATCAGGTTGGGGCAACTTAAGATACTTCAGTTTCTAATCCCAGAGTTATTAATATGTACACATAATTATTTAAATTTTTTAACTTTTAAACTTAAAATTTGTCTTTCCTGTTCTGTTTCTTTTTCAAAACTGCATCAATGCATTTGCTGCCGTATCGATACAGAATCATCCATATTTATATATTGCTGTATTGATATTTTGAGCACAGCCCCATATAGCCTTGTTCCATGTGCCCCCTTTTATACTTTGAGCACCTGCCCCTCCAGAGGTCTCTGCACGGCCCTGCATCTGGCAACACTGTGTGTCCTTCAAGTGGAGTCGAAAATATCATAATTACGAGTTCCGAGCTCATGAATGACAGAGTGTATTCACGAATGCATGTTTTTATATACTAGTGTCAAAGTAATGTCAATATGTCAAAACGTAGGCTACAGTTCTAAGATAATACAGAATCAGATCATGCTAGCTAACAACATCATGTATTCATTTAGGCAGAAACAATAAGCTCATTACCTTTCCCCACCAGAGTCTTAACATTTTAAATTTGAATTTAAAAATTGCAAATGCCAGCGTTTAAAAATAAATAAATAATCATTTTCACAAACTTTCATGGCCGCCAGAATATTTTGTTGAATGAATATCTGAACATACAATATATCAAAATAAATAACAGAACCTCTGTAGCTTCAGGCATTCTTTTTTATCAACACTTAAATGTGGGTAAGTTTCATAAAAACAGCAACATTTTAAACCAAAACTGAGAAAATTGTGTTTGTTTTCAAAGACTACAACGTGCATAAGCAATTAATGCTTTTATCGCTTGTTTTTGCTTCCTTTTTTTTTTTTTTTGCCAGTGTTTTGATCAGGAGATTCTGTCCTCTTTCAGAAGATGTGTGATAGCGCCCCCTACCGTATAACAGTGAAAACACGGAAAACTGGAAATCTCCAAGAGTTTTTTTTTATTTGTTTAAATTCAAGATGAATGGCGTGCTCAATTCCTTTTGAGTTTGATTTGGGTGCTCTTCGGTCCAAGGTAGAACATCTAAGAGGCAGTGTAGAGAAAGAATTCTCTGATAACCGAGGCACTCCTTAATTAAAATGTCTTTATTACAAAAATGGCATGTCCTAACTGGACAACACTGCCTCTTAGTTTATTTTTTTTATATATATAAACTCAGCAAAAAAAGAAACGTCCCTTTTTCAGGACTGTGTATTTCAACAATAATGTTGTAAAAATCCAAATAACTTTACAGATCTTCATTGTAAAGGGTTTAAACAATATTTTCCATGCATGTTCAATTAACCATAATCGATTAATTAACATGCATCTGTGGAATGGTCGTTAAGACCTTAACAGCTTACAGAGAGTAGGCATTTAAGGTCATAGTTCTAAAAACGCAGGACACTAAAGAGACTTGTCTACCGACTGTGAAAAACACCCAAAGAAAGATGCCCAGGGTCCCTGCTCATCTGCGTGAACGTGCATTAGGCATGCTGCAGCATGAGGACCGCTGATGAGGACCGCTGATGTGGCTAGGGCAATAAATTGCCATGTCCGCACTGTGAGACGCCTAAGACAGCGCTACAGGGAGACAGGAAGGACAGCTGATCATCCTCGCAGTGGAAGACCACGTGTAACAACACCTGCACAGGATCGGTACATCCGAATATCACACCTGCGTGACAGGAACAGGATGGCCACAACAACTGCCCGAGTCACACCAGGAACACACAATCCCTCCATCAGTGCTCAGACTGTCCGCAATAGGCTGAGACAGGCTGGACTGAGGGCTTGTAGGCCTGTTGTAAGGCAGGTCCTTACCAGACATCACCAGCAACAACGCCGCCTATGGGCACAAACCCACCTTCGCTGAACCAGACAGGAGTGGCAAAAAGTGCTCTTCACTGATGAGTCACGGTTTTGTCTCACCAGGGGTGATGGACGGATTCGTGTTTATCGTCGAAGGAATGAGCGTTACACCGAGGCCTGTACCCTGGAGCGGGATCGATTTGGAGGTGGGGGGTCCGTCATGGTGTGGGGCGGAATATCACATCACCATCGGACTGAGCTTGTTGTCATTGCAGGCAATCTCAATGCCTTGCGGTACAGGGAAGACATCCTCCTCCCTCATGTGGTACCCTTTATGCATGCTCATCCGGACATGATCCTCCAGCAGGACAATGCCACCAGCCATACTGCTCGTTCTGTGCGTGAGTTTCTGCATGACAGCAATGTCAGTGTTCTGCCATGGCCAGCGAAGAGCCCAGATTTCAATCCCATTGAGCACGTCTGGGACCTGTTGGATCGCAGGGTGAGGGCTAGGGCCATTCCCCCCAGGCAATGTCCAGGAACTTGCAAGTGCCTTGGTGGAAGAGTGGGGTAACATCTCACAGCAAGAACTGACAAATCTGGTCCAGTCCATGAGGAGGAGATGCACTGCAGTACTTCAAGCAGCTGGTGGCCACACCAGATACTGACTGGTACTTTTGATTTTGAGCCTCCCTTCATTCAGGGACACATTATTCTATTTCTGTTAGTCACATGTCTGTGAAACATTTTTAGTTTATGTCTTATGGTGTTGACTCTTTTAGTGTTCATACAAATATTTACACACATTGGCCCTCATTTATCAAAAGTGCGTACACCAAATTTCCAGCGTACACCTGGCGTACACCCAAAACCACGGTGACTTTGAGATTTATCAATATGAACGTTGGCGTACGGCACGCTCAAATCCTACGCCAGCTCAGGAGGTGGTGTACGCACGTTTTGAGTGCGGGAATGCGCAGAAAAACAATTCCTAACACCACAAAACGCACTGACAAACTAAAAGATATGATATATTATGACCCACTGTAAAAAAACAACATAGTAGGCTAATTATAAACTTCAGTGTTTATTTTTGTGCAACATGGACTTCAATGTTTAAGTTGTGTGACTTTACCAAAGCATTTGAATTGTAGGCATATGTATTCCTTCAGTTGCGAGCCTGTGCGCTTTACCTGACGTTTCAAGCCTTGTTAAATACTTTCGCCTGGCTCCGCAGCGCGAGTCTCCGCAGACTGCGCGTGCACCTCCCCAAACGGACGAGGCGTTTATACTCGACGTGCTCGCCGTTGTACTATTCTCTGAATAACGATGGTTAGGCCAGGGTTAGGCCCGGCAGGTGTGCACGGACTGGGTTTAGTAATGAAAGGCTTTCAATGACCAACAAAATTATTCAGACTGACAAAATAATAAAAATGACATTCTTCTTTTAAATAATAATAGCCTAATAATACAAATAATAATAATAACGACATTCTTCTTCTAAATAACAATAAGAGTCATTAATAATAAAAATCTAGAAATCAATTTTGTTTCTTTCCACTTCCCTGGTTTCGCTTTCTCTTTCTCAAAGAAGTTTCTCTTCTTTGCCGTCTTCCGTGTGTCCATGGCGTAAAATGAGGGCGTGGGGGAAGCGGAGACTTGAATATATAGGGGCGTGTTATTCTAATGACGATCGTTTTCAGCCGCGGCATTTATCAAGGGCAGGTATTGCGTACACCTGGATTTCAAAGGTACGCACAGCTTCATAAATCAGGCGGCGAGAGGAGTGTAAGCATAATCTTACGCCAACATATACGCCCGTTTCTACGCAAGATTGATAAATGAGGGCCATTAAGTTTACTGAAAGTAAAAACAGTTGAAAGTCAGAGGACGTTTCTTTTTTTGCTGAGTTTATATATATATATATATTTTGTATATAACTTTTATTCAAAGATAGGACATACAGTAGGAAAACAACATCTTCTGTACATCAAAAGTCTATGGATAAATCACAAAAAAGCCATGGAGGTCAATGGGTTATCAAAAACAAAGTATAATGTAAACAAAGGCAAAAGAAAAATTAAAATTAAATTAAATAAATATCTTGTAAAGCTTACAGAGGTCATGTGATTTAACAGCTTTTTTGTTTGTACACTCAGATATTGAGAGAACATAGTGCGTAATGTTAGCAGCAAGCTCCAGAAAGCTTGGTTTCTTTTTTAAGAATTTTGACTTGTGCAAATAAAATGTGGTTAAAATAATAATCAAATTTACCACATAATACTCTGAACATAAATTGTTATCATGTTGAGTGAAACCAAACAATAGCCTACATTTTCCCACCGCAAAGCAAATAGAGGGTAAATATGGACAACAATAAACTGAGACACTTTACTCCAAAGTTTCTTGGTATGTGGCCAAGACCAAAATAAATGCACCAGAGTTTCGTTTAGCTCTTCACAGAAAAACCTTTTTCATTTTTTTTTCAGGTAATAGTTAGTGGGGTAAAACCTGTGAAGTATTTTGAATGAAATCACTTTGACTTTGTTGGTTAAAAAAAAACTTGTGTGGCAAAAGCCAAACTTTTTCCCAACAAATGAGGACCAATAAGATACAGCAGCGGGTGTACTCCTAATATCCTGTTGAAAAAGTTGACGAACTGCCTTATTCTTATTTTTAGTTTGTAGCGAAAAACAGATATTTCCAACAGCTGTTTCCTCCACATCCACCAGTGTAGGGGGATCAACAAGTCCATTAAAGGGGTCATATAATGGTACATGCACTTTTACATGTTGATTGTACTGAAATGTGTGTTGGCAGTGCCTGTACACAACCATCATATAATGATAATAAGTCGGTTCTTACAATTAATTGGTTTCGTCCTTACATGCGCTTCGTGAGGCACAATAGCCTATTGCACACCCACGCAAGGTCTCTCGCTCCCTCTCTCTTCACGTTCTTCCCCCGGTAGATGTAGAATCCACAGATCAAAGAGAAACCCTATGATTACAACGACCATCATTTTAAGTCATAATAGGTCTGAAATTATCGTACATTATAGGATTTTTTCCATTATTGATCGTACATCGTACAGAGGTCAAAATTATCGTACAAATACGATAATTATCATACATCTGGCAACACTGTGTGTCCTTCAAGTGGAGTCGAAAATATCATAATTACGAGTTCCGAGCTCATGAATGACAGAGTGTATTCACGAATGCATGTTTTTATATACTAGTGTCAAAGTAATGTCAATATGTCAAAACGTAGGCTACAGTTCTAAGATAATACAGAATCAGATCATGCTAGCTAACAACATCATGTATTCATTTAGGCAGAAACAATAAGCTCATTACCTTTCCCCACCAGAGTCTTAACATTTTAAATTTGAATTTAAAAATTGCAAATGCCAGCGTTTAAAAAAAATAAAATAATCATTTTCACAAACTTTCATGGCCGCCAGAATATTTTGTTGAATGAATATCTGAACATACAATATATCAAAATAAATAACAGAACCTCTGTAGCTTCAGGCATTCTTTTTTATCAACACTTAAATGTGGGTAAGTTTCATAAAAACAGCAACATTTTAAACCAAAACTGAGAAAATTGTGTTTGTTTTCAAAGACTACAACGTGCATAAGCAATTAATGCTTTTATCGCTTGTTTTTGCTTCCTTTTTTTTTTTTTTTGCCAGTGTTTTGATCAGGAGATTCTGTCCTCTTTCAGAAGATGTGTGATAGCGCCCCCTACCGTATAACAGTGAAAACACGGAAAACTGGAAATCTCCAAGAGTTTTTTTTTATTTGTTTAAATTCAAGATGAATGGCGTGCTCAATTCCTTTTGAGTTTGATTTGGGTGCTCTTCGGTCCAAGGTAGAACATCTAAGAGGCAGTGTAGAGAAAGAATTCTCTGATAACCGAGGCACTCCTTAATTAAAATGTCTTTATTACAAAAATGGCATGTCCTAACTGGACAACACTGCCTCTTAGTTTTTTTTTTTATACATATATATATATATATATTGTATATAACCTTTATTCAAAGATAGGACATACAGTAGGAAAACAACATCTTCTGTACATCAAAAGTCTATGGATAAATCACAAAAAAGCCATGGAGGTCAATGGGTTATCAAAAACAAAGTATAATGTAAACAAAGGCAAAAGAAGAAGAAAAATTAAAATTAAATTAAATAAATATCTTGTAAAGCTTACAGAGGTCATGTGATTTAACAGCTTTTTTGTTTGTACACTCAGATATTGAGAGAACATAGTGCGTAATGTTAGCAGCAAGCTCCAGAAAGCTTGGTTTCTTTTTTAAGAATTTTGACTTGTGCAAATAAAATGTGGTTAAATAATAATCAAATTTACCACATAATACTCTGAACATAAATTGTTATCATGTTGAGTGAAACCAAACAATAGCCTACATTTTCCCACCGCAAAGCAAATAGAGGGTAAATATGGACAACAATAAACTGAGACACTTTACTCCAAAGTTTCTTGGTATGTGGCCAAGACCAAAATAAATGCACCAGAGTTTCGTTCAGCTCTTCACAGAAAAACCTTTTTTCATTTTTTTTTTTCAGGTAATAGTTAGTGGGGTAAAACCTGCGAAGTATTTTGAATGAAATCACTTTGACTTTGTTGGTTAAAAAAAAACTTGTGTGGCAAAAGCCAAACTTTTTCCCAACAAATGAGGACCAATAAGATACAGCAGCGGGTGTACTCCTAATATCCTGTTGAAAAAGTTGACGAACTGCCTTATTCTTATTTTTAGTTTGTAGCGAAAAACAGATATTTCCAACAGCTGTTTCCTCCACATCCACCAGTGTAGGGGGATCAACAAGTCCATTAAAGGGGTCATATAATGGTACATGCACTTTTACATGTTGATTGTACTGAAATGTGTGTTGGCAGTGCCTGTACACAACCATCATATAATGATAATAAGTCGGTTCTTACAATTAATTGGTTTCGTCCTTACATGCGCTTCGTGAGGCACAATAGCCTATTCGAGCTGTCATCATAGTTGTTGATGCGCTGGAGCAGAATGGCGTCTAAGCGATTGTGGTGTTCTGTTCTTGGGTGTAATAACGAACACAGCATCATTTTGATGTTCCTAAATCCGAACCGCTGAAGACGCAGTGGCTGAGTTTTGTTTTCGAAGGGAATATTCCCCACGATCAACGTCAATGCTTTCATGTTTGCGCGAATCATTTCACACACCAAACTGCTTTACAAACGAGGGTCAGTATAAAGCTGGTTTTGCTTAGAAGCTGCTCCTGAAAAAAGGATCGGTACCAACTATTCGTGTTCCTGCTGCACCTCCAGGAGAACTGAAGTGAGTGTAACGTTTTATTAACCTTTATATTAAACTTTGCAAATCGCTTGCACGCTTCACAATGAATGCGGCTAAGGTTTACTCAGGACAATATAAATAACAGCAGAACCCACCTCTGTTCCTTGACAGTTTATCAGCATCCCACCTCCACCCCATCTCCTCACTTCTAGTTCCATCTCCTCACTTCTAGTTCCATCTCCTCACTTCTAGTTCCATCTCCTCACTTCTAGTTCCATCTCCTCACTTCTAGTTCCATCTACTCACTTCTAGTTCCATCTCCTCACTTCTAGTTCCATCTCCTCACTTCTAGTTCCATCTCCTCACTTCTAGTTCCATCTCCTCACTTCTAGTTCCATCTACTCACTTCTAGTTCCATCTACTCACTTCTAGTTCCATCTACTCACTTCTAGTTCCATCTACTCACTTCTAGTTCCATCTCCTCACTTCTAGTTCCATCTACTCACTTCTAGTTCCATCTACTCACTTCTAGTTCCATCTACTCACTTCTAGTTCCATCTCCTCACTTCTAGTTCCATCTCCTCACTTCTAGTTCCATCTACTCACTTCTAGTTCCATCTCCTCACTTCTAGTTCCATCTCCTCACTTCTAGTTCTATCTCCTCACTTCTAGTTCCATCTCCTCACTTCTAGTTCCATCTACTCACTTCTAGTTCTATCTCCTCACTTCTAGTTCCATCTCCTCACTTCTAGTTCTATCTCCTCACTTCTAGTTCCATCTCCTCACTTCTAGTTCTATCTCCTCACTTCTAGTTCTATCTCCTCACTTCTAGTTCCATCTCCTCACTTCTAGTTCCATCTCCTCACTTCTAGTTCTATCTCCTCACTTCTAGTTCCATCTCCTCACTTCTAGTTCCATCTACTCACTTCTAGTTCTATCTCCTCACTTCTAGTTCCATCTCCTCACTTCTAGTTCCATCTACTCACTTCTAGTTCCATCTACTCACTTCTAGTTCCATCTACTCACTTCTAGTTCCATCTCCTCACTTCTAGTTCCATCTCCTCACTTCTAGTTCCATCTCCTCACTTCTAGTTCCATCTCCTCACTTCTAGTTCCATCTCCTCACTTCTAGTTCCATCTCCTCACTTCTAGTTCTATCTCCTCACTTCTAGTTCCATCTACTCTTACCAACGGGGGGAGTACTCTGGGTTCGGGCAGAAATTCCGAGCTCGGAGCCCTCCACCCGGACAGCACGCCAAATATGCATAACCTTTACCGTAATAATTATATGTAGATGTAAACTCGTGAAATGGAGTTTCTGCTATGTTGGAGATTTGAGGTATACCATTGTGCTGAAGAGTAGAGCCAGTGTATCTACTGTGTATGTATTTGCTAGCTAGCTATTTGTTTACTGCAAAAGAAGCTGAGCTAATGTAGTTATTATTTTAATGTTTTTACTTAATTCAGTTAGGTTTTTAAATGTTGCTTATTTGGTTTAAAGCAATTAGTTTCCTTAAATTAAACAAGTTAACTTTACAGTGCACATTGTTTTTTCCTTGTACAGTGCATGTGTGATATAAAAGCAACATTATCAGCTCACATTGTATAATACAAGTGTAATATGCAAGTATATTGTACGCAGAACCTGATTTCACCAGCATCTTTGTTGATACTGAAACAACATTCCAATCAACCAATCAGATGTGAGGGACAAGTTTACAGTTTATGTCAAGTTTAGGCTTAAAACCAGGGTTAGGGGCTTCTACATCAGTGTCATACGCTTATCATTTCCCTCTGATATTAGGGATAACTTATGGGTAGGGTTAGGTTTAGGAGTAGGGATATGGTTAGGATTAAATGTTTGAACAGGAATGTTGTTTCAGGGTCATCAAAATATGTTGACCCAGGAACGCGTCTATCGCGGAAAAATCATTGTACATGAATTGTATATCAACCATTTTGTTGTGTAAATGTGAAAAATTTAAAATTTAAATACTTCAAATTAAAAGTATATTTAAAAAATAAAACTGTACTTGCAGATAATATAATATTACTGAAATGAAGGGCCCTTTAAGTGCACTAAAAGAGTAAATTTTCATGACTGTTTCACTTAATAAATACACTTTGTAATGTCAAATTAAAGGTTTTACTTTAAAGTACCTTTTAATAATTTTTTATATTTCAATGCAACTCTTTTGCTCCGTGCTTTAAAGAAGTGCACTTATTTTACACTTCTTTTTATACTTGATTTATACTTGATTATAATTACAACTGCAGTGTGTTATTCAATATATTTAATGTTAATATATTTTTAATGTACAACTTCATTATTACAGTATATTTTAGTTTATCATAAATGCTTGTCTGTACATATGACAGTACACTTTAACTTATTTTTTTTAAAACAATAGAAGTAATTATGAAATAACATTTGAAGAAGTACTTAAAAATCACTGTTAAGTTCAGCTAATTGCTTTAAATATAAATTTAAACTATAATACATTTTAATTTAATGGCATTAACATGCAACTACGTGTCTGTAAACATTACCTTCAGTTCACAATTAAGTATATTCTTTTAAAGTATATTATTTACATGCATTTTTTTTAAAGGAATGCTACTTTAAAAAAACATTTTGCTGTTATTGGTTTGTCCTCCAGAAACAGCTGAAGGAGACGCAGATGAAGATCCGTCAGAGAATCCAGCAGAGACAGAAAGATCTTCATCAGCTGAGAGAGGCTGTGGAGTCTCATAAGGTGAGTCTGGAGAAGAAGAGAAGTGTGAGACGTCTCAGTTTGGACTCACTGAACTCACTGTGTGATTGTGATGTGTGTGTAACAGCGCTCTGCACACACAGCAGTGGAGGACAGTGAGAAGATCTTCACTGAGATCATCCGCTCCATTGAGAGAAGCTGCTCTGAGGCGACACAGCGGATCAGAGATCAGGAAAAGACTGCAGTGAGTCGAGCTGAAGGACGACTGGAGCGACTGGAGCAGGAGATCAATGATCTGAGGAGGAGAGACGCTGAGCTGGAGCAGCTTTCACACACACACCATCACATCCAGTTCCTGCAGGTAACAGAGATCTAGAACAACTGGATCATAGTGGACTTGAGCAAGAGACTCACAGAGAAACATTTCATGAGAGCAGAATGAGACTAACTTAAGCAGGGCAAAAAAACACTCTAAAGCTCAGCTATTTGCATTTAATACAAACATTAAACTATTCCACATTCATTTAACTGCAAATGTGAAGAATGTGCTGATTGTGTGAAAGTGCTGGATTGAAGCGAGTCACTGAAGAGAAGTGAAGTCAACAAGAGCCGCTCAGATCTGATATAGTGCAGGTTATTGGCTGAAGTGTGGAGATGATGAGTTTTGATTTCTGTTTTCTGTAGAGTTTCCAGTCTCTCTCAGCACCTCCTGAATCTACAGAACAGTACACAGAGTGTCTTGACTTGGTGTTCTGGATACTGACATTTTGTTATTTATTTTTAAAGTCCCCCTGTGGTGAAAATCAAGCTTTTAATGTTGTTTATATGTCTATGTGGTGTTTTTAATATGCTTTAGCACAAACCATGTGCAGATTCATAAGTCGACACCATTGCTGAGTATTTTCTCCATAAAACTGCAGTGAACCAAAGACAGTCTCAAAAACACGGTTTGAAATCGCTGGTTTTTCTGACGTCACAAACTACCTTGTAACCAATCAGATCAACGTGTGATCGTCAACCAGTGGATCTCTGAGCTGGTGTGAGTGAGTGGAGGCGGGGCTCATTTGCATATTATAGAACCACGTATGAATGAGGCAAGGGTGTAGAGTTACATTCAAGCTGTTTTAAGACGACAATTTTTTTTTCAAGGAAAAAGCGTTTAAATGTGTCAATTTGGTGATCAAAGGTGAGTTTTCAGGGATAAAATGATTGACTACAGGGGGACTTTAACTCTTTTCAAACAGATTATTATGTGATAATGCAGTTGTTTTATTCACATATTCATTAAATCAAGTCAAGTCACCTTTATTTATCCCTCTGGGCTTCTTCATTAATATGTTACACTTGGCTTCCTTTCGTGCAAAAACGACCGAAGCCTTAAAATTTTACCTTTTTTTCCCCCAGGAAAACCAATGAAATATATTTTTGTTCAATAATATTTTTTTTATTATTATTTATCATTTTAAAAGATTTTTATAATACTTTGCATTAATTATATAATTTTTATGAGCAATTTTTTTCCATTAGAATTAATATATATATATATTTTTTTTTTTTTTCAATAAATGCAACATTTCACATCAAAATAGAGTGCAGAAAAAAAATCAAATGACTAAGCAACCACTGAATGGAACAACACAAAATATATATAATTTTAAAGCTTAGGATCTCAGCTTTTTAATGCATCTAATTAAAGGTCTTATTTGCACTCTTGATGTTTTAGAGTGTCACCCCTTCATTGCTGTGCACTTTTTTTTCTGCCCAGTGGCTGATCTGTAGTTTGTACCACCATAAGTTTCTCTGAGTTTTCCTATTTTTTCGTATTTCCCATTCATTTCTAGCCTGGTTAAAACAAGACCATTCTCAGTAGTAACTGAGTTATGGTCTGGCAAAGCTTCATTAATAACTCTTTTCCAAAGGGACGTCACCAACGGATGTCGCTCAAATGCCTCTGGGCACAATTGGATAGACCTAAAACCAATCAGAGCGATCGTCATCGTGTAAAGCCCGCCTCAACGTTTCTGATTGGTGCCGCGATTTCGAGGGATTAGAAATGGGCTTGAATGAGCTCTTTGCATGACTACTTGCAGGGCAAATCTAAATTTGCCGGAAGTTGTCTGGGTTTTCCCAGGCTAATTCATTTCCTATGGTCGGTCATTTTTGCACGAAGGAAGCTAAGTGTGACTTCTTTTTTTTTTACGACCCTTTAACATATCTGAATCATCTCCTTGATTTTTGTGTGTGTTCACATGTTAGATCTTTTTTTTTCTTTTCTTTTTTTCTTAAATTTCTTTATTATCTTTAATTACTAAATGGTTTAGTCCAAGTGGGAGGGGCTTATCCTTTTTAAGAGGGCCTCTCAGTGTTGGAAGGTAGCTCGTAGAGTGAGTTGGTTGCTCGGTTTTTGGGTCGATTTATTGGCATAGCCAAAATCTTTGCTTGCAGTTAACTTTGAACAGTTTATTGTTTGGGGGGCTTCATGTAAATATGTAAATATCATTTGCACTCTACTGGAAAATCTTTGTTTTTCACTTTTTGGGAATAAACACTGAACTTTTGACTTCATCAGCACGTCACTTCTTTTTTACGCCTCCATCGGCCGGTATATTCAGAGCAGTGGTGCTGCAACTGCTTGAACATCTTTGGGGCCTCTTTGTGGCAGTTGGTACACCCCTGTCTCTGTTACACCACCCAATACACATTCATATACATATGTAAACATATATGTCAGGCCACAAATCCACAATAAAACTATGCATGGGCGTTTGCTTTGGTGTTGCCACCCCTCGCAAGATGTTTCAAAAACACAAACATAAAAGTTAATATATCTGTGTGTGTGTGTGTGTATATATATGTGCAAAAACTTGTAAAGTAAAAGAAAACTTAGGAGTTTTTGCACTCAGCTTCTAAGGTTTTTCAGTGCATTGTGTTCTCGTTGTTTTTCTTGAAAGCAAGTACAGTCTCTAGCTGTGTCCCAATGTGAAGGCTGCATCCTCAGAAGGACGCACCATGTAGCCTTCGTAGGATTTCCTAATTGTGCAACCATTTGTTCCCGATCACCGCTCCTGGCACCAAGCAACGGTGCGAGAGGACAGCTGCCATCCTGATAATTCATTTGATATAATTGAGTAAACAGCTGGAGCCAGAATTGGCTAATGTCATTTTTATGTTTTATATTTTACTGGAGGACATGGTGAGGATGTTTCAGCCCCGGCGCTGCCAGGTCATGTATTTTCGGTTTAGCCCTGTTTGAATATAAAACCCAATTGAATATAAAAAAGTCCAGTATTTCTTCCGCTCGTCATCGGCAGCTGTCACTTTGCCAGGCGACAAGAACAATCCTCTGTAGGCTAGACCGGTCCGAGCGCTTCAGATGCGCCCTTTGATATGGGACGCAGCTGTAGTTAGCAACATTTTGTTAATATTATGACAATAGACCTACATTTTGTTACTTTAATTTTTGGAACTGCATACTTCGTTAAGTATTCACGTTCAAATGTGAAGTAACCTACTTAAATACTTTTTTTCCCTCACATCACAATACGTTTTTACATTAAACTACACAAAAGTATATAGTTTAAATGAAACAACCTTCAAAATATACAGAAGTAAAATGCAACATACGCAGTAATGCAGTAGTAGCCTAATATATGTGCAAAACCATCAAAAAAACCCTGACAAGGAGTTTTTCCCCCCTGCAGAATACATACATTTAGTTTTACTCTTGATACTTTAAGTACATTAGAGTATGCAAGATAATTTTGCTTAACTAAGGTTTTAGTAGTTTTTCCCCAGTGCAGTATTAGTAGTTATTAAAAGTACCTTTTTCAGAAAGCCATCAATTGAATCAGCCCTGCAAACCTGTTGGTAAACAACTTAGTGGATAGTGGAAATATGCACTTAAACACTCTGGAGACCATCCCAGATGAGGTCCCATGACTCCCACCAGCAGAGAGGCCTTACCAGGGGCAGCCCATCCCGGTCCAGTGGCTCCACCAGGGTCTCCCTGCTCAGCTCAATAAAAGTCTACATAATTTTTTTCTTATTTTATGTACTGTAAATTTAAATGTTTGTTGATTTTGTTATGTTTAACATGTTGGAAATAGTTGGAAAAAGTACTTTAATGTAGCCTATGGAAAAAATGATTTTCATTTACCAATTTTATATATATAAAAAAAAAGGTATAGAAGAATTTGTTTCATGTAGAAATTATGACTGTCATTACAAAAATAAACAATGTCCAGAACAATTTATTCTCTTTTATTTACACATTTAAATACAAAGGAGCTAAACCACTTAGGGCCTTATAGGTCAGTAGCAATACTTTTAATCTATACAGAACTTAGTTTTTCTCAATTGCTAAAACACTAAAAGCCATTGGATGAACACAGTTCTCAGTTGCCTGAACTCGTTTAGCTAACTGTGCAGTCTGTTGTCAATACCTTAAACCATTTCACATGGTAAAACACAATTTGCAGATCTCACTTAGACTTTTCAGCAAAACTCTAAACACAATGTCATTCTCAAAACACATTCTGCACTCTAATGCCGGGGTTTTCAAAGTAATCAAACGGCTTTAGATTACAGAAATAAAATGGGCTGTGAATGGCAGCGTTTTGACTTTCAAAGCTAACAGATATGTACTGTTTGTTGTTCTTCTGTAGCCTTGTACTAAAGTCGCATCTACAGCTAAAAGCCAAAAAGAAGAAAAAGAAAGAAGAATATCCAGGAGAACGTTCAACCACACAAAATGAGAAGCTCAGGACAGTGATCATAAATTCTAGCGTTTCTTCCTCAGTTCTTCTGCGGCTCAGCCCTCAAACACAGCCTGTCTCGAAGAGTTTGAGCAGATCTTTACAGTCTGGGTCGATGAGATCTGCTGGTTTCTCCCCATTTTCATTCTCTGCTTCCACACTGGCACCCAGAGAGAGAAGGTACCTAGAGAAAAAAAATTACATTTGACATTTTACAGTTTTTCTCGATTGTTTACACACATTTTCTGAAAGCATGCCTCATATTCTCAGAACTCTACACACAAATCCAAAAACACACACAGTGGGCAAACCCCCTCAATTCTCCTGCAAAATGAAACTTTACATTCAAAACAATGTTATTTCTTCTCAAAATGGTATTTTGTTTTCAAATGACACACACAAACCATCATATGAATAGACATTTATAAGAACCAGTTGAAGACTGATGTGCTCAATGTAAAACACTGTCATGAATGAAAAACACTTCTTCTCCATTCATCATAATGACTTCGGCCTTTTTTTGTTCAGTGTTACACTTGCTACAGACAGTACATACATAAGTGTGTTGTAAAATATTTGAGAATATTGTTTTTATACTCAGAACACACAAATACATGGTAACAAATATATTTTATTTTTCCCACAAAGACAATGTACATCCCAACCAACACAAAGTTGCACATACAGTGGTCTACATACAAAACAACAGAAGAATTGAATGTATACTGTTACAGTAAAAAAAAAACCTTTTATGCTAAAGCTCTGATTGCTAATTGTAAAACTGTGTGACGGGTGTTTGCCCATGTGATGAGTCAGTGTGCATATTTGAATGGCAGTGTGTTCCTTGTGAAAATAAGAGGTTTTCTGCATGAAAATTGTGCCAAAAGCAGAGAATTGTGTGTAGTGTTTTGAAAAAAGTGTGTTTTAGAACTTCAATTTGAGTGTAAAGCAGGAATTGTGCTTGTAGTTTAGCAGAATTGGTTCAGGGGGTTGGTGAATGAGTTACATGTTGTGGTCATTGTGTCTCAAGTACCAGAAAATGTGTGTAAACAATCGAGAAAAACTGTAATACAAATAATTGAGCAAATCTGATAATATACCCCCTCTGGAAAACAAGTACACTTCAGTATACTTGGGGAAAAAACAGTACCTGTTATCGTACACTGTAAAAATAAAAGGTGCCTGGAGGAACCTTTTGGGGTTCTTCTCTTTGCCACACCGGCGGAACCGTCTGTAGATCCTCTAGGCACCCTTTAAAAAGGGGCGGTTCTCTGAGGAACCACACAGGTTTCCTGAGGAACTCTTATATAAGGCACTGTGTGGAACCACTGTGGGTGCCTCCAGGAACCAAATTTCAATTTTATTTTATTTGTATTAAATTAATTTCATGTTGTTACTATGGTTACCACCATTAACTTCTATTATAATAAACAAACTGAACCAAATACAAAATAAGAATTGTTTATTACATATTTTAGATCCATTTTAATACATACACTTCCATGCACTTGAAAAAAAAAGCTAGTAATAGATTAATATCAATGAATACACACACACACACACACAAAAAATAGTATAATACATAAGTAACATGAATAATCAACCATGTGTATACAATAGGCTACACAAGAAAAGACATCTCAACAAAATGCATGGAAAACACATGTTCCATGTAATAAATCAATGTAAAAAATTACAATTTTGACTAATTAAAAATGTCCATCTTCACTTAATTTTAAAACATGTGTTTCAGTCCGCTTGTTAAGTCTGACTTCACTGTTTCCAAGTCCAAAAGCTCTATCAGATGCCAAAAACAAACAGTGCTAATATACACTCATTGTGCTGTAATATTCCTGAAAATTAGGATCCTAACCTTTATCTCTATTCCGAAATCTCAGATGGTTAGTTATTCAGCTATTTTGAATCATAAAATGTTGAAGTCTGGGATGCCGTGAGACTGGAGACTGAAATGTACACTATGCCTTTTGAAAAGCTTAAATGTGTGACTTGAATCAACAGTTCCCATAAATGGTTGTTGAGTATTCTCAATATCTAGAAACAAGATAGAGAAAGTAGAAGTAGAGGCTTCGACCCGGAAACAGTATTCCTTATGTCACAACAAGCAGAAAACATTTTCCATTTTAACAAGAGTTAAGGTGCAGTAAAATGATCTGTTGTTCTGTGAATGTTCACTGGTGAATTCAGTCATTTCAATAAGAATCCACACACACGATCAGCAATTTTGTCTTTTTGCCTGTTCAATTTCACGAAATTCACAAATGTGATGCACCTTTACTCGCTGCAACATAAAATGCAATCAATTATAAAATCTTCACAAGGGACACGTGAGGTACTTAACGAGTTAGAAAAGTGAAAAGGTGCATCAGCTTCATTTTCTGTTTGCTTTTCCTCTTTTCTGGTGGATGGTCCAGGCACTTCAGTGATTTTCAGGTCTACAGGAGGATTTTTATTCTTGATCAAACTTGTATTTCAGCTTACCGAGATCCCTGCAAAGTACAAAATTTACTGTTAGTAAGGTTATTAAAGTTATTAAATAATTTCCTCAGCCTTGTGACGTTCCAAACCTGTTTGACTTTCTGTCTGTGGAACCCGAAAGCAGATCTCAGGCATAATGCAACCCGTCACCATTCAATATCACTGCATGAAACACAAGCATACATTTTTTTTGTAATTCATTCAAACTATTCTTATGTACACTTGTCTAGTTCAATTCAATGCAACAATTTATGTAAAAAATTGTTAAGCTCCAAAAATGTCCCAGAAAAGATCCTAAAAATAGTCAATGAGTTCACAACTCATGTGTTATGGGTTGTGTTGTAAGTCTTCTGAAGTCATATAATAGCTTTTTCCTTTTTTTTGTCAAAAAAGGCTAAACTTCAAGTTATAATTCAGGGTTCAAATGTCTTATATTCAAATGCATATGATTAAGGTATAGCCTATAAAAAATGCATAGCATTATTAGCTCCAAACCTGTGATATTATTTTTCTGAGTAACATGAATGAGATTTGAGAGCATGAGGGAAGATTTTCAGAGAATAACTTATTAAAAAAGTACACAGTCAAACAATACAATTTCACACAGAGAAAGTTCATAGTAATAAAGTACTTGCATGTGGTGTATAGGTAACTTACTGTAATTCAATGTTGCCTCTGAAATGTTCAGATTATTTTAGAAATGTACTGGTTGTTCTGGGGAAACAAAAGAACAAAGCTGATTATTCACAACATAATATTTATTGACCAGTAAATGGCTTTAAAATGGTATTTGAGAGAATGAGGGCACCTGTAGTAAGTAAAGTTAGGCTAAACAAAAACAGACCAAACTATATTAACCGGCTTTTGTTATTCATAACAAACGCCAATGACGACAGCAGGAATCAGCTACATTAGTTAGGCTATCTCAGCAATTTGAAGACACAGTTTAACAGAATATGTTGAATTGAATGACTAAATCAATCTAAGACAATAAGTCAATAATTTCCATTTGTTCATTAACTTACGTTAGATCAACGTAGTTAGCATCGCGGCTAAAACCTTCATACCAGATACTGTGCAATAAACGAGTGGTAAACACTGTAAAAAAGTAGTAATGTATAATCAATTTAGTTTATATATGTGTGTTTGAATATATAGTGAGTAGACTCTGTATTTATATTTATTTGGCGAGTTTACAAACCTTGTAACGGAGAGCCGATCAAACGGCGGAAGCTTTGATGAGAGGATGGAGCCGTTACCCGATGACGTGGGTCAGCTGAGCTTTGTTGCGCGCGAGCAGCGCGAGGATCACTGAAGCGACGACAGCAGAGGAATAGCAGCAGTTTCGTGACAGAATAAAACCTTTCTCCTCCTAGTTCTTCTTCTTCAAATAATAATTTATGAAGAAGTAGGTAAAAATTCTTATTTTATTACTATTATTTATTCAATAATAATTAATGAATTCTTCTTATTAATATTATTATAATTTAGTGTTGTTGTTTAAGGTTTAAATTAATCAACAAAATAGGCCTATAGATACTAAATAAATGTAAGCTACCCAGGTGAAAAAGACGTAGGCTACTGTTAAATGTATTAAAAATGCATTAAAGTATATTTGTATTGTAGGCCTACTAAAAACACACTCAAGTACATTTTTTAATTTTAATAGTACGTCTTTATTCACCTGGGTATGTAGGCTATACTGAATCAAACTTAAGTAGCCTATAATAATAATAATAGGATAATAATATTCTCATTCTGGCCTCACAGAACCATTGGGTTCCTCCAGATGCTGGCTTTAACATAAGAGATCTTCCAGGAACCACTTAAATGTTAAAAGATCTTCCAATAACCCTTTTATCGCATTCAAGTTCCTCTATTTTCCCCCAAAGCACTTCGAGGTCTCATGGTAATGAAAAGGTGACTCCAGAACCTCTGAACTAAATACAAAGTGCTTAAAGGATCCCATAAGTTCCAGCAAGAACCTCAAAGAATGTCAATGCTCCTCCAGTAACCCTACTATAGGAGAAAGAGCTTTGAGGCACTTAAATTACATTTTGAAGTTCCTTGAGTATCCGACAGGATATTTGAGGCTCCTTTAGTTTTTACAGTATACTGTCTGTTATAGTTATAGAGTTAAACTGTCCATTCATTGTCATGGTTCATTGTTTGTGTTTAGTGCATAAGTTAATGTATGTGTTGATGTATGAGTGATTTTGTCATTGAAATACATTTTTTTTGCAAGCACAGGGTAATCTAATGGTTTTTGGTGTTGCTTGTGTGAACTCTCACCGTGCAATCTCAGGGTAACCGTCGCTGCACGCCATATGCAGTGGTGTCCATCCGTTCTCATCCCTCTGATGAACGTCAGCTCCGTACTTTATCAGGAGCTTCACACACTCCAGGTTTCCTGAGAGAACGGCTTCATGGAGTGCTGCCATTCCTGAGAAGATGAAGAAAAATACAAATCAGCTCTTGTTATGGTTTGGAATTGGAAATATGGAATTATACTAATTCTCCCTAAACAGACACATAAAGATCCTTGTATTAAGTTAATTGTGCTATTTCTGCACCACAAGCGGCACCAAACAGAATGGCAAAATATTCCCCAAATCCTCCATCTTCCATTAGTTGGCAAAAATATTTTTTCCAAAGAAGTTGGGAGCAATTTGTTAACGTTCCCTTTCATCTTAAAGCGATAGTTCACCCTAAAATGAGAATTAAGTCATAATTTACTCATCCTGGTGTTGTTGTGACGTCGTCATTATGTTGTGGCTGACGACAAGACATGAAATGTCTCTGTACTGTATGTTGTAGCCATTAAAGAAAACATATTTAGTTTCATATTTATGTTTAAATATTATAGGCTATTATTTTTATTTTTTATTTAATCAATGTTGATTATGAAAGTGAGCATGCAGCATGAGAAACATATGATACATTATTAGATGTGCAATATGTCTAGAGACATGGAGTAGACATGATTTTGACCACTTCATTGAGTTTTGTTTTGTAGAAATTGTATCTTAATTTTGATCAGTGTTTTATCAACCAATTAGGCCTACCTGTATTCAATAAATAAGAACCAAATATATAGCAGACAATGTTAGGCGCCGGCACGATCAATTGCATTCCACGTAATTGTTATAACCAAACACTGGGTTCAGCCCACTGGCGTGACTAGGTTTTCTGGGCCCCCTAACAGATTTTTGTTATAAGAACGTTCTCCCAATATTCAGTGTTGGTTCTGGGAACATCTTGTTTTCTTGACATTAGAGGAACGTGTTTTAAAAGGTATGATGTTCCACAAACGTTCTTTCAACTTAATTTTGATTAACAATTTAACATTCCAAGAACATAAAAATGTCGTTAATATGTTATTTAAAAATTAGTATGATGTTCAGCCACAGTCTTAGATGAAATCAACTGAAGATATTAAATCTGTGAAGATCTCAGCAGAGGAGGAGTAAACAACTCCACAAACAGCATTACCACTGTCAATTGCATTCCACGTGAACTGGAGGGCGCCGAAACTCAGCTTGTGCCTCACAGATTTGAGAAATATAGGCTATCTATTATAAAAAGCTTGAAATGTATACCTTTAAACAAAACTATTCAAAACAAAAAGAAATAGGCTACTCTCTAATTATGTAATAATCTCTCTGGCGTTCATGAAGATCAACTGTCCGCAACAGTCCGAGTCCGCATCATCAACTTCATCTTTGCAGAGACACAGAAAACTGAGCACATGGTTAGCATATAATGTGCCGTGATTAGGGTGCATGCTGGTAATGCTGAGATGATTGAAATACCAAGTATATGTTATTGTATGTGTTTCATGTTGTACTTTATTTGTTAATTCTGTGTTTGCGTTTATTTTGTGCCGATTCGAGTGTGAGACATGAGATTCGTATATGACATCATGATGTAGTCAAGTGAACTTTAACTGGATATATAGCATGAATGAAATTGAACCGTTTACATTTCCAGCACATAAATTAAAGCTGTTTTGAAAAGTGTGACTGTGTGCATTTGTCTTGATATACATAATTTGTATTCATTTATGTTGAAATTGATTCATTATAATGCAACGGAGAAGCATTGCTTGAAGATGTATTCATTTAATATCATCCATTACAGGAGTAGGCTATTACACAAACAGCTGTCATGCACCTTGTCCATTCCAAATGTTATGGATATTTGTTCCAATATAGAGCTCATTATAATCTTTGAGACTGCGTAGAGGCTGTTATATTGTGAAAAAATGACCCCCCCTCATGAAACATTTGTCCTTATTTGTGACTATATTCACCGTTATGCTTTTAAGTTCCTACTTTAAAGTGTCCTTAATCGTTTTAAAGTTTATTACAGGCTCAATTATTTTTATTTTCCTTCACTAGAAGATAAAGACCCGGTTTCACAGACAGGGTTTAGATTACAGGTTTTTTCTTCATGTGCTAATGTAGTATAACACTGTTACACTAACATCCTTTTGTTCAATCTGTAGTCACCTTTTTTTACCCAAAAAATTAACAAAATGTGAATTTTGTGATTAAGGAAATATTAAATGCTAACTCTAATCGTATCTTATTATCGGTTTACCATGTGTGGCAACCACAGGGACAAAGGACACTATATGTTAGATGTTTTAATTTAGACTACGCCACCCTGGGAATTTCACCCAGAGAATATTACCCACGCACAGGTTCCCCACTAATGACAGAAAAGCATGGAGACATGTATTTATACAAGATTACAAAAAGGGTTTGATTATAATTTATAATAAAAGGACATACACAGGAAAAAGGGAACAAGCTTCAATCAGTCAAATACAAATACCATGTTCACAAAAAAGAAAACTGCGGCCTTGCAGAAGGTACATACGTTTTCCCTCCCCCACACACACACACACACACACAGCACTAAGAGCCCCAGTGAAATAATCACTCACGGCACACGTTGTAGACCCCACCACCCAAGATAGGAGGGAAAATGATTTCCTAAGTCAAAAGGGCCACAGCTCCTGAAAAAGAACTCCACACCAATACCACGCAGAGAAGAAAAGATTAATCAGAGGTTATACAAGCTAATAGGTGGATGGCCAATACTCATCCACCTAAAGGCCTTAATCTTCAACCCTAAGGCCCAATCGAATAAAGAAAACATTTTTTACCAAAAATCAACGAAACAAAGTAGTATTTATGTTTTTCACATAAATCCACACTTCAACTGAATAAACAATAAGAAAAAAAATATCAATTCACAAACATTATATTCACCAAGAAAAACAAATCAAAAATCTCCTTTGAGGAAGTGTGTGTTAGCAGAAAATATGAAGATGATGTAATGAAGCACAGCAGTATCAAAACATTGTATCAGCAGTGTCAAACTGGCCTATGACAAAACAGCAGTGACATTGCACGAACTGTAGTTCTCCTGAAATTCATACAATTGGTTAAGACAATCCATATATGCACATATACATTTTAAAAGGAGAAATTAGATGTGACCTACCGTAGCTGCGGGGCCAAGCACCCAAAAGGACATCCCCTCAATAGTTTAACGCAGTCGTCATTTACGCACCAACGAGCGAACTAACAAAACAAATGCAGGAGAGTTGCCATCTAACCAGTTGCTACACTTTAATAAGGCGACAACAATAAATTAAAACCTGTCATACCCGCACCTGAAGTCCACAGACGCCCGCACAACAGCCATCCAAGTGACGCAAAAAAAACACGTTGGTAATGAAATGCAAATGGGAAGTTGTTGTCCGTCCGGAACAGTCACAACCGCGTGCAGCAAACAATAAGGCGAGAATTCCCAAAAGACGCGCTGGGAGCAGACAAGCGAGCGTTCAGAAGACGCGTCGCGCACGTCGAGCCTAAATGCCAGCGCAGGTGAATGACGTCACATGATTTAGGAATAAGGACAAATGGGCTTTCAGATCATTATGCCACACATGGTACTTTTAGTTAAGATCTATTCATGGATTTCATCCGGTCCCTTTCCACAGGTGTATTAATCAAGCACAATGCAGTCTGCATTCATAATCTAGGTGTGCTTGATTTTATACACCTGTGGAAAGGGACCGGATGAAACCCATGAATTGGCTAATGTTTATTGAAGTTACTATACCTGGGGGGTATTCCAGAAAGCTTGGTTAACTTACCATTTGGTAAATCATAACCTCTGGGTTGATTTACCCCAAACCCGCATACCATGAGTATGTCGGTTCCAAAACACCTGAGAAGAGTTAGTTTAATCAACCTCCTATTGGTAACCCAGAGTTAATGCGCGCACACGGCGAGTACATAAAGACATTTTCAATGGATCACCGATTTCAGGAGTCACCATGGAAACCCAGGGAGAAAAAAAGCGAGCTACATATTTCGGTGAAACTGAGTTGGAGGTTTTAATGCTTGCTCATGAAGACTATAAGCTCATTAAAAATAACAACAAAAAAAAGCAATACTGCTGCATCAGCAAAAGAAAGAGAGTTGGCTTGGCAAAAAATAACGGACTGAGTAAATGCATGAGTTTATAAAATTATAAATGGGCTATTTTCCCCTTTCATTGTGACGCAAAAATTCTTTGGGGCATGTAGTAAAAATAGACAAGTATTTACTTGTTGGCCTCCATACATTTCTTAATATTACAGTAGTAATGCACATAATTGGCTAGTATGTTGGCTTCTTGTTTTATCAGGTGTAATCCTTCTGGAGCCAGAAGAAGTGTGAGCTAAGTCAAAATGAAACACAAAAACATTCTCCAGCAATGTAATTTAGTATTTAATGTAGCCTAATTTAGTTTTCTATACATAGCCAATAGAAAGAAGGCCGAGGCCCGTAAAACAGGTGGGGGTCCACCTCCCCCCAGCTGCCCAGGAGCTGGCACTGTCCCTTAATAAAGGGTGACCTGTGGTCGATGGGATTCCAGGGGCAGTTCATCGGACTCAGCAACCAAGACAAGTGGCTTAGTAAAATGTAGGTGTACCATATTAATACTTATGATTTATTGATGTTTTCACTGTTTTTGTCAGTGTTTTAATAAAGAAAATCATCAACACTGTCACCATTTTAAAAAGGCATTTTGAATGCATTTTACAGTCATTGATTCACTTGTGCAGTATGCATGCTGCTTTGACTGCATATACTGTAATCTTATTAGTACTCTTAGATGTTCCTAATGTCCTTCTTTATTAGTTGTATTTGTTTAAGAATATACATTGAGTATTGAATATGCATGATTATATTATTGGTTTAATTATCTTGCAGTTGCTGATGGCCACATTGTATTATTGGATCCTCCTGCAACACCACACACTGTCACAGTTGTAAGTGATTATTGTCTTTAGGTTTCTGTTTGCTAGACCAAGCATTCCTTATTTTTACTGTAGGCTGACTATGAAGAGACCACTTCTGCTGTGACAGAAACAGAAAATGTGGGAAGGCCCATAGAGGTATGATGCATAGAATGCATTCCCCCTTTTTTGCATTAGAGAATAAATAAATTGTCATTGTCATTTTACAGAATATGGCAGGAGATTTTAATACAGATGAGGGTCCATCTACCTCCACACAGAATCTTAGCAGTGTAAGAAATGTTCTGCAGTTCTCCTTCCTCATTTACATGGGGGGTGGTGGCGCAATGGATAAGACACATGCCTTTGGTGTGAGAGACCCGGGTTCGAATCCACTGTGAGACACCAATGTGTCCCTGAGCAAGACACTTAACCCCTAGTTGCTCCAGAGGCGTGCGACCTCTGACATATATAGCAATTGTAAGTCGCTTTGTATAAAAGCGTCAGCTAAATGAATAAATGTAAATGTAAATGTAAATTTAAATATTTGGTCTGTGTTTGTATTACAGACTTTCAGTCATGTTTAATTATTCTGTCTTTCTAGTTGCCTGCCAAAGAGCTGTATAAGGTCCACCTTCAAAAGCAAATCAGAAAAAGTGACATGGAGATGGACCTCATACAGCTTCAAATGGAGGAGAAAAGGCTTAACCTAAAAAAGGCCAGACTTGAATTGCTGGAGCACCAGCTTAAGGTGGGAAACAGTATGTGAACATTAATCTGTCATTTGTTGTTGAATGAAATCTAAAGCAATAAATACAAATGTATTTTGTTACAGGAAATAAAGAAACAATGAACAACACTTGACTGTTAACTGGTTTTAATTAAAGTGATTTTGGCAAATCATGTCTCGTACCACCCTGCCATCTCTTTGGTCTACTGGGTTCACTGGGGGTTCCTCTTGGCAATCTTCAAGAGAAGGGGGGGGGGGGGGGCCCTCTCACCTCTCAGCTCTCAGTGTGGCAATGTTGTGAAGAACAACACAAGCAGCTGTGATGTCACATGCCCTTTCTGGGCAGACCCTGAGCCCACGCAGGCACTGAAACCTGCCTTCAGGATGCCTATGGTCATTTCCACCTTGACCCGTGTTCTGCTGTGGGCCAGGTTGAATTGTGCCTGTGGTCCAGGCTCAGGTTCAGGGTAGGGTGTCATCATATACTGTAGGGCAGACAAGGGTACCCTCTGTCCCCCAGCAAGTAACCATTGAAGTGTCATATAAAGGTAGTTAAAGTGTATAATTGCATAAAAAAAATAAATTAAAAAAAACATTGTGTAAGGCAAAACATACCCTGTTGAAATTTGTGGCACAATGATGACTCCCTAAACATTCTGGCATCATGTACAGACCCTGGCCATTTGGCTTCAACATTAGGGGTTGCATCACATATTACCTAGTTAGTGGGGACCAGTAATGAGGGTGATTTAATGGTTTAAACACCCAAACATTTAGCACCCAAAAAATCTATTGTCATCTGCACATTGATGCTATGGATTGACTTCCTATTAACATAGTTTCCTTCATTGACTGAAGGAGCTTTAATGGGAATGTGGGTTCCATCAATGGTGCATTGGGAACCCTGAAATTGAAAGTTATATAATTAGAAACATTTAAAATTATTGTGACTGTATACAGTATGAATAAATTAAGTAGTGCTATGTAACTAAAATGGTCTTTCATAGAATACCATAGAATGGACAAACCCGCCACTCTGTGGAATTCCTCTTTAATGACCCTCAGTGGTTTATGGCCAGGGAACTGCACAAAAGTGTGTAGGAACCGTTTGAGTGCAATGTACGAACAGCCCTACACACAGTTGCCTTTCCCACATGCTCTGCATCGCCTATTGTATACAAAAAACTCCCCGTCGCAAAAAAGTTAAATAAATGGAGTTAAATATTTAACTCCATTATCTTCGTTTAATAAATTAACGATTCTTTTGAAAAACGGTAAATATTCATTTGGATACGAAAACACATCGATACGTGGTTGTATCACCCTCATGGCGGAAAAGATTTCGTATTATCCCTGCTTCCACATCCACTGGATCGTCTTCAAAAGGGCACGCCATGCTCCGTCACCTCTCTGAAACAAACTAACCCTGGAACATAACCTGCTACCGAGCAGGTTATCTTCAGAGAGTAAGTTCCTATGGTTACATACATACCCAGAAAGTTACCTCCGTTTTTGGAACCGAAAGTTGAGGTTATCCACTAACTTACCCTTAAACTTACCCGGGTATGTCACATAACCTGCTTTCTGGAATACCCCCCTGTACCTACTTAAGACACAGAATAGATGAAGTTATTGTTTGGAGGCTTAGGGAGCTGGGGAATGGCTGAGTTGGGAGGAATGAGGTATGATCCGGGAGGTGCAGGAAGTGACGTGGATGAAGGAAATGAGATTGAGGTAGACCAGGGGGGCAGGGTTTCATATTATTTTGAAGTTTCCCCGGGCGCCGCCATTGGCTAGCGGACCATCACCTGCTGTTAGCATCCCATTGACTCCCATACATTTTGGCGTCACTTTGACAGCGAATAACTTTACATCTGAGGCGTTTAAAGATTCCATTTGTCCATTATTTATTTCTAAAGAAACACGAAAATGTATAAAAGGCTCCATTACCTTGTATCTTACGTTATGGCCCCGTAGATGCAGTTTTTGTAAAAATAGGCTAACGATTGCGTCATAACACGCGACTCTCTGTCGCACAGTAGAGAGATTACCGTATGGACAAGAGGAGAAGCTCGCGCGCAATCGGGGGGACGTGGAGGCAAAATGACAAAGTAATTAATCAGAATACTTAGCAAAAGTTTCTCCTGCTCCTAGCTCATAGACAGCTCCTACTCACACTCTCCGTCTCTGCAAGTTTCGGAAGGGAATGATTCAGATTTCTCTTGGTACAGCTACTAGTAGATAGACGGGTTGCTCACGTCACATCTACGTCGTCAAGCTCAGTTTGAGTCTGCGCAGTACGCTCGACCATCAGGAAGTTAGTGCTTCTAATTGACTTCACTTGTCTCCGTTGAATCCAATGGGGTCGCTGTGTCCAGTTTATATACTGTCAATGAGGTAGACACGGGTAACGAGGGAAATTCAAACAACGAAGAATGGAGGATAGTGAATCGGAAAAAAATGAAAAGAAAGCAGAGAGAATCTGATGGAGATAAGGGAGAGGAACAACAAAGTTCAGAAATTAAAGTTATTCTGCGATTTCAATCTCCTTGTACATCAAATCCCTTGAAGGTTAGTGATGCTATTCACAAGCTGGTAGGTGACGTGCGGTTTGTTAAAACTTTACGAGATGGGAATCTACTGATTATATGTAGAGATATAGTACAGCAGCATGCATTAATGAAATGTAAATCATTGCTTGGGAAAGAGGTTAGGCCACAAGTTTGGGAAGATAGAGGGAAGGTTATATGGGCAGGGCTGGACTGGTAATCTGGCATACCGGGCAAATTTTTGCTTTTTGGGCCGATACATCTCATACTTTTTTTATTTATTTTTATGGCCCATAAAACTCGTACATCGGCGGCCCATTCGGTTTGTTTTGTTTAATTGACAGCGCTGGGTTAGTGGCAGTGCCGATGTAATGTATTGGTCAAAAAAAGTAAGCGTTAGTTTTTTTTCCACTGACAGACCGGCCCATGAAACGCGTAGATCAGCGGCCCATTGGTTGTTTTCTTGATTGACACTGGGCTGGCCCAATCACATCTTTAAACGCCTCCCCCTTTGGGCTTTGAGTGAGCGTGTAGTGTCAAGTGTGTAATTTGTCAATAGTCTGAGAGATGGAGAAGAAACGCAAGGAATGTGCAGAGAAATAGCGTGAAAAATAGACACAGGCCCTTCAAGCAGACGCTGTAAAATGTGTCAAAATATATATGTTTTCTGCAGCAGCAGGACCTTCATCAGCTCCCGTGGCTGATGAGGAGGATAGTGAGGAGGATCAGGAGAGAGATGAGAAAGTGTAGAGTCCGCAGTAAGCAGAACTACTTTCAAAACACTTTGGCTATGAGTGTAGGAACCCATTACCTAGTTACGCATTATTTCCACATCTGCATTGTTGACGATTACAGCAATTTACTAGAAGTTTAATGAGACGCTTTTGTATCCATGTTTTTCCGTCAAAATAAAAGCTTGATGCAGTTTCCGTCAAAATAAAAGATCATGTGCTTATCTCTTTCAAGTTTAGAAATTAGTACAAAACTAATTATTAAAGTTTTCTTTATTTTTCAGTGCATTTGTTTTACAATATATGGCTATTAGGCTACTGTCATGAGATTAATATTATAAATATTATTATGTAGTAGTGTAATATAGACAGACACTGTTACTAAAAGAGGTTTGGTTTTTTCTTTGTTTAGGCCTAATTTGCACACTGAAAATGGGTTGGAGCTTTTAATTTTGAACTCTCAAACTGCACCAGATTGATGAATTTAACATTAAAATGCACAAAAGTTAGAGGGACAGAGGTCCACCCACCACAGTTTTACCAAAGATCCTGTGAGAAACACTGGTATTGCTATGCCAATGCAGCTTATAGCTTGTTTTTTGGATGCATCACTGCGGAGTATAGTTCAATTGTATTAATCAATTTTGTACTTATTTCATCTGTTAACTCTCACTCGTTCCTACTCACTCATTACATGGCATTAGTGGTTTTAATGAATAGGAGTTGAACATATTCAAGGGCGTGCAAAGATGGGTGGTGTTTATGATCATATGTAGTGGGCCAGTCTGGGCCAAAATGCCAGGGCCGATTTTCTGTCCCAGTCCAGCCCTGGTTATGGGTGTAATATCTGGAGTGTCAACTGAGATAACTGAAGAAGAAATTAGGGTTAATGTCAGAGGAGTGCGAGTATCGAGAGTTAAACGTTTACCTTTCACAAGAGATGGTGTTAAAGGGCCTAGCCTGTCTGTATTGTTGACGCTAGAGGAAGACAAAATCCCTGAAAGAATTAGAATTGGGTATGTCAGCTATATAGTAAGGCCATATATCCCTCCCCCAATGAGATGCTTTAAATGCCAGCGTTTTGGGCACATTGCAGCAGCCTGTAAAAGTAAACTCCGTTGTGCCAAATGCGGAGGGGAACATGAATACGGGAAATGTGAGAGGGGAGTTAAAATCAAATGTTGTAATTGTGGAGGAGAGCATAGTGCTGCCTACAAAGGATGTGATGTACATAAAAAAGCGGTTCAAATTCAGACCGTGAAGGTAAAAGAAAAGCTTACATACGTTGAGGCAATTAGAAAGGTAAAATCTAATGACAGCAATAGTAGACCAGCACTTGTGACTCAACCCCCAGTTCAAAGCATAAATAAATGCTGCAATGTTACCAAGGATACACTTATTGTGGAAAAGAGAAAGTTTGTAGCGTTGATGGTAGAAATCATTAACTGTTCTGCTCAAGCATGTAGCCGAACAGAGAGAGCTAAGATAATTGCAAAAGCGGCAGAAAAGTATTTGGAAATGGAAGAGATGTCTCACTTATAACGGGGATATCAGATACACAATCAACATGTGGTGGTGGAGATTAATGATGCTAACCATTCTACAGTGGAATGCGAGGAGTCTAATTGCAAACGGACAAGAACTAAAGCAGCATATTCAGGAGCAATCAGTTAAACCTAACATTATTTGCATTCAGGAATCCTGGCTAAAACCCTCACTTGAATTTACATTGTATGGCTATACAGCAGTGCGTAAGGATAGAACCCTTGCTATGGGTGGTGGAGTAGTCACCTTTATCCAACATGGTGTTAACTATAGAGCTATCAACAGTAGTGAAGAGCTTGAGATAATTATAATTGAGGCATGGGTCAATAAAACAAAAATTAGAATTATAAACTTTTATAATCCTTGTCAAAAAATAACTAGGGACATATTGGAGAGTGTATGTGATGTGGAAAACTCCAAAGTTATAGTATGTGGAGATTTTAATGCATATAATACCCTGTGGGGATGTGCTAGAACAGATAGAGATGGGTATATCATTGAGGAGTTTATGGATGATAATCAGTTAGTGTGTCTAAATGATGGAAGAGGTACTAGGTATGATGTAGCTCATGGTGTAGAATCTGCAATTGATCTTACTTTTGTGTCGCAACAACTAGCAGGTACTTGCATATGGGATGTGAGCAGTGATAATGCAATGGGCAGTGATCATTATCCTATCTGGATTAAAATAAGGAGTCAAAACATTAGTTTTGAAGAAAATTGGATTTCAAGATGGAGAATGAAAAGGGCCAATTGGGGGCTGTATAATTTTAAAACAAGCAGCAAATTAATTGAAGTTATGCCAAATTTGAGTGATGACATTGAGGAGTTGAATAATATGATTATTAACATAATATATGAGTCAGCAGAGGAAACAATAGGTAAAACATCTGGAGCAAAGAAGAAGAAAATGGTACCATGGTGGTCTGATGAGTGTAGAGAGGCTGTTAAAAACAGGAATAAAGCCTTTAAAATTGTTAAATCTAATCATTCATTTTATAATTTATTGGAGTATAAAAGAGCACAGGCAAAAGCCAAAAGAATCATAAGAGAAGCTAAAAGGAAATATTGGAGAGATTTTTGTAGTAATATTGGGACAGGAATAAAAATTAATGACATATGGGGAATGATCAGAAAGATGGGTGGCATAAGAAGGGACTTTTCACTACCAGTATTAAGAGATAATTGCACTGAGGCAGTAACCAGTAGAGAAAAAGCTGAGATGCTTGCAAAATCCTTTGTAAGGATACATAGCTCACAGAACCTCTCCAGTGAAGAGCTAGTTATAAGAAAGAGGATCATTGAAGAAAATAAAGATATGCTGGGGATGAAAATGGTGGGGGAGAGTTCACTAAATGCAGATTTCACACTGTTTGAACTAAAAAGAGCATTGATAGGTGTTAAAAATACCTCACCAGGGAGAGATGGGATATGCTATAAAATGATTGAAGAAATATCTGATGAGGCAAAAAATTTGATACTGGTTTTATATAACAAAATTTGGGAACGAGGAAAACTGCCTACTGGGTGGAAACACTCAGTAATAGTCCCTATAGGGAAACCAGGAAAGGATAAAACGAATGTCAAAAGCTACAGACCAATAGCATTAACGTCTAACCTATGTAAACTCATGGAGAGGATGATTACTAAAAGGTTAGTGTACAAATTAGAAAGCAGAGGGCTGATCACATCATATCAGAGTGGATTTCGTAATGGAAGAACAACTATGGATCCTGTAGTCTGCCTGGAGAATGAGATACGTAAAGCACAAGTTAACAAAGAATCTGTTTTGGCAACCTTTTTTGATATAGAGAAGGCTTATGACATGCTGTGGAAAGAAGGACTTTTAATTAAGTTGAATAAAATGGAAATAGGAGGTAAAATGTTCAACTGGATCAAAGATTTTTTAAAGGGTAGAAGGTCAGGATAGGGTCTGAGTCATCAAGCACATACACAATAGAAAATGGCACCCCACAAGGTAGTGTATGCAGTCCAATTCTGTTTAATATAATGATTAATGATGTGTTTGATGGAGTGAACCAAAGGATAAACAGGGCATTATATGCAGATGATGGAGCATTGTGGGTAAGGGGCCGTAATATTGACAATTTACAGCAAAGGATGCAAACAGCAATTAGTCAGGTTGGAAAATGGTCATTTGACTGGGGGTTCCACCTGTCAGCTGTCAGTGGAAAAAACGCAATTCATCTGTTTTTCTAAGAAAAGGGTAAAACCCACAATAGATCTTAAGATATATGGACAATCTCTCAAACAGGTTAATGACTTAAGATATCTTGGTGTGTGGTTTGATAGTAAACTTACTTTTAAAAATCATGTTCAGAAAATGGTAGACAAATGTAAGAAAGCAATCAATATTTTAAAGTGTCTTTCAGGGTATAACTGGGGGGCGTCAGGCTCTTCCTTTTCAAAAGAATTTATATTGCATTAATCCGATCAGTGTTTGACTATGGAAGTACAGTCTACAAAACAGCAGCAAAAACTACATTAGCTGAACTGGACAGGGTGCAGGCCAAAGCTCTCCGGCTGTGTAGTGGAGCCTTCCGAACATCACCTATCCCAGCGCTGCAAGTAGAAGTAGGGGAGATGCCTTTAAATCTTAGGAGGTTAAAACTTTCTCTTGCATATTGGGTAAACTTACAAGGGCATGAAAATACACATCCTACAAAACCGGTGTTAGAAGAATGCTGGGAATATGGTCGCATTGTGAACAGTAGTTTTGGATGGAACAGTAATAAAGAGGCAGCTGACATGGGAATCAGTACTATACCTTGCAGCAAAAATGTTAAATTGAGCACAATTCCACCTTGGTTTTTCTGCTATCCTGTAGTTAATTTAGAAGCTAAAAATATAATCAAGACGGGATTGTATCAAAGTGTACAGCAGTACATAGAAGTAATGTATGATGACACAGTACAAATATTTACAGATGCATCCAAAGAGCCAGCAGGTAAAACAGGTGTGGCGGTATACATTCCTAAATATAAAGTTATAATACAAAAAAGAACCTCAAACCACCTCTCAATCTTCTCTGCAGAGATGATGGCCATCATAATGGCACTACAGTGGGTAGAAGAAGTGAAGCCATATAAATCTGTTATTTGCTCATGTCCTCCCTAACTAGCATTCAGACTGGGAAATCTGCATGCAGACAGGATCTTTTAGATGAAGTTCATCAGATGATTTTCAGGATAACTCAACAGAAGCTAATATTACAGTTTACTTGGGTTCCGGGCGCACACGGGCATTGAGGGCAATGAAAAGGCAGACGAGTTGGCAAAAGAAGCACTTAAAGCAGAGCAAGTAGAAGTACAGGTTCCACTCAGCAAATCAGAATTGAAAACAATAATTAAAGATGCTATTCATAAACTCTGGCAAGATAAATGGGATAAGGGGGGAAAAGGTAGGCATTTATATAGTATTCAACAGACTGTAACAGTTAAAAAGACCAGCTCACTTTCCTGACAGGAGGAAACCTGGTTCACCAGGCTAAGGTAAGGACATACAGGACTGAACAGCGGCTTACACACAATAGGGAAACATGAGACAGGAATGTGCCCATATTGTACGGAAACAGAAACCGTGAAGCATGTACTTCTGACATGTAGGCAGTACTCTGAAGAGAGAGAGATATTTAAGAGGGTAACAAAGAACTCTGTTACTTTAAGAAACCTGTTGAGTCTACCTGGAACACAGTCTACAACCAAAGCAGTGATAGAGTTTCTAAAAGAAACACAATTAGCATGAAGACTTTTGCCCAATAATTTTTTTTTTTCTGGAGGTTTGAGCTGAAGTTGAAGCTGGAGGAGCTGAACACGCAGCGCTAGCTGAAGCTTGGGCTCTGATCTCCTTTTTTAAAATATTTTTTATATATATATATTTTTTTTTTAATATACATTTATTTATGACTTCCCAATGTGATCACACCTCAATCCAGTAGATGGCGGTAATGCACAAAGATTGCAAACTGCCAATAAAATTCACTGAAGAAGAAGAAGAAGTTATTGTTTAAAAATGAACGCTTGGTGACAGCACCTCAGTGTAGGAGAGAGCGGGGCACAACCTAACGCTTTTTGACTTTCTCAGTTTGTGTAAATCTACTTATGGTTCAGAGTATTTATTTTTTCCCACATTAATTTCCCACATGTCTAGTACAATTATGTGGTACCTCATTTTTTCTTGACATACCCCGAAAGAATGGAAGTGAAATGTGACAACATGCCCCATTGGTGGGGGTACATTGTAACATGTGAGGGGCACATTGTAACATAACATATGACAGCTTAAAATGTTATCTGATCTAATAAAAAATATATACAAAACAAACAAAAATATTTTCTTAAAAAAATTCAATTAAAAAACTTTTTCATATAAAATAATGGCAATTTTTAATAATTAAATATATATATTTTTTTGAGTTTTGACTACGAAATAAATAATTAGTCATTTCTGAACATTGACTCTCAGTCTTTATTCACCTTTTCCTCACGTTTTCCCAATAAAATTAATAAAAGTATAGAACATAATAGCATATTTCTAATAGGGGCACATTGTAACGCAGTGTGACAACATGCCCCCGCCTGCACAACTGGGATTTAAACCCTGCTAGTGTCTTCTGCTAGTTAGCGAAGCATTAAAGAACTATCTCAACTGTTAAATAACATCTTGGAGATTAAAATAATATCAGATTTGTCTTATTTTAAATAAACACAAAAAATTGAGATGAAAAATTAACTTAAGTAAGAAATTTACTTTTGCTATGGTTTAATAAATGTCTATGGATATCTTCCAAAAAAAAAAAAAATTTGGCGGAATTTTTTTTTCTATATAGTGTTGATATGGCAACTAGTAAATACACAAAGTTTCGTCATCCAAGCATGTGCGGAAGTATTTAAAACAACAAGCGTGTTACAACTAGCCCCGCGTTAGGTTGTGCCCCGCGCTCCCCTACTTCAGGCTAATAAAGCTCATGTCACGTGTATGTGACCTGCTGCTATATCCATAAACGGATATATGCTAAGAAAAGGTTCCGGTCCAACAGAATACTGAGTCAAGTCAAGTCAAGTCAAGTTTATTTGTATAGCGCTTTTCACAATACAGATTGTATCAAAGCAGCTTCACAGTATTCAATTTAAATAATACAACAAAGTTTGTTTCAAGAGGAATTTATTGATTGATAAAATTAAATTAAATATCACCAAAATATCCCCAACTGAGCAAGCCAAAGGCAACAGTGGCAAGGAACCGAAAAACTCCATCAAGTGACCTAATGGTGTCCTAAAACTCCATCAGGTGACCTAATGGAGAAAAAAAAACCTTGGGAGAACCCAGGCTCAGTCGGGGGCCAGTTCTCCTCTGGCATTTATGAGCTAGAGGCCGGATTGTAGTTTGAACTGTGGGATTATATGAATGCCTGGCTGAAGAGATGCGACTTTAATCTAGTTTTAAACTGGGAGAGCGAGTCTGAGCAACGAACAGTATCAGGAAGACTATTCCAGAGTTTTGGAGCCAAATGTGAAAATGCTCTTCCTCCTTTGGTGGTTCTGAATATCCTATAGGTATGACCAAAAGCCTTGAATTTAGTGATCTTAAAGAGCGCGATGGATTATAGGGCGATAGAAGATCCGTTAAATAGACTGGAGCTAAGCCGTTTAGGGCTTTATAAGTCAGTAGCAATACCTTGTAATTAATACGGAACTTTATAGGTAACCAATGCAGTGATGATAAAATCGGTGTTATATGATCATATTTTCTTGATCTCGTAAGAACTCTAGCGGCGGCATTTTGGACTAACTGTAGCTTGTTTATTGAGGATGCAGGACAACCAGCTAATAAAGCATTACAGTAATCCAGTCTCGAGGTCATGAATGCATGAACTAACTTTTCTGCATCAGAAACTGATAGCATATTACGTAGCTTAGCAATGTTTCTAAGGTGGAAAAAGGCTGTTTTTGTAACATATGAAATATGATTTTCAAAAGACAGGTTGCAATCGAGTATAACACCCAGGTCTTTTACTGTAGCGGATAAAGTAACAGGACATCCTATGATGTTAAAGTTGTATTGTGCGAGGTTTTGTGGGCGGTTTTTTGAACCGATAAGTATTACCTCTGTCTTGTCTGGATTTAATAAAAGAAAATTACGCGTCATCCAATCTTTTATATCTTTAACACACTCTGTCAATTTGGAAAATTTAGCGTTTTCATCCGGCCTTGATGAAATATATATTTGAGTGTCATCAGCATAACAATGGAAACTAATTCCATGTTTCCTTATAATATTTCCAAGTGGCATCATATATATTGAAAATAACAGAGGGCCTAACACAGATCCCTGCGGCACTCCATAGTTTGAGTGATGTCTGTGTGTTTTTCTTCCGTAGCCTATAGTTTACTTAAATAACCGGTTATAAATCACGAAAATGGCTGCGCCAACAGGTTATGGGCCCAGGAGAGATTCAGGTAACCGATGGAGTAGATTGTATTTCGACGGAGATGAAAAGAACTAGTGCACACTGATCTAGCTGGTCCTATTGACCCAGTAGCTAAAGCCAGTTTCAAGTATGCGTTGGCATTTACTGATGACTATGGTGCAGTGTTTGTGTATTTTCTTAAAGCTAAGAGTGACACTGTGAAAGCTACTGAAAAGTTCCAAAAGTGTTTCAGTCTCTATTAAGCAAGAACTGTATTCGACATGAGACCTCAGCACCATATTCACCCCATCAAAATGGGACTGCTGAGAGAATTTGAAATGGCAAGATGTATGCTCTTAGAAAGCAATCTACCCAAGATGTTGAGGACGTATGCTGTAATGACTGCTGCAGTAATTCGCAACAGGTGAATTAAACAAACCCCAAACTATTCACTGCTCAATTATTTTTATTTTCCTTCACTAGAAGATAAAGGCCCGGTTTCACAGACAGGGTTTAGATTACAGGTTTTTTTTTCATATGCTAATGTAGTGTAACACTGTTACACTAACATCCTTTTGTTCAATCTGTAGTCAAATTTTTTTTTTTACCCAAAAAAAAAAAAAAAAGAACAAAATGTGAATTTTGTGATTAATAATAATAATATATTTATTTTGTATAGCGCCTTTTAAAAGTAGCTTTCTCAAAGCGCTTTACAGACAAGCATAACAGCAAAGGAATAGCACAATGTAAATACAAAAAAATAAAAATAAACACATAAAATTAAGATCATGTAAAAGCAATCCTAAAATAAAATGTTTTAAGAAGAGATTTAAAAGTCACTAATGTATTTGCTTCCCTGATGTCGGCCGGGAGAGAATTCCAGAGCTTAGGAGCATAGACAGAAAATGCTCGGTCACCCCACGTATGAAGCCGTGTCTTCGGAACAACCAAAAGACCACTCTGAGAGGAGCGCAGATTGCGACGTGGTGTGTAAGGGATTAATAAGTCAGTCAAATACTGAGGTGGCAGATTGTGCAGAGATTTATAGGCCAGCATAAGGATTTTAAAATCAATACGATACCTAACAGGTAGCCAGTGCAGGGACTCCAAGACCGGGGTTATATGGTCCCTGGCCCTGACCCCAGACAGTACTCTAGCAGCTGAATTTTGAAGATATTGCAATTTATCCAATGATGACTTAGATACCCCAGCTAGAAGACCATTGCAGTAGTCAATGCGCGAAAAGACAAAAGAGTTTATCAACTTCTCAGCTACCGAGAAGGACAACATAGGACGAAGCCGGGCTATATTTCTGAGGTGATAAAATGATGTCTTAACTGTATTCTGGACAAAAGGCTCAAATGACAGTGTGGCGTCAAATATGACACCCAGATTTCTTAATTTGGTCTTAAACTCCAGTGCAACGCCATCAACAGACAGAGTAGGAGACCCAACCTTTCGCAGTTGATGTGGAGATCCAAGGAGCATAACTTCTGTTTTTGAGCCGTTTAGAGACAGAAAATTATTGGACATCCAAATCTTTATCTCAGCAATACAGTTACAAAGATGCCCAACGTTCACTTGCTGACCCGGTCTAGTATGTATATAAATCTGTGTATCATCAGCATAAAAGTGATAGTTAAGGTTGAGAGATTGTAGTAATTGACCAAGTGGATAGATGTACATACTAAAGAGTAGGGGACCCAAGACTGACCCTTGTGGAACACCCGTATGAACGGAACCAACTTTGGACCTATAACCACCCATAAAAACAAATTGACTGCGGTCAGTAAAATAGGACTTGAACCAGTCAAGAACAGTCTCTGACAAGCCAAATACATGTTCGACGCGATTGAGTAGTAGGGCATGGTCAATAGTGTCGAAGGCTGAACTGAGATCCAAGAGAATGAGAATGGATGTTGAGCCGGAGTCGGAGGCAATTAGTAAGTCATTAGCGACTTTCACCAACGCAGTCTCAGTGCTGTGTAATTTTCGAAATCCTGATTGATGAGGCTCAAATAGTTTATTTTCAATTAAGTGTTTGTTTAATTGGGCTGCAACCACACCCTCCAAGATTTTAGACAGAAGTGAGAGATTTGAGATTGGGCGATAATTTTACAGATTTTTCACATCAGAATTTTGCTTTTTTTTTTAAACGGGAGTAACCGCAGCAGTTTTAAGTGCTGCTGGCACCTCCCCAGATGACAAAGAGTCATTTATTATAGCAAGAACTGAGGGACATAAATGACCAAAACAGGATTTAAACAGGCTACCAGGCATGGGATCAAGTATGCAAGTGGTAGCTCATTTACAAACTGAGAAAAATTAAAACAGTCCAAGACTGATAGAAAACCCTTGGCCAAGAGACAGGCTTTCTGATCTACATGTATGTTAAAATCACCCAGAATCAAAATTCTCTTAAATCTGATGGACAATAAAGAAAGAAGATCAGCAAACTCAGACAGAAAGTCCTTATTCAGTTTAGGAGGTCGATAGATAGTGATCGTAGCAGAATGGAGAGCAGAGTGAGTATCAGACACATTTAGAACAAGACATTCAAAAGTTTTAAAAGGAGGAACGGACACAGGGTGAATCTTGTATTGCAGTTTGTAAACAACTATAATACCACCACCTCTACCTGTAGTTCGTGAAACGTCAATGAGTCCAAAGCCCGCTGGAGTCAGCTGGTTAAAAAGAAGACCATCGTCCTGTTTGTGCCATGTTTCCGTAATGAAAAACAAGTCCAGCTTCTTGTCCATGATAAAATCCGCCAGCAATAAAGCTTTGTTGTTCACAGAGCACGCGTTAAGTAGCGCGGCTTTTAAAGGGCTTGCAGACACCGCATCACAGAAATGCCGCTCATACGGCAGAGCAGAAAAGTTAGTAAGATCAACCCCAGAGGAAGACAGTCTTGTAATCCTTCGCCGGCAGTTCAAAACTGAGATGGAGGACGGCGAAGAAGAGACGTAGCTTCGTCCTGTGCTCCGATGAATATACCGCTTGGGCCGCAGTAATCCAGCCCTGTCACAGTGGTCGTAGGTGTCTCCCGACAGATAGTAATTCCGCTTCAGGGATAAGAGCTGGCGAGAGGTGTACTGTAAGGCCATGTTCATTAAAGCCTCGTCTGCACCAGCTCCCAATAAGCCTATCTGTGAGTCCACAGAGCCGATAGAAAGCAACCAGGCCAACACCAAGAATCTCCCGGCAAACATGAAGAAAGCACACCGCATCACAACGGAGAGAGGAGCGGCAGCCAGAGCGCGCCAGCGTACCCTACTCACCTGTCAACCGGAAGTATTAAATTTATGCTAACTCTAATCGTATCTTATTATCGGTTTACCATGGTACTTTTAGTTAAGATCTATTGGCTAATGTTTTTTTTCTATACATTGGCTTACTGGGTACTCTAACCTGCAACATGCCCTTTAAGTAAATTTTTTTCCTCATTATTGTACACACAGCACCCCATATTGACAGAAAAACAGAATTGTTGACATTTTTGCACATTTATTAAAAAAGAAAAACTGAAATATCACATGGTCCTAAGTATTCAGACCCTTTGCTCAGTATTTAGTAGAAGCACCCTTTTGATCTAATACAGCCATGTCTTTTTGGGAAAGATGCAACAAGTTTTTCACACCTGGATTTGGGTATCCTCTGCCATTCCTCCTTGCAGATCCTCTCCAGTTCTGTCAGGTTGGATGGTAAACGTTGGTGGACAGCCATTTTCAGGTCTCTCCAGAGATGCTCAATTGGGTTTAAGTCAGGGCTCTGGCTGGGCCATTCAAGAACAGTCACAGAGTTGTTGTGAAGCCACTCCTTCGTTATTTTAGCTGTGTGCTTAGGGTCATTGTCTTGTTGGAAGGTGAACCTTCGGCCCAGTCTGAGGTCCAGAGCACTCTGGAGAAGGTTTTCGTCCAGGATATCCATATACTTGGCCGCATTCATCTTTCCCTCGATTGCAACCAGTCGTCCTGTCCCTGCAGCGGAAAAACACCCCCACAGCATGATGCTGCTGCCACCACCATGCTTCACTGTTGAGACTGTATTGGACAGGTGATGAGCAGTGCCTGGTTTTCTCCACACATACCGCTTAGAATTAAGGCCAAAAAGTTCTATCTTGGTCTCATCAGACCAGAGAATCTTATTTATCACCATCTTGGAGTCCTTCAGGTGTGCTTTCATGTGTCTTGCACTGAGGAGAGGCTTTCGTCGGGCCACTCTGCCATAAAGCCCCGACTGGTGGATGGCTGCAGTGATGGTTGACTTACTACAACTTTCTCCCATCTCCTGACTGCATCTCTGGAGCTCAGCCACAGTGATCTTTGGGTTCTTCTTTACCTCTCTCACCAAGGCTCTTCTCCCCCGATAGCTCAGTTTGGCCGGACGGCCAGGTCTAGGAAGGGTTCTGGTCGTCCCAAACGTCTTCCATTTAAGGATTATGAGCCACTGTGCTCTTAGGAACCTTAAGTGCAGCAGACATTTTTTTGTAACCTTGGCCAGATCTGTGCCTTGCCACAATTCTGTCTCTGAGCTCTTCAGGCAGTTCCTTTGACCTCATGATTCTCATTTGCTCTGACATGCACTGTGAGCTGTAAGGTCTTAGACAGATAGACAGGTGTGTGGCTTTCCTAATCAAGTCCAATCAGTATAATCAAACACAGCTGGACTCAAATGAAGGTGTAGAACCATCTCAAGGATGATCAGAAGAAATGGACAGCACCTGAGTTAAATATATGAGTGTCACAGCAAAGGGTCTGAAAACTTAGGACCATGTGATATTTCAGTTTTTCTTTTTTAATAAATGTGCAACAATGTCAACAATTCTGTGTTTTTCTGTCAATACGGGGTGCTGTGTGTACAATAATGAGGAAAAATAAAGAACTTAAATGATTTTAGCAAATGGCTGCAATATAACAAAGAGTGAAAAATTTAAGGGGGTCTGAATACTTTCCGTACCCACTGTATACCGTAAGTGATAGGCTTTTTTTTTTTAGAAAGGAAAATTGAAAAGATAAAAAATAATATTTGGGGAAAACCATGTAATCATGTAATCAATAAAAATGTAACTGATTATGAGAATTTTAAAACGTAATATAACGCATAATTATGATGATAAACAATGCAATGCAATGGGTATACATTTACAAGTTGGACATACATGTTACACGCTGTAAACAATTATATGATCAATCATTTATGACAACAAACAAACTTTTTTTTGTGAAACAACTCATTTTTTAAATCAGTTTAATGTAATTTAGGTTGAAATGACTTAAACGTCCAAGTTGATTGTGCTTAAAAATTTAAGGCAGCAACTTTTTTTTGTGTAATTGTGCTCTGAGGGTCTGAATGAATTCACCAAGAATAAATTGCACATGCTGATAGCACTGTTTATTGGCACATGCTGTCTGCAATATTTAATTCTGAGAGCTAGATTTGGGAAAATGCAGTAGAAGAGTTATAAAAAAAAAAATGAAAATTAAATATTTTAAGCACATTTAGTGCCTGGTGAAACAAAAATTGTTAAAAATAAAAAATATATATAAAAAACACTAACTATTTGAGGTTCCTACATCAGATTTAGCTTTGTTACAACACAAGTTATTCATCTCTGGGCCATGTTTCCCCTCTCCTTTCTCTGACATAGAGAGATTTTGGGGAAACTCAAGCAGTAAGACCCTTATCTCAAGGCGCCATGCATAAAAACGAACCATCTCTCACCATGCAAGAGCACTACATCATGAAAAAAGCTGCTCTGTAGTTAGCACACGACCACAGCCTGGGGTTCGAGCCAGCTGGCTACAACAGGCGGTATTAGGGATGTTCGGTTTAGTTATTCAGTGCTAGCGTTGATGATTAAAGAGACCCAGGCAATGGGCAAGACTTACTCTGTGTGCGAGCGTTAAAGAGAGCGAGCAAGAAAGGGGGCTAAGGGAAAGTAGGAAAAACGAGTACGAATATAAGAGAAAATAAAGCACTCACTAGAAACTTCCTCCGATTGCCATGGTACAAGCTGTATCACTGTAGATATGCTTTTGAAGTTTTTTTCTTTTCTCTGCTCTGAGATCTTGGAGCCAGAGCTATGTTAGTGCTGTTGCAAGCGAGGCTTTCTTAGGCCAACTAAAGAAACTGCACGTCTGCCATCTTTCTGATACATACCCAGATAGCAACATTGTTTCGGCCCGGATCCGGCCCACATCTGGCACTTGTGGAATGCGGATCTGGCCCACATGCAGCGTGGAATGACGGCCCTTGGGTGGCCCACTCCTGTTGGCCAGATCTGGGCCAAAAGCAGGCCATAGCAATGCCACATGTCAGCCAAGAGCAAAGAAATAAACCAGAACTGGACCTTATCTGAGCCACAAAATCTGTGTATATTAAATATGGAGTCATCTCAGCCTTAATAAGCCTGTTAACAAGCAGAATCCCTGAAGAAAAGAAGAGAACAGAAAAAGAGACGAGCAGAAACACAAGAACTATAACTGACTTCAGCCACAGTCTTAGATGAAATCGACTGAAGAGAAAAGAAGACATTAAATCTGTGAAGATCTCAGCAGAGGAGGATTAAACAACTCCACAAACAGCATTACCAGCTTCACTTATTACTAACCAGACTGACTTTATTTCTGTCAGACGTCTACAGAAGTTTTATTGAGAATTAACAGAGGTTTAACTCTGTGTTTCATTTAAAGTCACCATAAGAGTGACTAGTGTTTCCATTAGTTGGGCTCTTAACTCTTAGTATATCTTAACTCTTGTCTTTTTTGGCCGCTGTGACAGTGTGTTTGTCAAACACATTTGCAGCAGCAAAGAAAGCTAAAGTGAAATGAGATCAGGTGATGATGGTTACCTGTTGATGATTTTATAATCATCATGAAATAACCTTTCACTGATGTCTTTGGAATCTAACAATTGTGTTGATCCATTAATATTTTCACATCACAAATCCTGTGTTTCTGCAGCATGAGATTCAGCAATATTATAACTGTCAGTTTAAAGCTTTTAACAAACATGAGATCAAAAATATAACTTATGCTGACACACACAGATATCAACAATCAGCATATGAATCTCAACAATGGTGACAATCACAAATATTTAGATAAAAAGAATAATTCACATCACTGAAAAGCTACTAATTCACAACAAAAACAACAGCAAAAAATAAAAGCAAATATTTAGAATCAAACAAAATTATAGGACAATTCAGCTGCATAATTTATTCATGTTGCAATGCATGCTGGGAGTTTTTTACTATGCTGGTACCCAGCATGCATTGCAGCAAAGTACTTTTGATTGTCACCATTGTTGAGATTCATACGCTGATTGTTGATGTCTGTGTGCATCATATTAAACTGACTTTTTTGTGCTCATGTTTGATAAAGTCTTCTAACTTATTGATATTATATTGTTGGATCTCATGCTGCAGAAACACAGGGTTTGTGATGTGACATTATTAATGGATCAACACAATTGTTACATTCCAAAGACATCAGTGAAAAAGGTTATTTCATGATGATTATAAAACCATCAACAGGTAACCATCATCTGATCTCATTTCACTTTAGCTTTCTTTGCTACTGCAAATGTGTTCAACAAACACAGTGTCACAGTGGCCAAAAGAGATATAAGATATATTAAGAGTCAAGGGCCCAACTAATGGAAACACTAATCACTCTTATGGTGACTTTAAATGAAACACATTAGAGTTAAACCCATTAATTCTCAATAAAACTTTTGTAGACGTCTGACAGAAATAAAGTCAGTCTGGTTAGTAATAAGTGAAGCTGGTAATGCTGTTTGTGGAGTTGTTTAATCCTCCTCTGCTGAGATCTTCACAGATTTAATGTCTTCTTTTCTCTTCAGTTGATTTCATCTGAGACTGTGGCTGAAGTCAGTTGTAGTTCTTGTGTTTCTGCTCGTCTCTTTTTCTGTTCTCTTCTTTCCTTCAGTGATTCTGCTTGTTAACAGGCTTATTAAGGCTGAAATGACTCCATATTTAATATACACAGATTTTGTGGCTCAGATAAGGTCCAGTTCTGGTTTATTTCTTTGCTCTTGGCTGACATGTGGCATTGCTATGGCCTGCTTGTGGCCCAGATCTGGCAAACAGGAGTGGGCCACCCAAGGGCCGTCATTCCACGCTGCATGTGGGCCAGATCCGCATTCCACAAGTGCCAGATGTGGGCCGGATCCGGGCCGAAACAATGTTGCTATCTGGGTATTCATACCTGTGAGATCCTCTAATGAGAAAAACGGACTTTTGAACCCGCGTCTCACAGATCTGCTCTCAAGTCTCAGACAACCTGAAACTATGACACACTACAAAACTTCCAGAAAAAAAAAAAAGAGAAAGAGTCTAGAAAAATGTCGAACTATCTTCATACCTCAAATGAAACGAAGACTCTTGCGTGCGACGAAGGGAGATGATCAGTATTCCTGCTGGCAGATGATCATAGTGGGTCGAAAGGTGTGGGGTGATGTTCTCACTGATCAAATTGAATTAGCGGTTCTGACGGTGAGGCTCTGACAGCCTCTCGCTCAAAGATACCACTCATCTGTTCTTGCGATGGAAAGACTGAGGAATAAGATTGAGGGCCATCTGTGATGGGAGCGAAATAAGGAATATCGAAAATGAATTACTGAAAGTTAGAAAATTCAGTCTTTGGCTAGTTGTGACTTTAATATTAGTAAGTTTCAAAGTTCATGTTAAAATTTGAAGGTGTGTAAATCTGTGCAATAGAGTGCTGCAGGGATGATGTATTTTTGTAGACCAAAGCTTGGATACAGTGGCATAACTTTGTTTTTAAAAGTTGATGGGACAGGAATACAATGTCCAGAAATCGATTTCAATAGTGGATTGAGTTTAATTTATCGACATAAGACATTTAACGTGACAGTTTTGTCCTTACACCTACTATAATACAAAATATTGTTAGTCCTGAGATTCTTCACATCAGTCAATAAATAGGACAATATAGACTACATACATTTGCCTGGAACGCTTGTGTGTCTTAATGGTCGAACTTTTGTTAACCGGAAAGAATAGAGAGTCATCGCAATGGCGTTAAGCGGTAGATTGAAGTACTTGTTTGTGTAAAGTGCATGAGCGCCAAGAGAGCACAGTTGCCTTCTGCCACTGATAACAGAGGCAACGAATACTCAGCATGATTTCAAAAACAACACATTCCCACGACAGTTCGCTGATTTTTTTAACAAACGAAGGAAATGGACTCTGCTAGTCAGCTGGAGATGTTTCATTTGTTTTAGGTACATCCGTGACGAGATGTTCTAAAAAAGTGGTAGGGACAATATCGACCCCTGGCAAAAAAGTGGTGGGGACATGTCCCACTTGCAAAAAGAGTGGTGCGGGTATGACATCACTTTGTAGGCCAAAACGCGGAAAAGTTAGCATTTTAGTACTTCCGGTTCCATCGTCACAAAGTCAATGTTTTTTTTTAATGGGATTTTGGTTAAATGGCTGAAATAAGGTCTAAATAATAAATCATAATAATTCATTACATTTATATAGCGCTTTTCTCGGCACTCAAAGCGCTTTTACATAGAAGGGGGAATCTCCTCAACCACCACCAATGTGCAGCTGTGATGACAGGGTGATGAGGCCAATTAATATATATATATGGGGATGATTAGGAGGCCATGATGGACAGAGGCCACTGGGCAAATTTGGTCAGGATGCCGGGGTTACACCCCTTCTCTTTCGAAAGACATCCTGGGATTTTTTGTGACCACAGAGAGTCAGGACCTCGGTTTTACATCTCATCCGAAGGACGGTGCTCTTTGACAGTATAGTGTCAAAGCCTGGTTTTCCCAGGAGGTCTCCCATCCAGGTACTAACCAGCCTCAACCCTGCTTAGCTTCAGTGGGCAACCAGTTTTGGGCTACAGGGTGACATGGCTGCTGGTTAACACAAGTCTGTGGTCTGTGGTGAACACAAGCTCAAGAAACGTTGATGTTTTATTTTACGGCATAAAATACATCTGTATTACCCCACTGTATTAGGACATTAAACGTCATCACGCTGAACAGGTAAGCTCAGTCCACTTTTACAGCCTCATTATTCTTACAATTGTGCTCTTATAAATTTAACTCAAACTTTTTTGGAAACGTTTTTATTGGATGAAAACTGAAAGAGTTGTCTAAAGCTTGTGGTGGTGACATTGAAGTTGTGGGACGGTGGTGTAATTCGTTTATAGCCGACTGTTATGCCCAGTGGCTCAAAAGGAACGCAACAAAATTGGGACACACGAGAAAGCCGAACTTTTAAAGCAAATTATTTATTAACAAAAGGAAAACTATATAAAAGTGTAATGTAGCAGTCAGACATCAGTAGTGTAATGCTAGATGAATGCATGGAAGTGTAATGTGCGGTAGCATTGTGATGCATGCAAAAAGAAACACAATAAAAAAATTACAAAAGTGAACAAATCAAGTAGGCCACCCCCATCTGCCATCCATCTTGCTTCTTTTAAAGGTAAAGAGGGAAGTTAGCAGCAGGTGACACCAATGTAATGATTTGGGAGGGCGGAGTGATCCGTCCAGCACTGGGGAAACCCCCCTTACAGACACACTCACACTCACTCCTCCCCTTAAGACAAGGATCTGTCAAGAATCCCTGTAATAGACAAATAAGAGTTACCACAACTCTCAATACTTTAGGACCTAGGAAAGCGGCCAGGAGAGAGAGAGAAAAACAGTGCATTCTAAGGATGCGTTCTAATTATTCACAGGAGCACGTGACAGTGCGTCAGCTACAACATTTTCAGATCCTCTGACATGTTGAATGTCAAGGGAATAAGCCTGCAGAAACAAGGACCAATGTATCAGCCTTTGGTTCAGGCAGTGAAGAGAATTAAAAAACGTCAATGGGTTGTAAAACGTATAAATGACAATGGGTTGACTCTAACAAACTGCACACTATCTGCACACTAACTGAAACCACCAGTTCATCAGACGTTGAAAGGTGACAGGTGCGTTTCTCAGCCCGAAACTCATAATGCTGTAAGAATAAAGGCAAGACATTTCTTGAGCTCTCTTACTCAATAAAGTCACTTGCCAATAGCCTCTCAACAAATCAAGTTTGGTTACAAACTTTACAGAACCTAACTGGTTTTGTCACACCACAAAATGAAATGACATTTTGCTTTACAAAACCTTACTGAGCCATCAGGCCATAAAAATGATATCCAGCATTACTTATCCCACAGCTTTTAATCACATTGTCATCCTATCTGACCTCTGACTAAATAAGCTGCTGATTGGTGGATTTGGTTTGAACCACTAAACAGAGGCATTGAGGCATGTATGAGAAAAGGGCTGTAAGCAAGTGTTGCTCCGTGCGTGTGTGTGTGTGTGTGTGTTTGTGTGTGTGCGTGTGTGTGCATGCATCCGCCTCTGATTAGAGTCTGATGGAGACCCCGGGGAGCTAATCAAAATGAAAGAGAAACTGAATGAGGGAGTGTGTGTGTGAGAGAGAATGTTGTAATCAGAGTTTTTATCTGGGTTGATGGTGTGTGTAAATCATGCCCTGGCCTGGCTCTCAGAGCATCAGTGAAGTCCTGGTGATCAGAGCTATGATTGAATGGCTTAAGTGGGTATTTTTGCTGAGGGGAGTGTGTGTGGGGGGTGTCCTTCATCGTGCTTATGGAACATTAGGCACAGCGCCTGAACAAACAACACCCGCGGTCTGCTGAGGTTTGTGTTCTCCTGCTTTCATGGGCACCTGCTTCAGAACAAACACAGCCCAGAGTCCTGGCTCTTAAAGACTCGCACACAACAAAACAAAAGGCTTGCTTTCTACTTTTCTGGTAATTAATATGTGTATTTTTTTAAACCCTTTTATTCATTTAGTAGCATTTTGCATAAATAGGAAGAATGGTATTTCTGTACTTAAGACATCAACAACCCTCAAATTAGGTGGTTCAAGGCAAGCATAATTTGTTGGTGTATACCTAAAAAAAAAAGTTCATTCAGATGAATATAATCGAAGGGTCAATTTATGTTACATCCTTCAATGTACAAATATTTTCCCCACAAAAAGCTGATATTTTTTCCCCATAAGAGCCTGCAGGCAGATCAGTGGGTAAAACTCTGTAAAGCTTTGAAAATCTACATTTCCACTGACAAATGAAACAGGGAATCAATTCTGAGAATAACATGTTTGACCGTATTTAGTTAAAAGCGAAAGAAAAGTGATCAAAGTTTTCCACCTCAAGCATTTTTGAGAAATGAAAGCCTAATCAATATCCATGCCGCTCTGATGTGTGTCAACGGCTATGCTGGCTTTGTACCTCTGAGACCTGCAGGACTGCCTTTGTGTGCTGCTGTTGCAAAGGTAATTGCTTAGCTTTACGTTATTGCTTGACAGGAATGTGCTGCTGTATCCACAGAATTCAATTAGGAAGCCAGAGCAATTCCACAATCACTACACTGGCCTTTTCACCCCTTCTTTCCCTCTCATTAGTTCCCATGCATGTTTCTTGTTGGTTCTGTTGCTCTCATTCTCTTCTTAATTCGCTAACACACACACACAAACACACACACACACACACACACACACACACACACACCACACACACACTAATGTTGCGGCACGTTACGCACCCGTCCCCCCTGCTGATCCCTTCCACGTCAAATTAGCTCCTTTTGTTTATGTGTCATTTTCCCTGTAATGTCGTTGAGTTCAGATCCATTTGTGGCATCACAAATTGTTTTCTTAATGCAATTTAGATCGAGCAAAAAATTTCAGAGCGAGCGAGAGCGATAAGAAACAGGCAAAGGGAAAAAGAGAGGAATGCCTTCAGTCTAAAGCTTTCCTCTTTTTTCAGCTCTGTCTGACAAAGTGCCACGTACCCAACTTTCAGTTCTGCATCATTAAACCTCAGAACCAATTTACTGCTGAAAGCAGGGCCGGAGTGGGGCCACTTTTCAGCCCGGGAGTTTCAGGCCCAAGACCGGCCCTCTTTTTCCATGGTGGAATTCCAAATTAGCAGGGAAGACCGGGGACAGTTGCAACATGGGGATGGTTGCAACATGTCATTTTTCTCCAATCAGAAACAAGCTAGAGTGATGACACTCATACTGCACATGCACAGTTAGACCCTCCCCCCACCAAGAAGACAGTAGACATATTCAACATCTGCTGCTCCATTTATTGAACAAAACTTGATTTGGAGGTATGAAAGTACATTTTTTCATGAGATATATTTTTTGTCATACTGTCCTGACATTTTGTGTGAATTAATCAAAACTTACTTCGTTTGAATTATTGTTTTGTTGACTTCTAAGTGACATGGTTAGCATGTGTCAAAGTCAGTGTGTCTAGCAGGCGTATGATGTTCTGTCATGGCTGATAGGGTCGGGGACGGTTGCAACAAGTTATAAATTGCATGTTTAATAAAGGTTTGTTGCATTGCAAATTGTTCAATTCTTCCTGTCTGACACTGAAATATGGAGAGATTGAATAGCATCTGTAACACCTGCACACTGAATCTGTGTATGCCTATGTTCTACACATGAACAAACAAAACTCAATAACTGTTATTTGATAAATATGACTAAATAAATAAATTATAGGCTACAATAATATTATTGAAATAAATAATACTATAATATTATAGTAGGCCTAAAACAGTTAATATTTTCAGAATTCTATGCTCATTGAGACAAAAAGCTTAAGTTAATTAATGAAATTTAAGGTATTTTTACCCCTGGGTCGGGGTCAGTTGCAACATCTGACTTCTTCCATTCAAATAAATACTGTGGACGATATGTCATATATAATCATCTTTAAATGGTATGGGTAATTAGCAGACAGATGCAAGTTTAATATATACAAATTTGGTTGGTCTAGTCCAAATAGTCTCTGAGTAACTGAGAGAAATGCAAAAAGTGTTGCAACTGTCCCCGGTCTCCCCCACTTTTTCCAAATTGGATAAATGAAGCAACAGTTCAGCTCTTACTATTGTGTAGTTTTTATTAATAACATGGTTCAACAAATAATGTAAAGGTTAAATAATAATTCACTTAAGCTGAGAAAGTTAACAAAAAATGTTCCACTATTCCACAAGGATAGGTTGATAAATTAACAAAAGCAGAAAGAAAGAAAGAAAGAAAGAAAGAAAGAAAGAAAGAAAGAAAGAAAGAAAGAAAGAAAGAAAGAAAGAAAGAAAGAAAGAAAGAAAGAAAGAAAGAAAGAAAGAAAGAAAGAAAGAAAGAAAGAAAGAAAGAAAGAAAGAAAGAAAGCATTTGAAATGTATCCCACTCTTCCACAAAGAGGCATATTGAACTAATGTTTACAGACAGGGAGGGGAGGGGAGGGGAGAACTCCCTCTAATGGTACATGCATAGGCTGCGCGCTGCCGTGTCGGGAGTCAGAATGCGGAACGTGTAGCCCAGGCCTATTCAAATAGCGGCCCGGGGGCAAATTTGGCCCGATTGAAAATTATTCTGGCCCGCGGCAGATTAAAAAAAAAATTTCAAAAAAAAAATCTACGAATATGCCGCAGCGCACAGACAAGAGTAACGTTACAGGCAAAGATTCTAGAGCGGAGCAGGTCGTCTCCATGGTGACACACACTCATTCTCGCTGATTCGCATGCATCTAACATGGCGTTGTTCAAGCCAAGCCGCAAAGTTGACAGAGAAAATCGTAAGTTTCAGAGTGAATGGAGTGGACGGAGAAGTACTTATTTACTGTGCCAACTACGGCAAGCAAGCGAGGGACTGATAGACCTGTGTGTTTACTGTGCAACGAATCAGTGGCTGTGGCCAAAGAATATAATGTGAAGAGACATTTTACTACAAAACATTGGTAAACTAAATGAGGAAAAAAATATTATTGTTATTAGTTAGTTTTCATCAAGAGTATGTTTACAGCTCATAGTTAGCAGATTTGTACTTACTGTACACTTGAAATGTTTTTTCTAGTTTTAAAATGTGTAGGCTACTCACTGCAGTCTGAAAGATATACTTCAGAGATATTTGAATGTTGTTATTTCCCCAAATAAGATTTGATACTTGAAACTGCAGTTGCAGTTTTGCACTTATGACAGCTTTATTTTGATTGTTTGATTTATATATATATATAAGCTATAACTTATGTTTACTGTTTTAAGGGTGAAAGCTGTGTATATGTCTCAGTATTTGCAGTTTTGCACTTTGGGCTAATCAATACAAGTTGAATGTGTTGAAATAATAAAGGAAACCAAAAGAATAATGTACCTTTTTTTATTTCATATATTATGTACCATAGTAGGCTATATTTTAATTTCCTTAAGCTGATATCAATTTGTCCGTCCGGCCCTCACAAATTTTGGAATTTCCTAGTTTGGCCCCCCTGCAAATGTATTTGAATAGCCCTGGTGTAGCCTAATCAGAATCAGAATCAGAATCAGAAAGAGCTTTATTGCCAAGTGTGCTTGCACCCACAAGGAATTTTTCTTGGTACTGAAGCTTCCAGTGCACATAATACAAATACAAATACAACAAGAAACATAGTACAAATTCTAAGAATAAAAAAAAAAAAAAAAAAAAAAATATATATATATATATATATATATATATATATATATATATATATATATATATATATAAAATAGTATAAAAGTAAAAAAGTAGGGTCACAGTTGGGTTTAGTCCGAATAAACATTTACAGATTATGAACATATTTACAGTATTTTGAGTAGTATGAATAATATAAATATAAATATCACCTGAGTTAGAGAATATTCCACTAGACAGTGGGAGTATTGCACTTACAGGCATATGCCTTGGGGGGCATGTTAAGTGTTCAGAAGGGAAATGGCCTGTGGAAAGAAACTGTTCCTGTGCCTGGATGTTCTTGTGGCCAGTGATCTGTGTCGCCGTCCTGACGGTAACAGTTCAAACAGGGGGTGTCCAGGGTGAGTGGAGTCTGTGGTGATTTTACCTGCTCTCTTCCTCACTCTGGAAGAGTACAGGTCCTGGAGGGTTGGCAGGGGGGCACCAATAATCCTCTCTGCAGTCCGGACTGTCCGTTGTAGTCTCCTGATGTCCGATTTGGTTGCTGAACCAAACCAGACAGTGATGGAAGTGCTTAAAACAGACTCAATGACGGCTGAGTAGAACTGGATCAGCAGCTCCTGTGGCAGATTGAACTTCTTCAGCTGGCGAAGGAAGTACAGTCTCTGCTGGGCCTTTTTCATAATTAGGCGGTGGGCCGGACCTCGAAATTACGAATTTAATACTTACCTCACAGCTGTGTACGTTTTTTTTTTTTGCTGAGGTCATGTAATAAAATCGTATAAGTACACATTGTTTCCAACTTTGTTGTATGCACATTTGACGCAAAATGTCCTTACAAACTCTTACTTTTTTAAATCGGGGCGCGGCACGGCTGCTGACCCAGTGCTTCTCCGTTCGTTTGTTTGTTTTGTGAATTTTCGGCGTTAATCGTGTGTCAACTTATGTTTTGTTAACGTCTTTGAGTCAATCAACATGGAAATGGATTACTTGCGCGCAGTGGTGATTTTATTTATTCTATATGCTGTCATAAGAGAGAACTTTGCTCTAGCCGGGAACAATGAGGGAAGTGAACACCAGATACAAACGTCGCCAGTGATTACATACTCGAGGGATTTTCTTCTTGCCCTACGGAGTGAAGCTGTGCCTGTGGACTTAAGTCATGTATCATCAACCCCTCATGGAGAAGCCCAGGGTAGGAAAAGGAAGAAAAGAGGCTCGAGGGGGGGCGTTCGTAACAGGTTGAGAAGGCGAGGAAACAGACACCCGCTTCCCATCATAACTTTGTCAAACGTCAGATCATTAAATAATAAACTGGATGAGATTACAACACGCCTCCGGTTTGATGAGGATTTTAGGAGGAGTAATTTGCTCTGTTTCACAGAGACGTGGCTTCACGAGGACAGTACATGCATTGACATGGAGGGATTTACAGTTATAAGAGCAGATCGTGATAAGGTGTCATCTCAAAAATCCATCGGGGGAGGACTCTGCATGTTTATTGACAGCGCTTGGGCTGAGAAAGTGCTCAAGAGAGTGTGCACTAGAGACTATGAACTGCTGTCTGTATCTATCAGGCCGTTTTACCTTCCACGGGAGTTCGGGCAAATCACCATCATCCTTGTCTATGTTCCAGGGCCTAACAATAAAGAGGCTGCGGAAATGATAACTGACAGCTTTAATGCTGCTCTGTCCCGATCGGCAGATCAGCCGGTTTTTATTTTGGGGGATTTCAACACATGTCAGCTGTCACCTCATATACCCACTCTGCAGCAGTATGTCACCACGCCCACTCGCTCCACTCGCATACTGGACCAATGCTTCGGTAACATCCCAGACGCATATAAGGCAGTGAGTCGCCCTCCTCTCCTCCAAGTTCTGTGAAGAAACTGTTATCACCTCTAAGATAGTTCAGGTGGTTAGTAATAACAAGCCATGGCTCTCAAAGGATCTTAAAACGTGTCTGAATGAGAAAAGGGCTGCATTTTTGAGAGGAGAAAATGATGTAGTAAAGGAGAAAGAGAAGGAATTTAAGCGTAAGGTTTTTACAGCAAAAATAGATTTTAAGAATAAGGTTGAACAAAGATTCTGTACAGGCAATGCAAAACAAGCATGGGAGGGATTAAACACAATAATGGGTAGGGAAGGAAAAAAACAAAGTGTAAACGTGGCAGATTGTGGTAAATTTGTTAATGATTTAAACATCTTCTATGGAAGATATGATGTGAGAGACCCAAAAATAGGCTGTAGTATTACCTGTGATCAGATTGGTAGCTATGAACATATACAGCTTTCTGAAGAAGAAGTAGCCATGTGTCTCTCTAAAATTAGACCAAACAAAGCCCCTGGGCCTGATGGCCTCCAAGGAAGGGTGTTAAAGGCATGCTCTCAACAGCTTAAAGGGGTTCTCACTCAGCTGTTTCAAATTTTGCTGAATTGTGGTGTTTTTCCAAATTCATGGAAGAAATCCACAATAATACCTGTGCCTAAAGTCTCTAAGGCTATAGCTCTTGGAGACTTTAGACCAGTGGCACTCACTCCACTCTTAGCCAAGTGTATGGAGAGAGTGGTCAGCACCCATCTTATGTCTTCTGTTGGGAATCAACTTGACCCCCTTCAATTTGCCTATAGGTCACACAGGGGCACAGAGGACGCAACTCTTACTCTTGTAAATCAAATAGCTAAACATTTGCAACAACCAAAATCACTTGCTCGGGTTCTTTTTATTGATTTTACTTCTGCTTTTAATACTATGCAAATTGACATTCTTTTAGAACAACTTCATAGGATGAATGTGAATGGTGGGCTCATTCACTGGATTAGAAGTTTCTTAACTGATCGCCCTCAGAGAGTCTTTATGAATGGGGTTTACTCAGATGAGCTTGTTATAAATACTGGAGCACCACAAGGCTGTGTGTTGTCACCTCTGTTGTTTTCAATTTATATAAATGACATGACTGTGCACAGCACCAATGTTAGTCTACTTAAATATGCCGATGACATGGCCTTGGTAGGACTTCTCACAGAAAATAATGCAGCACATGAGGAAGCTTACTTTAGCCAAGTCACTTTACTGCAGGACTGGTGTCAGACTGTTAAATTGGAAATTAACGTGACTAAAACAAAAGAACTTGTAATACAAACTAAATCAAGAGGGGCCAGTAACATCAATCCTGTTGTACTTAACAGCCGGCCTGTTGAAGTAGTTGAACATTTTAAGTACTTGGGTACAATTATTGATCGCACTTTAAGTTTTAATGTTAACTCAGAGAGTATTTTTAAGAGAGCCAATCAGCGATTGTTTTTAATTAGAAAACTGAGGAGTTTTAGGGTCAGTCAACACATTCTTGAGATGGCATATAGGGGCCTTGTAGAAAGTATTTTACAGTTTAATATAACAGCTTGGTATGGCAACCTGAATGTGAAAGATAAAAACAAGCTTTCCAAAATTGTTAATACGGCAGGGAAGGTGATTGGTAAGTCACAAAGGCAGCTTGGGGATGTATTTGATAAGGCGGTACTCAGGAAGGCACGACAGATATCAACAGACACCCTACACCCGCTAAACTCGGAGTTTGAATTGCTTCCATCCGGCCGTAGATTCAGGGTCCCAAGGGCGAGCCGGAACATCTATAAGAGATCTTTTATTCCCCATGCCATACAGGAACTTAATCTAAACTGAAATTGTTTTTAAAAATGTGTTATTGTAGGTCGAAACCTACCTTATTTTAATCGGCTGGGCTGCTTTCCATTTCCTGTTGTTGTATGTTGATGTGGTAGTATCGTACTCTTAACTGTGTGTATTTTAATGTAAGTTTAAATGTGGTGTCATTGATGTATTTTTGTTCGGAGAAGTCAAAGACAAATTTCCACTAAGGTGGACAATAAAGTCTAATGAATGAATGAATGAAACCGGCAAAGAAGCAGGAGTACTAATCATTACGCTAGAAAACCTCCCGTTTCCTTGACAACCAATGTAAATAATGAACACAGATTCTACAGCGGAGGCATGTAATCTTTGTCAGTGACCAGAAAGCTGGGCCATATAGTGAAACTGACGCATATAACGTTAGCTTATCTAACGGCAGATGAAGTAAAACCGTAAATCTTTATGAGTCCTAATCATAAATACAGTGCATGTTCACAATAACTAACAGTTTAAATAAATAAAAGAATGATTTAAACCAGTGGTTCTCAACTCCAGTCCTCGGGACCCACTGCTGTGTGTCTCTCTTATCTGACACACTGAGTTTGGAGTTAAGAACCACTGATTTAAACTATATGTTTTACTTCTGATATAAACATATAGATTAAATATGCCACTCTCATTAATGGTGTTGTTAAACACTTTAACTACATGAAATAATTACTGAGAAGTTACAACATTTTTATATTCAATTTTTTTTGTGGATGCAATGCTTTTGAACACTTCTCCTCTGGCATGCTGTGTTTTAATGTTTTAACTAATTGCTTATCATGATAATAGCAGATTGTCTGAGAAAATGGTTTCGTGCAAATAATGCACAACAAGGTCTATCTGTTTCCATTAAAAAAATAAATCAATTAAAAATACTATTTGGCCTGTGGAAAAGATTGAGAAAAAAATTCTCTGAAATGTTTTTTACACTATTTGATTTATTCATTCAAAAACAAGGCAAGAATAGGCTACTAAATTATTTGTATTAATAAAATGAGAGCATATGAATAAAGCGGAGCGGTGTGACGCTTCAATATATAACGTATGTTTAAGTTTTTTAACTTATGTGTTATTTTATATACGTTTAACCCCTTACTAGTCAGCCCCAATTTTGGCAAGTGATGCATACATGACATACCCAAAATAAAAAGGTTGCTGCTCAGAAGTCATTCTGAATTGACACATGACCAACATATATTTAGAAATCCAACCCTTGAGAGTTTACAATTCAAGACTCAAAATTAACCAGACTGTTATTAATATTGAGACATACAAGCTCAAACATAGAAACAAAAACAACAAATATTAAGAATATATTTATTAAATTAATAAAAAATGTATGTGAATTTAGGATTGCAACTTATAACCACAACTAAAACATGGGGATTTTTTAAAGACAATCATCCCGCACATCCTATTCTATAATAAAATCAGCTAATCGAATATTCGAAAATCGTGACTCATCCCTAATTAATATAGTATTATTGTGTAAGTGGATGACATGACAAGCAGCAAAAGGCAGTTCAATTTGTGTGTAAGTGGGGTCAAATGTTCATAGCAAATTTCTAAATAAACCAATGTAGCAGCATCATAGTGTAAACTACCAGTGTATTTGTGCAAGAGTCAATCAGCAGCCCTTAGGTTATTGGAGGGTGGGAGGAAGAGGCTCACTATGATTCCCCTATAGAAAGTTAAGAGGATGGATTTTTGGGAGATGAGCCTTCCTCAACTGTGGGAGGAAGTGCAGAGGTTTTTGGGCTTTCTTGGCCAGGTTCTGTTGGTGGTGTCGATAGATCAAGATGGGTCATCTGTGATGTGGATACTAAGCAACTCCGTGATCTTGACCTGCTCCATCATGGTGCTGTTGATGTGATGATTGTCAACGATCACCTCTGTAGTCATTTGGGTGTGGAGAGATATGATGTTGTCCTGTCCATGTCTGTGTGTTAGATAAACAACTGAATTTAATTCAGATAAATAAACACAGAAAGCGCACATTACTAAATAATTTTAAATCACACTTTTCATCTTGACATTTGTATTAAGATGCTAACCATCTTGAGCTTGACAAGACTACTGCAGTTCTGACCACAAATAATTTTGTTAAATAAATGTAACTAACGTGACAAAATGTAAAAAAAAAAAAAAAAGTCCTAGACCGGCCCAAAAGTGAAGCGGCCCACCGGGAATTCTCCCGATTACCCACCCCGGGCCTGATGAGGAGTGAAGTTGTGCTTGTAAATTAGGGACCAAGCCTTTAACATTTGTTTATGAAACGAAGAGAGTTTAAGAGGATTTTTTTCAGTATTATAAGTGCATACCAATAAGAACTGGAGCCCACCAACTGAAGAGAAGACATAATGGGGAATACAATTCCACAGATTGGTTGGGCACTTTAAATATCGCTTAATCCAATTCATCTTGAAAGTTTAATTTAAAGTAGTAAAGTCGAGAAAACTAAGGCCACCTTTACTGTATTCATTCATTAAAACAGAGACTTTTTCAGATAATGATTACGATTTTTCCATACAAAATCATAAAGGATTTTATCTATAGTTTTACACATTTGTTGATCTATATATAAAGAGCAGCGTACGTTACCCTTGATATTACTTCTGCCTTTGAGAGTCAAATCCTGCCTTTCAAAGATAAATCACGTAATAGCCACAGGTTAAATTTCTTCATTTTTTCAACAATGGGAGTGAGGTTATTCTTGCTTCTTTTGGGTTCATTTTTATCAATCACAATACCTAAGTAAGTAATAGAGCTTTTCACAGGAATATTAGCAATTAACTCAACATCACAGTCTTTTAGAGCCAGTAATTCACATTTTTGAAGGTTTAAACGGAGACCAGAGGCTTTACTGAAGACTTCTATTATGTCAATAGCAAGAGAAACCTGGGAGCTGTCTTTTAAAAACAGTTGTGTCATCTGCCAACTGACTAATAACTGTTTTTCCAGCAATGGAAATGGCCCGCAAATTACTATTTTGAATATGTTCACATAAAAGTTGGGCTCCAAGTAAAAAAAGATAGGGAGAATCCCTGTCGAATTCCACGTCTGATTTCAGATCTGGGCAGGGACGGACTGGTGCTAAAAAACAGCCCTGGACTTTCTCCCAAATAGGCCCATCATCCAGCCATTCGCCCCTAGCCGTGCGCTACAGACACTATATAGCCAGGATGTCCTGATAGCCTGTCATAACGTGTCCCGTGGAGATCAAGGGGAGGTGATAGATAGGCTCAGGACTCAGATATCATCCAACGATTTTTATTTCATGCCAGTGAAGAAGTAGGGGTGAATATATTCACAGTGTTATGGCAAAAGAAAAAATTACAAAATTAAACCAAAATAAACATACACTTAACTCAGTGCAAACTTTGATGTATCAACAAACAAAGAAAAACAAATTGCTACAGGCAGCAAAATCTTCATGAATACATTCAGCAATATGACCCCCTCTTTACCATCCTCAGGTTCAGTTTAGACTGTCTTATATAGCCTAGGACAGGCTCATTACACTCAAGACCGTACCAACTGCAGGGGCAACAATACCAAAAACCTTTGTAGCCGAAACATATGACCATTTAACTTCCAAAAACAATTAAAATAAACTCATTCAGATATTTAAACTAATTGTAGACACCAGAAGACATTTCTCCATACCTACATTAACAAAGGTTAAGTTCCCTTCCCTATTAATAGAAATGGTTTAACCCAACACAAGAAAAAGGGAAACTGTAGTCCCGCCCCCTCCTTTGAGGAGTCACAGGAACAGGAAATGGTGAGTAGACAACATGTGGGGTCACTGTTTGCAATGTGGAGATAAATACAGATTTGAAATAATAAATAACAAAAATGCATAATTACAACTTGTCTCTGTGTGGTTAATGAGAACAAACAAAGGAAAACTATAATAGACATAACATGTTGTGATGACCGCTGATATGTGCACCTATCTGCAACCAACCCAAACAGCATGTCTTAAACTTATTGTAAATTAATGTTATGTAATAATGAACCTAAGGGACTGCACCATAGTCAAAAGAAACACAAAACCATAAATAACAAATAAAGATACATAAGCCCATAAACAGATTGTAAAGACTTTGGCAGTGATGACGTCATCTTAGCACCCGTCATCACATAGCCTATCAGACAAGCAAGCAACATCTCAAAACCAGTGATGATAATTGGGGTTGTGTTTATTAATGAAGCCTCAGCCTTCAAATAAAAACAAAAAATGTGTACAATGCCATTACATCTGCATTGAAAATAAAATACAAATAATGAAATGTCACAGCCCACAGAAACCCCAAATTACACAAACTTGTAATTATAAAACAAATAGTTACTATATACCAGGGGTCTCCAACCTTTTTGTGGGCTACCTCAAGGGATACAATAATCTTTTTGAGTTTGTTATACTCGAAAAAATATTTATTATACATATAACATGGTGCTTATTAACTTTAACTTTTTTTTTTTCTTTTTTTTTTTTTTTACCATAATATGCGAAATAATAAAATATCTTGAGATCTGGTTCTGGTTCAGACAGTTACTTTAATAACATGACTATATATAAAAGTTTGTTTTACTACAGTTTTACTACAGTAAAGTTGTGGAGTGAAATGTTTTCTAACTGGTTTGTTCTTGAATGTTTCGCCTGTTTTTTGCTCTGTTTCATCTGTCTTTTAACTAACTTAAATCACATAGTCATCTGTGGGTTTATAATAGAGAATTCTGCGCTGAATTGAAATGCTTCTCAGTGGATCGCGCAGCTCTGTAATAATTGTTGCGTTATCGAGATCAGCCCTGCTTGCTTTGGCCGCGCACAGATCAAACAAGTTTCGTTCCGCTTTTTGAGCGTTTCCCATTTGATGTTTATCAGACGCAACTGCTATATAGCCTACTAGAACTTATATCTATTCAAATATAATGTAAGCACATTTAAAAGTGCAATAGCTAGGTAAGCCTTATAAAACTATTAAGTCGGTGGCTAGTAGGCCAACTCTTTTTTTTACACGTAGCATATAAGTGATCGTATTAGTGCCACTGCTGTTGGCTGTTCATATTGCTTTATTAGACTTTTTTTTTTTGTGCCGACGGCCCTCGGTTGGACGGCCGTTCTGGGCTGAGTTTCCCGATAACGTTGTCTCTTAGCGCGCTACGAAGACTCTTAAGGTATAACTTAACTGAAGGTATACCATTACTAGGCGTGTTCCCCGAACTATACCTTAGGAAGCTGCTTAAGATATCCCTTCTTACGTGCGACGTTACCCGGCGCTGTCCGTGGCGATGGTGCTGAATCTGCTGATATCGATGACTCGAGAATCAATTATTCTCTCGTGCAAGGGCTGTTTATCTGAGAAAGCGGTGTTCTTTATAAAAAAGCACTTTAGAAATAGTTGAAATTGCATTTATTAGGACTCATGGGATATTATAAAAAGTAATCCAAACTATAATAGCCTATAATAGCATTGCCTACATATTTTAAAATTGTATCATATATTGCTGCCATAATAACCATTTAAATTTGTATGTGCTTTCTTCTCTTTCCCATTTTTGTTCGCTGAGGTGGAGCTGCGATGAAATATTGTTCTTGTAAATACTTTCAAACATTTCAGTAATAAAAGTGTACGTAACGTACGGTGCTCGGCAGTGATCAAAAAGGATTTAAACAGTGAATTTTAAATCTCTTCTTGAAAATGCAGAGATGTGGATTCAGACGGCAATTAAATTAGCACACGACCTGTTTGTCAAAAAACAGTAGGTACTAATTTGGCCAGGGATTTTTACGTGGGTTGGGTGAGAAAAAACACTGATATTATGGATTCGGACGGCACTAAAATCACCGACTTACCCCTGTAAATGTTTAAAATACCGGACGAGCCCATGATAAACAATATCAGCGTCCGAATAGGACTTAACTGACAGTAGCCTATGCTTTCACTGGCCTTTAAAAGCGCTCTTTTATTAAAATACATTTATAAAATTGTATTATATATAATAATATAATTAAAATTCTAACAACAATCAGTGTAATACCAATTTTATTCTTTGCATGAAAACACTTGAATTAGCCTAACTGAACACTGTCTGTGTGTATTAAAACTTCAGAATTATATTCATATAGCCCTGCAACAGTGATATAAGGTGAAGCTAAGAGTGGTCCAGACCAACCTTACGAAAGTATGACTTACAGAAGGTATACTTAACTAAGAACGTTTCGGGAAACACGTATTATCCATAAGGTACAGTTTAAGGTGTAACTTAATAACGACGTAGCGTTAAGAAGGTTTCGGGAAACTCAGCCCTGTTCACTTCCATAGTGTGTGTATATATATATATATATATATATATATATATATATATATATATAATATTATTATTATTATTATTATTATTATTATTATTATAAAAAAAAATTCTACTATGGAAGTCAAGGGTTCCCCAGATCTGCTTGGTTTACAAATATTTTTTGATTTGATTTGTTTTGTTTATTTAAAAGGGACAACGCAAATTAATCAACATGAGTACAAAGTCCAACATGTAAATGTGCCAGATTTAGCCATACAGGCTAATTTTCATCTGCAGTCCCTTCATATTCGTCAAAATGTATTCCTTAGTGTTCATCAGAACAAAGAAAATTATACAGGTTTGACAATTTGAGTAACTGATGACAGAATGTTCATTTTTGGGTGAACTATCCCTAAACATTTTGTAATACAACCAATTATATACATGTATAACGTTATACCGTTAAGTTTTCTGCTTTAAGACGGTTATACTGGTTGAACGTTAGATTTATGGAGTAATTTTCCCTGAGCAATTGAGCAAAAATAAAACTAGGGAGTTTGATTGAAATCTTCAGTTTAGTTTTATATATTTCTTTATTTTAACTAGAAATTAAAATGAAACTGAATAACGTTAATTAGCTAGAATTAGTAATCAATTTAGTTAAGAACCACTGATGTAAATAATTAAAAAGATTATAGCTTAGGCCTTATATCCAAAAGCCAACTAATCATACCTTTTATTACTATATTGTTACTAAAATAAAAATGAGGAGGTAGAGGTAAAAACAAACAAAACAAATATAAACCACAAATTGTTGTTTTTTTCTTACATTTTTTTAATGTTCTGAATCCAATCAATTTTGCGATCTTACTGTCGATAGAAGAGTCACAAAATGAGCTCAAACTTACTATGACACACTACACTCATTATATTATCGCAGATATCAAGGTTTATAGTTATTTGGACATTTTATTTGTGACTTGCCTAAAATATTTCCCGTCGATCCTCTAGTAGCCTAGTCCATCAGCTGACGTCACGCGAGTCGCGCACCAAAGTAACGGTTTAAACTTTTTTTTCTTCTTTTTTTTTTTTTTGCACAGACCATTGAAGATTTTGTGATTTACGTAAAAAAAATAATTAAATTACTAATGAATTGTTATTATTTAGTATTGGAACAATTAAAGTGGCTAAACAATAATGAATATGTTATTGAGGTTTATGTGTTCTGATTTTTTTTTTGATTTTTTTTTTTTGTGTGGAAACAAATAGGCTACATTGTTACAATTTCCAAAACTTTTAATAATAATAATAGGTAGGCTATACATGTTATTAGCCTATTAATATGAAAAAAAGTAGGCTAATCAGAACAGTATTATTGTTAAGCACAATAAAAAAAATATAATAGTAATAATTATTATTGATATTATTATTACTTCTTGGATGTCATTTTTGCTAGAAGAATCCAAGAGTAATTAATTAATAGCCTAACGTTTCAATAGACTAGGCCTATATCTGCATAAAAAAAAGTTAAAAAAAGAAAGAAAACTATGTAAAAAAAAACAAAAAAAAAAACAAAGTATAGCCTACATAAGAGCAAAGGTTTGTAGTTCACTTTGCAATTTACAGAAATTCTTTATTGATTAATGTTTACTGAATTATAATTTATTGACTTCTCTAGGCCTATAAAAATTTGTTTTGCATTTATCAACCTGAAAGCAGGGGTGTTTCAGGGCTGTAGTTTTGCTTATAATTGTGCAAAGTATTTTTAAACTAATAGGTGAACAACAATAATGGAGCATCTTTAATGATCAAGTGCTTTGAATGTGTACAAATTTAAAAGTTCCATTCTTGTATGTTCAGGGGCTAATAGCAAAATAATATATTTCTTTTACAGTCCATCTTATAAGGTTAAAAAAGGAACCTTGACAACAGGCCAGGCCTGCCACAACAAAGGTTCTAAAATGAACTGACAACATGTGCCAAATAATCAGTGGATCATTATAGAACCTATAGGTTCAACTTTGAACCTTTTTTATAGTTAGAAGTTCATATTTGCACTTTAAAGTTCTTTTCTGAACCCCAAAGGTTCAATCTCTTTTAAGAGTGTACCCTACAAATATTCCTTTTTCACATCGTGCATCTAATTTCTTTTTGTCCTGTTTGTATGCGTAAAGATCAGGGCCCGGTTTCCCGATAACGCTCACTCTTAGCGTGCTAAGAAGACTCGAAAGATATATCTTACCAAATTTGTTTATGTTCCTAAGTGTGTTCCCCGAACTATACCTTAGAAAGCTGCTTAAGATATCCCTTCTTACGTGCGACGTTACCCGGCGCTGTCCGTGGCGATGGTGCTGAATCTGTTGAAATCGATGACACGAGAATCAATTATTCTCTCGTGCAGGGGCTGTTTATCTGAGAAAGCGGTGTTCTTTATTAGAGAAGCACTTCAGAAATAGTTGAAATTGCATTTATTATGATTATTGGATATTATAAAAAATAATCCAAACTATAATAGCCTATAATAACCTAGCCTACATATTTTAAAATTGTAACATATATTGCTGCCACAATAACCTTTTCAAAAATGTACGTGCCTTCTTCTCTTTCCCATTTTTGTTCGCTGAGGTGGAGCTGCGATGAAATATTGTTCTTGGAAATACTTTCCAGCATTTCAGTAATAAAAGTTTACATCTTGTGTACGGTGCTCGGCAGTGATCAAAAAGGATTTAAACCGTGAATTTCGAATCTCTTGTAAACTCAGAGATGTGGATTCAGACGGCAATTAAATTACCACACGACCAGTTTGTCAAAAAACAGTAGGTACTAATTTGGCCAGGGATTTTTACGCGGGTTGGGTGAGAAAAACACTGATATTATGGATTCGGACGGCACTAAAATCACCGACTTACCCCTGTAAATGTTTAAAATACGACGAGCCCATGATAAACAATATTAGCGTCCGAATAGGACTTAACTGACAGTAGCCTATGCTTTCACTGGCCTTTAAAAGAGCGTTTTAATTAAATTAATAATATTGTATAATAATATAATTAAAAAATAATAATCAGTGTAATGACAATTTTATTCTTTGCATGAAAACACTTGAATTAGCCTAACTGAACACTGTCTGGGTGTATTAAAACTTCAGAATTATTTTCATATAGACCTGCAACAGTGATAAGGTAAAGCTAAGAGTGGTCCAGACCAACCTTCCGAAAGTGTGACTTACAAAAGATATACTTAGCGTACGAACGTTTCGGGAACCGTCCCATAAGGTTAAGAGAGAGGTTAAGGAATAGGTTAAGAACTACTTAGAGATAAGAACGCTTTGGGAAACCGGGCCCAGGTTTTCTCCCTGTCAGTGAATAGTTTGGGGTTTGTTTAATTCACCTGTTGCGAATTACTGCAGCAGTCATTACAGCATACGTCCTCAACATCTTGGGTAGATTGCTCTCTAAGAGCATACATCTTGCCATTTCAAATTCTCTCAGCAGTCCCATTCTGATGGGGTGAATATGGTGCTGAGGTCTCATGTCGAATACAGTTCTTGCTTAATAGAGACTGAAACACTTTTGGAACTTTTCAGTAGCTTTCACAGTGTCACTCTTAGCTTTAAGAAAATACACAAACACTGCACCGTAGTCATCAGTAAATGCCAACGCATACTTGAAACTGGCTTTAGCTACTGGGTCAATAGGACCAGCTAGATCAGTGTGCACTAGTTCTTTTCATCTCCGTCGAAATACAATCTACTCCATCGGTTACCTGAATCTCTCCTGGGCCCATAACCTGTTGGCGCAGCCATTTTCGTGATTTATAACCGGTTATTTAAGTAAACTATAGGCTACGGAAGAAAAACACACAGACATCACTCAGTATTCTGTTGGACAGGAACCTTTTCTTAGCATATATCCGTTTATGGATATAGCAGCAGGTCACATACACGTGACATGAGCTTTATTAGCCTGAAGTAGGGGAGCGCGGGGCACAACCTAACGCGGGGCTAGTTGTAACACGCTTGTTGTTTTAAATACTTCCGCACATGCTTGGATGACGAAACTTTGTGTATTTACTAGTTGCCATATCAACACTATATAGAAAAAAAAAATTCCGCCAAAATTTTTTTTTTTGGGAAGAAATCCATAGACATTTATTAAACCATAGCAAAAGTAAATTTCTTATACTTAAGTTAATTTTTCATCTCTATTTTTTGTGTTTATTTAAAATAAGACAAATCTGATATTATTTTAATCTCCAAGATGTTATTTAACAGTTGAGATAGTTATTTAATGCTTCGCTAACTAGCAGAAGACACTAGCAGGGTTTAAATCCCAGTTGTGCAGGCGGGGGCATGTTGTCACACTGCGTTACAATGAGCCCTATTAGAAATATGCTATTATGTTCTATACTTTTATTAATTTTATTGGGAAAACGTGAGAAAAAGGTGAATAAAGACTGAGAGTCAATGTTCAGAAATGACTAATTATTTATTTGTTTTGAACTATGTTGTATAGCTGTGTTTTCATGTGTTCGTAGTCAAAACTCAAAAATTTGTTTATATTTAATTATTAAAAATTGCCATTATTTTATATGAAAAAGTTTTTTAATTGTATTTTATTTAGAAAATATTTTAGTTTGTTTTGTATATATTTTTTATTAGATCAGATAACATTTTAAGCTGTCATATGTTATGTTACAATGTGCCCCTCACATGTTACAATGTACCCCCACCTATGGAGCATGTTGTCACATTTCACTTCCATTCTTTCGGGGTATGTCAAGAAAAAAGTATATACTGTATTAATAAAACAAAACCACATAATTGTACTAGACATGTGGGAAATTAATGTGGGAAAAAATAAATACTCTGAACCATAAGTAGATTTACACAAACTGAGAAAGTCAAAAAGCGTTAGGTTGTGCCCCGCTCTCTCCTACACTGAGGTGCTGTCACCAAGCGTTCATTTTTAAACAATAACTTCTTCTTCTTCTTCAGTGAATTTTATTGGCAGTTTGCAATCTTTGTGCATTACCGCCATCTACTGGATTGAGGTGTGATCACATTGGGAAGTCATAAATAAATGTATATAAAAAAAAAATATATATAAAAAATATTTTAAAAAAGGAGATCAGAGCCCAAGCTTCAGCTAGCGCTGCGTGTTCAGCTCCTCCAGCTTCAACTTTGTTACCCTCTTAAATATTTCTCTCTCTTCAGAGTACTGCCTACATGTCAGAAGTACATGCTTCACGGTTTCTGTTTCCGTACAATATGGGCACATTCCTGTCTCATGTTTCCCTATTGTGTGTAAGCCGCTGTTCAGTCCTGTATGTCCTTACCTTAGCCTGGTGAACCAGGTTTCCTCCTGTCAGGAAAGTGAGCTGGTCTTTTTAACTGTTACAGTCTGTTGAATACTATATAAATACCTACCTTTTTCCCCCTTATCCCATTTATCTTGCCAGAGTTTATGAATACCATCTTTAATTATTGTTTTCAATTCTGATTTGCTGAGTGGAACCTGTACTTCTACTTGTTCTGCTTTAAGTGCTTCTTTTGCCAACTCGTCTGCCTTTTCATTGCCCTCAATGCCCGTGTGCGCCCGGAACCCAAGTAAACTGTAATATTAGCTTCTGTTGAGTTATCCTGAAAATCATCTGATGAACTTCATCTAAAAGATCCTGTCTGCATGCAGATTTCCCAGTCTGAATGCTAGTTAGGGAGGACATGAGCAAATAACAGATTTATATGGCTTCACTTCTTCTACCCACTGTAGTGCCATTATGATGGCCATCATCTCTGCAGAGAAGATTGAGAGGTGGTTTGAGGTTCTTTTTTGTATTATAACTTTATATTTAGGAATGTATACCGCCACACCTGTTTTACCTGCTGGCTCTTTGGATGCATCTGTAAATATTTGTACTGTGTCATCATACATTACTTCTATGTACTGCTGTACACTTTGATACAATCCCGTCTTGATTATATTTTTAGCTTCTAAATTAACTACAGGATAGCAGAAAAACCAAGGTGGAATTGTGCTCAATTTAACATTTTTGCTGCAAGGTATAGTACTGATTCCCATGTCAGCTGCCTCTTTATTACTGTTCCATCCAAAACTACTGTTCACAATGCGACCATATTCCCAGCATTCTTCTAACACCGGTTTTGTAGGATGTGTATTTTCATGCCCTTGTAAGTTTACCCAATATGCTAGAGAAAGTTTTAACCTCCTAAGATTTAAAGGCATCTCCCCTACTTCTACTTGCAGCGCTGGGATAGGTGATGTTCGGAAGGCTCCACTACACAGCCGGAGAGCTTTGGCCTGCACCCTGTCCAGTTCAGCTAATGTAGTTTTTGCTGCTGTTTTGTAGACTGTACTTCCATAGTCAAACACTGATCGGATTAATGCAATATAAATTCTTTTCAAAGAAGAGCCTGACGCCCCCCAGTTATACCCTAAAAGACACTTTAAAATATTGATTGCTTTCTTACATTTGTCTACCATTTTCTGAACATGATTTTTAAAAGTAAGTTTACTATCAAACCACACACCAAGATATCTTAAGTCATTAACCTGTTTGAGAGATTGTCCATATATCTTAAGATCTATTGTGGGTTTTACCCTTTTCTTAGAAAAACAGATGAATTGCGTTTTTTCCACTGACAGCTGACAGGTGGAACCCCCAGTCAAATGACCATTTTCCAACCTGACTAATTGCTGTTTGCATCCTTTGCTGTAAATTGTCAATATTACGGCCCCTTACCCACAATGCTCCATCATCTGCATATAATGCCCTGTTTATCCTTTGGTTCACTCCATCAAACACATCATTAATCATTATATTAAACAGAATTGGACTGCATACACTACCTTGTGGGGTGCCATTTTCTATTGTGTATGTGCTTGATGACTCAGACCCTATCCTGACCTTCTACCCTTTAAAAAATCTTTGATCCAGTTGAACATTTTACCTCCTATTTCCATTTTATTCAACTTAATTAAAAGTCCTTCTTTCCACAGCATGTCATAAGCCTTCTCTATATCAAAAAAGGTTGCCAAAACAGATTCTTTGTTAACTTGTGCTTTACGTATCTCATTCTCCAGGCAGACTACAGGATCCATAGTTGTTCTTCCATTACGAAATCCACTCTGATATGGTGTGATCAGCCCTCTGCTTTCTAATTTGTACACTAACCTTTTAGTAATCATCCTCTCCATGAGTTTACATAGGTTAGACGTTAATGCTATTGGTCTGTAGCTTTTGACATTCGTTTTATCCTTTCCTGGTTTCCCTATAGGGACTATTACTGAGTGTTTCCACCCAGTAGGCAGTTTTCCTCGTTCCCAAATTTTGTTATATAAAACCAGTATCAAATTTTTTGCCTCATCAGATATTTCTTCAATCATTTTATAGCATATCCCATCTCTCCCTGGTGAGGTATTTTTAACACCTATCAATGCTCTTTTTAGTTCAAACAGTGTGAAATCTGCATTTAGTGAACTCTCCCCCACCATTTTCATCCCCAGCATATCTTTATTTTCTTCAATGATCCTCTTTCTTATAACTAGCTCTTCACTGGAGAGGTTCTGTGAGCTATGTATCCTTACAAAGGATTTTGCAAGCATCTCAGCTTTTTCTCTACTGGTTACTGCCTCAGTGCAATTATCTCTTAATACTGGTAGTGAAAAGTCCCTTCTTATGCCACCCATCTTTCTGATCATTCCCCATATGTCATTAATTTTTATTCCTGTCCCAATATTACTACAAAAATCTCTCCAATATTTCCTTTTAGCTTCTCTTATGATTCTTTTGGCTTTTACCTGTGCTCTTTTATACTCCAATAAATTATAAAATGAATGATTAGATTTAACAATTTTAAAGGCTTTATTCCTGTTTTTAACAGCCTCTCTACACTCATCAGACCACCATGGTACCATTTTCTTCTTCTTTGCTCCAGATGTTTTACCTATTGTTTCCTCTGCTGACTCATATGTTAATAATCATATTATTCAACTCCTCAATGTCATCACTCAAATTTGGCATAACTTCAATTAATTTGCTGCTTGTTTTAAAATTATACAGCCCCCAATTGGCCCTTTTCATTCTCCATCTTGAAATCCAATTTTCTTCAAAACTAATGTTTTGACTCCTTATTTTAATCCAGATAGGATAATGATCACTGCCCATTGCATTATCACTGCTCACATCCCATATGCAAGTACCTGCTAGTTGTTGCGACACAAAAGTAAGATCAATTGCAGATTCTACACCATGAGCTACATCATACCTAGTACCTCTTCCATCATTTAGACACACTAACTGATTATTATCCATAAACTCCTCAATGATATACCCATCTCTATCTGTTCTAGCACATACCCACAGGGTATTATATGCATTAAAATCTCCACATACTATAACTTTGGAGTTTTCCACATCACATACACTCTCCAATATGTCCCTAGTTATTTTTTGACAAGGATTATAAAAGTTTATAATTCTAATTTTTGTTTTATTGACCCATGCCTCAATTATAATTATCTCAAGCTCTTCACTACTGTTGATAGCTCTATAGTTCACACCATGTTGGATAAAGGTGACTACTCCACCACCCATAGCAAGGGTTCTATCCTTACGCACTGCTGTATAGCCATACAATGTAAATTCAAGTGAGGGTTTTAGCCAGGATTCCTGAATGCAAATAATGTTAGGTTTAACTGATTGCTCCTGAATATGCTGCTTTAGTTCTTGTCCGTTTGCAATTAGACTCCTCGCATTCCACTGTAGAATGGTTAGCATCATTAATCTCCACCACCACATGTTGATTGTGTATCTGATATCCCCGTTATAAGTGTTGCATTAATGATCTCTACTGACATCTCTTCCATTTCCAAATACTTTTCTGCCGCTTTTGCAATTATCTTAGCTCTCTCTGTTCGGCTACATGCTTGAGCAGAACAGTTAATGATTTCTACCATAAACGCTACAAACTTTCTCTTTTCCACAATAAGTGTATCCTTAACATTGCAGCATTTATTTATGCTTTGAACTGGGGGTTGAGTCACAAGTGCTGGTCTACTATTGCTGTCATTAGATTTTACCTTTCTAATTGCCTCAACATATGTAAGCTTTTCTTTTACCTTCACGGTCTGAATTTGAACCGCTTTTTTATGTACATCACATCCTTTGTAGGCAGCACTATGCTCTCCTCCACAATTACAACATTTGATTTTAACTCCCCTCTCACATTTCCCGTATTCATGTTCCCCTCCGCATTTGGCACAACGGAGTTTACTTTTACAGGCTGCTGCAATGTGCCCAAAACGCTGGCATTTAAAGCATCTCATTGGGGGAGGGATATATGGCCTTACTATATAGCTGACATACCCAATTCTAATTCTTTCAGGGATTTTGTCTTCCTCTAGCGTCAACAATACAGACAGGCTAGGCCCTTTAACACCATCTCTTGTGAAAGGTAAACGTTTAACTCTCGTTACTCGCACTCCTCTGACATTAACCCTAATTTCTTCTTCAGTTATCTCAGTTGACACTCCAGATATTACACCCATAACCAGGGCTGGACTGGGACAGAAAATCGGCCCAGGCATGTGACATCACAGCTGCTTGTGTTGTTCTTCACAACATTGCCACACTGAGAGGTGAGAGGGCCCCCCCCTTCTCTTGAAGATTGCCAAGAGGAACCCCCAGTGAACCCAGTAGACCAAAGAGATGGCAGGGTGGTACGAGACATGATTTGCCAAAATCACTTTAATTAAAACCAGTTAACAGTCAAGTGTTGTTCATTGTTTCTTTATTTCCTGTAACAAAATACATTTGTATTTATTGCTTTAGATTTCATTCAACAACAAATGACAGATTAATGTTCACATACTGTTTCCCACCTTAAGCTGGTGCTCCAGCAATTCAAGTCTGGCCTTTTTTAGGTTAAGCCTTTTCTCCTCCATTTGAAGCTGTATGAGGTCCATCTCCATGTCACTTTTTCTGATTTGCTTTTGAAGGTGGACCTTATACAGCTCTTTGGCAGGCAACTAGAAAGACAGAATAATTAAACATGACTGAAAGTCTGTAATACAAACACAGACCAAATATTTAAATGAGGAAGGAGAACTGCAGAACATTTCTTACACTGCTAAGATTCTGTGTGGAGGTAGATGGACCCTCATCTGTATTAAAATCTCCTGCCATATTCTGTAAAATGACAATGACAATTTATTTATTCTCTAATGCAAAAAAGGGGGAATGCATTCTATGCATCATACCTCTATGGGCCTTCCCACATTTTCTGTTTCTGTCACAGCAGAAGTGGTCTCTTCATCGTCAGCCTACAGTAAAAATAAGGAATGCTTGGTCTAGCAAACAGAAACCTAAAGACAATAATCACTTACAACTGTGACAGTGTGTGGTGTTGCAGGAGGATCCAATAATACAATGTGGCCATCAGCAATTGCAAGATAATTAAACCAATAATATAATCATGCATATTCAATACTCAATGTATATTCTTAAACAAATACAACTAATAAAGAAGGACATTAGGAACATCTAAGAGTACTAGTAATAAGATTACAGTATACAGCATATGCAGTCAAAGCAGCATGCATACTGCACAAGTGAATCAATGACTGTAAAATGCATTCAAAATGCCTTTTTAAAATGGTGACAGTGTTGATGATTTTCTTTATTAAAACACTGACAAAAACAGTGAAAACATCAATAAATCATAAGTATTAATATGGTACACCTACATTTTACTAAGCCACTTGTCTTGGTTGCTGAGTCCGATGAACTGCCCCTGGAATCCCATCGACCACAGGTCACCCTTTATTAAGGGACAGTGCCAGCTCCTGGGCAGCTGGGGGGAGGTGGACCCCCACCTGTTTTACGGGCCTCGGCCTTCTTTCTATTGGCTATGTATATAAAACTAAATTAGGCTACATTAAATACTAAATTACATTGCTGGAGAATGTTTTTGTGTTTCATTTTGACTTAGCTCACACTTCTTCTGGCTCCAGAAGGATTACACCTGATAAAACAAGAAGCCAACATACTAGCCAATTATGTGCATTACTACTGTAATATTAAGAAATGTATGGAGGCCAACAAGTAAATACTTGTCTATTTTTACTACATGCCCCAAAGAATTTTTGCGTCACAATGAAAGGGGAAAATAGCCCATTTATAATTTTATAAACTCATGCATTTACTCAGTCCGTTATTTTTTGCAAGCCAACTCTCTTTCTTTTGCTGATGCAGCAGTATTGCTTTTTTTGTTGTTGTTATTTTTGTTATAATGAGCTTATAGTCTTCATGAGCAAGCATTAAAACCTCCAACTCAGTTTCACCGAAATATGTAGCTCGCTTTTTTTCTCCCTGGGTTTCCATGGTGACTCCTGAAATCGGTGATCCATTGAAAATGTCTTTATGTACTCGCCGTGTGCGCGCATTAACTCTGGGTTACCAATAGGAGGTTAATTAAACTAACTCTTCTCAGGTGTTTTGGAACCGACATACTCATGGTATGCGGGTTTGGGGTAAATCAACCCAGAGGTTATGATTTACCAAATGGTAAGTTAACCAAGCTTTCTGGAATACCCCCCAGGTATAGTAACTTCAATAAACATTAGCCAATTCATGGGTTTCATCCGGTCTTCTTCTTTTTCTTCTTTTTCGTTTTTATTGGCAGCTCGCTTCTCAGATAGAGCATTACCGCCATCTACTGTGGGCAATGAATCAGAGACTTGTATTTTCCCTCATCCCATACTATTCAGAACCTGGCCTTTCGATGTTGCTGCGTGTTCAGCTCCTCCATCTACAGCCCAGGATCTTCCAGACTAGGGACGAGGGATAATAATAATAATAATAATAATAATACTAAAAAAAAAATTTCCAATCCCAAAACTAATATTAAACTTCATATTCTATGAATTAACTTAGTCCTTTTTAGAAATATTACTAATAAATTATCACTTCCTACTGGATTTAAGAGTTCTTTTAATGTTAACTGCTGTACACCATTTTTCTGAAGTTCTTCAATTATTTTCCTTCTATCCTCAGTATATTTATTGCACTGAATGAGAACATGTTCTACTGTTTCTCTGACTCCACACCCATCACACAACCCTGTTGGATGTTTTCCTATTATATTTAATGTTGCATTAAGTCCCGTATGCCCCAACCTTAGTCTTGAAAGAACACAATCTACCTTTCTACTCCCTCTTGAATTCCTTCTTTTGTTTACCGATGATTGTATAGAGTAAAGATGCCTACCTATTTGTTCATTATCCCAGCAATATTGCCATTTCTCTGTTATCTTCTTTCTAATTATTGACTTAAGTTCGGATTTACTATACAAAATCTGCATATCTATACCATCTTTTGCTGCTGCCTGTTTTGCTAATTGATCTGCTTTCTCATTTCCCACCACTCCTGTATGCGCTGGAACCCACAAGAACTGAACTAAATTTTTTCCTGATGTATCATGTATAATAACTGAAGGATCTCCAAGACTATGTCCTGTCTAGTTTCAGACTGTTGAGCATCCAAACATAATAATGCTGAACTCGAATCTGTACATATTAGTGTTTTATTTAATCCCATTTCATATACTGTATTCATTGCTATCATAATCGCTAATAACTCTCCAGTAAATACTGATACCTGATTTGAAATTCTCTTTTTTCCTGATACTTTTAATCTTGGGATGATGTATGCTATTCCCACCTGGCCATTTGGATCCTTAGATGCATCTGTATACACTTGTGTACTGATCATAATTATTCCCGATATACTCTTATGTCAACTCTGCCTCTAGTATCTCTTGATCTTTCATCTGTCTCTTTTCCAGTAAACTTAAGTCTATAACTGGTTGAGGTAAAATCCATAAAGGTGTTGCCGATAATATTACTGTTGGGATGACTTCATACTCATTTAATTCCATCTCACGCACTACTTCCCCAATGATCCAACCAAAGCTATTCACTTGCCTTTTCCCATGTTCCCAACTTGCCTCAAGCAAACCTTTTATCGGATGATTTTCTTTTTGTCCTATTAAACCTGCCCAATACGTCAATAACAATTGCATCCTTCTTAGATGAACTGGCAACTCCCCCATCTCAACCTGCAATGCTGGAACTGGAGAGGAAGGAAAAGCCCCGCAACTAATTCTCAAAGCCTTTGAATGAATCTTTTCCAATCTTCCTAATTGTGTCTTAGTTGCTGAACCATAGGCAATACATCCATAGTCTAATATCGCTCTTATCATTGTTGAGTAAATTGTTTTTAATGACAATCTATCCGCTCCCCACTCCCGTTTCATCCGGTCCCTTTCCACAGGTGTATAAAATCAAGCACACCTAGATTATGAATGCAGACTGCATTGTGCTTGATTAATACACCTGTGGAAAGGGACCGGATGAAATCCATGAATAGATCTTAACTAAAAGTACCATGTGTGGCATAATGATCTGAAAGCCCATTTGTCCTTATTCCTAAATCATGTGACGTCATTCACCTGCGCTGGCATTTAGGCTCGACGTGCGCGACGCGTCTTCTGAACGCTCGCTTGTCTGCTCCCAGCGCGTCTTTTGGGAATTCTCGCCTTATTGTTTGCTGCACGGGGTTGTGACTGTTCCGGACGGACAACAACTTCCCATTTGCATTTCATTACCAACGTGTTTTTTTTGCGTCACTTGGATGGCTGTTGTGCGGGCGTCTGTGGACTTCAGGTGCGGGTATGACAGGTTTTAATTTATTGTTGTCGCCTTATTAAAGTGTAGCAACTGGTTAGATGGCAACTCTCCTGCATTTGTTTTGTTAGTTCGCTCGTTGGTGCGTAAATGACGACTGCGTTAAACTATTGAGGGGATGTCCTTTTGGGTGCTTGGCCCCGGGAAAACGTATGTACCTTCTGCAAGGCCGCAGTTTTCTTTTTTGTGAACATGGTATTTGTATTTGACTGATTGAAGCTTGTTCCCTTTTTCCTGTGTATGTCCTTTTATTATAAATTATAATCAAACCCTTTTTGTAATCTTGTATAAATACATGTCTCCATGCTTTTCTGTCATTAGTGGGGAACCTGTGCGTGGGTAATATTCTCTGGGTGAAATTCCCAGGGTGGCGTAGTCTAAATTAAAACATCAAACATATAGTGTCCTTTGTCCCTGTGGTTGCCACACATGGTAAACCGATAATAAGATACGATTAGAGTTAGCATTTAATATTTCCTTAATCACAAAATTTACATTTTGTTAATTTTTTTGGGTAAAAAAAGGTGACTACAGATTGAACAAAAGGATGTTAGTGTAACAGTGTTACACTACATTAGCACATGAAAAAAAAACCCTGTAATCTAAACCCTGTAATCTAAACCCTGTCTGTGAAACCAGGCCTTTATCTTCTAGTGAAGGAAAATAAAAATAATTGAGCCTGTAATAAACTTTAAAACGATTAAGGACACTTTAAAGTAGAAACTTAAAAGCATAACGGTGAATATAGTCACAAATAAGGACAAATGTTTCATGAGGGGGGGTCATTTTTTCACAATATAACAGCCTCTACGCAGTCTCAAAGATTATAATGAGCTCTATATTGGAACAAATATCCATAACATTTGGAATGGACAAGGTGCATGACAGCTGTTTGTGTAATAGCCTACTCATGTAATGGATGATATTAAATGAATACATCTTCAAGCAATGCTTCTCCGTTGCATTATAATGAATCAATTTCAACATAAATGAATACAAATTATGTATATCAAGACAAATGCACACAGTCACACTTTTCAAAACAGCTTTAATTTATGTGCTGGAAATGTAAACGGTTCAATTTCATTCATGCTATATATCCAGTTAAAGTTCACTTGACTACATCATGACGTCATATACGAATCTCATGTCTCACACTCGAATCGGCACAAAATAAATGCAAACACAGAATTAACAAATAAAGTACAACATGAAACACATACAATAACATATACTTGGTATTTCAATCATCTCAGCATTACCAGCATGCACCCTAATCACGGCACATTATATGCTAACCATGTGCTCAGTTTTCTGTGTCTCTGCAAAGATGAAGTTGCTGATGCGGACTCGGACTGTTGCGGACAGTTGATTTTCATGAACGCCAGAGAGATTATTACATAACTAGAGAGTAGCCTATTTCTTGTTGTTTTGAATAGTTTTGTTTAAAGGTATACATTTCAAGCTTTTTATAATAGATAGCCTATATTTCTCAAATCTGTGAGGCACAAGCTGAGTTTCGGCGCCCTCCAGTTCACGTGGAATGCAATTGACAGTGGTAATGCTGTTTGTGGAGTTGTTTACTCCTCCTCTGCTGAGATCTTCACAGATTTAATATCTTCAGTTGATTTCATCTAAGACTGTGGCTGAAGAAAGTTGTAGTTTGTGTTCTTATTTTTCTTTCTTTCAGTGCTTGTTTGAATGTTTCAGGAACATCATACTAATTTTTAAATAACATATTAATGACATTTTTATGTTCTTGGAATGTTAAATTGTTAATCAAAATTAAGTTGAAAGAACGTTTGTGGAACATCATACCTTTTAAAACACGTTCCTCTAATGTCAAGAAAACAAGATGTTCCCAGAACCAACACTGAATATTGGGAGAACGTTCTTATAACAAAAATCTGTTAGGGGGCCCAGAAAACCTAGTCACGCCACTGGGCTGAACCCAGTGTTTGGTTATAACAATTAGGTGGAATGCAATTGATCGTGCCGGCGCCTAACATTGTCTGCTATATATTTGGTTCTTATTTATTGAATACAGGTAGGCCTAATTGGTTGATAAAACACTGATCAAAATTAAGATACAATTTCTACAAAACAAAACAAAACTCAATGAAGTGGTCAAAATCATGTCTACTCCATGTCTCTAGACATATTGCACATCTCATAATGTATCATATGTTTCTCATGCTGCATGCTCACTATCATAATCAACATTGATTAAATAAAAAATAAAAATAATAGCCTATAATATTTAAACATAAATATGAAACTAAATATGTTTTCTTTAATGGCTACAACATACAGTACAGAGACATTTCATGTTTTGTCGTCAGCCACAACATAATGACGACGTCACAACAACACCAGGATGAGTAAATTATGACTTAATTCTCATTTTAGGGTGAACTATCGCTTTAAGATGAAAGGGAACGTTAACAAATTGCTCCCAACTTCTTTGGAAAAAATATTTTTGCCAACTAATGGAAGATGGAGGATTTGGGGAATATTTTGCCATTCTGTTTGGTGCCGCTTGTGGTGCAGAAATAGCACAATTAACTTAATACAAGGATCTTTATGTGTCTGTTTAGGGAGAATTAGTATAATTCCATATTTCCAATTCCAAACCATAACAAGAGCTGATTTGTATTTTTCTTCATCTTCTCAGGAATGGCAGCACTCCATGAAGCCGTTCTCTCAGGAAACCTGGAGTGTGTGAAGCTCCTGATAAAGTACGGAGCTGACGTTCATCAGAGGGATGAGAACGGATGGACACCACTGCATATGGCGTGCAGCGACGGTTACCCTGAGATTGCACGGTGAGAGTTCACACAAGCAACACCAAAAACCATTAGATTACCCTGTGCTTGCAAAAAAAATTTTATTTCAATGACAAAATCACTCATACATCAACACATACATTAACTTATGCACTAAACACAAACAATGAACAATGAACCATGACAATGAATGGACAGTTTAACTCTATAACTATAACAGACAGTATACTGTAAAAACTAAAAGAGCCTCAAATATCCTGTCGGATACTCAAGGAACTTCAAAATGTAATTTAAGTGCCTCAAAGCTCTTTCTCCTATAGTAGGGTTACTGGAGGAGCATTGACATTCTTTGAGGTTCTTGCTGGAACTTATGGGATCCTTTAAGCACTTTGTATTTAGTTCAGAGGTTCTGGAGTCACCTTTTCATTACCATGAGACCTCGAAGTGCTTTGGGGGAAAATAGAGGAACTTGAATGCGATAAAAGGGTTATTGGAAGATCTTTTAACATTTAAGTGGTTCCTGGAAGATCTCTTATGTTAAAGCCAGCATCTGGAGGAACCCAATGGTTCTGTGAGGCCAGAATGAGAATATTATTATCCTATTAGTATTATTATAGGCTATTTAAGTTTGATTCAGTATAGCCTACATACAGTGTTGGGGTAGTTACTCAAAAAAAGTAATTAGTTACTAGTTACTAGTTACTTCTGTAAATTGTAATGAGATTACTTTACTAGTTACTGCATTTGAAAAGTAACTTCACTACTTATTACTTTACTTTCCCATTTCTTAATTTACCCTGTAGATATGGACAAACATCATAGCCCTATCATCACTTAGCCTGTCCGCATAGTGTTTATAAATGTAGCCTATACAAAATGGCATGTAAAACCATATGAAAGAACAATATCCATGTCTGCACAAAGAAATATGCCTCACTGTAAAATCCACAAACAACAGGATAAAGGACAAATGTCCGCAGTGGTAGACACATAATCACGGCTGGAATGGGACAAAAAAAAAATCGGCCCTGGCATTTTGGCCATAATAATAATAGCACACTAAGGCTACGTTCACACTGCAGGCTGAAACGACCCAATTCCGATTTTTTTGCCCCTATGCGACCTGTATCTGATCTTTTCATGACAGTCTGAACGACACAGATCCGATCTTTTCAAATGCGACCCAGGCCACTTGGGTATGTGGTCCCAAATCCGATACATATCCGATCTTTTCAAATGCGACTTCAGTCTGAACGGCCAGGTCGCATTTATCCGACCCGCACGTCATTGATACGCGAAAAACGTCATAATCCTGCGTTGAAGTAGTCGTCGGTTTGAAAACGGACTGCATATTCGTCGAGCTGAGGTAAATCTGCCGAACGGGTCGACCTCGACGAGCCCGTTAATTAAAAAAAAAGAAGAAGAAAAAAAAGCCCACGGCCATTATACGTTATGTTAACTTATTTGTGCTGAATCTGATATTAGATAGGTCAGCGGCTGCTGTCTGGCTCTTGTGTAACGATCGCTGCGCGCGCTCGTGTGTGTGTGTGTGTGTGGGAGAATCACAGTTAAAGTTTAGCTACTTCCGCAAACAACAAGTGACGTCGTTGACCGTTGAGTACTCTTCTGCGCATGCGGGTCACTTCTGGGTCATTTCACGTTCACACAGGAGATCACAAAAGGTCGCATTTAATTGGAAATGTGAACGGCCTTGCAAAAAAATCGAATTTTTTCAAAAAATCGGAATTGAGCATTAAGCCCTGCAGTGTGAACGTAGCCTAATAGACATATATTGTAAAACAAATGCACTGAAAAATAAAGGAAACTTTCATAATTAGTTTTGTACTAATTTCTATACTTGAAAGAGATAGAAGCACATGATCTTTTATTTTGACGGAAAACATGGTTTACAAACGCGTCTCATTAAATTTATAGTAAATTACGGTAATCGTCAACTATGCAGATGTGGAAATAATGTGTTACTGGGTAATGGGTTCCTACACTCATGACATCCCATACACAAAATAAATATATTTGAAATATATTTTCAGAGTATATTTTGGAATATATGCAAATATTTGAAATTGGCCCAATAAATATATTTCACACTTAACATCATATATTTTTGTTATATTTCAGAATATATTTCAATGTATTTGGAATATATGCCACATATATTTTGACACTTTTGGGGACCCATACAGAAAAAAAATACATTGAAATATATTCTGAAATATAACAAAAATATATGATGTTAAGTGTTAAATATATTTATTGGGCCAATTTCAAATATTTGCATATATTCCAAAATATAGCCTAGGCCTACTCTGAAAATATATTTAAAATATATTTCTTTTGTGTATGGGATAGCCTAAGTGTTTTGAAAGTAACTGTTAGTTCTGCTTACCGCAGGCTCTACACTTTCTCATCTCTGTCCTGATCCTCATCATCAGCCACTGGAGCTGATGAAGGTCTTGCTGCTGCAGAAAACATTTTGACACATTTTACAGCGTCTGCTTGAAGGGCCTGTGTCTATTTTTCACGCTATTTCTCTGCACATTCCTTGCGTTTCTTCTCCATCTCTCAGACTATTTTGACAGATACACACTCAAAGCCCAAAGGGGGAGGTGTTTAAAGATGTGATTGGACCAGCCCAGTGTCAATCAAGAAAAGATCCAATGGGCCAAGGTGTTTCATGGGCCGGTCAGCTATCATGAAAAAAAAAAAAAAAAACTGACGCAGACTTTAACCATTTAACTAATGCATTACACCGGCACGCACTTACTTAACCCAGCGCCGCCAATTCAGCAAAACGAACGGGCCGCCGATGTACGAGTATTATGGTCCGTTAAGACAAAAAAACAAAAAAAAACAAGTATGAGATGTCGGCCCAAAAGGCACGTCAGCCCACTGGGAATCTCCCGGTAGTCCCGATGGCCAGTACTTGCTGCCTGGGCACATTTCACGCGAATATTTTTGTCCTTTCTAGCAATAAACTGAAAGTAATGTGAATATCGCCACTGGCCGAAACCCCCTGTCTCCGTCTCAGTCTCCATTTCCCGCTCCCGTTCGCACGCACCAGCAGCTACGTCACTCAAATCGATCTCTATGACAACGGTGCGCGCGCACACACACACACACACACACACACAGACAGACATGCACGCACCACAAACAGATCAGAGCTTTACACGCAGGCAAACACGGCTTGGGTAACGCAGGAAAGCGCGTTCCTATAGTCTAGTAAAGTAGTGTAGTTACTGATATTTTTTGTGTAATGCGTTACTTTATTTCGTTACCCAAAAAAGTAATATCGTTACTGTAATCCGTTACTTTGTAACTCGTTACCCCCAACACTGCCTACATACCCAGGTGAAAAAAGACGTACTATTAAAATTTAAAAATGTACTTGAGTGTGTTTTTAGTAGGCCTACAATACAAATATACTTTAATGCATTTTTAATACATTTAACTGTAGCCTACGTCTTTTTCACCTGGGTAGCTTACATTTATTTAGTATCTATAGGCCTATTTTGTTGATTAATTTAAACCTTAAACAACAACACTAAATTATAATAATATTAATAAGAAGAATTCATTAATTATTATTGAATAAATAATAGTAATAAAATAATAATTTTTACCTACTTCTTCATAAATTATTATTTGAAGAACTAGGAGGAGAAAGGTTTTATTCTGTCACGAAACTGCTGCTATTCCTCTGCTGTCGTCGCTTCAGTGATCCTCGCGCTGCTCGCGCGCAACAAAGCTCAGCTGACCCACGTCATCGGGTAACGGCTCCGTCCTCTCATCAAAGCTTCCGCCGTTTGATCGGCTCTCCGTTACAAGGTTTGTAAACTCGCCAAATAAATATAAATACAGAGTCTACTCACTATATATTCAAACACACATATATATAAACTAAATTGATTATACATTACTACTTTTTTACAGTGTTTACCACTCGTTTATTGCACAGTATCTGGTATGAAGGTTTTAGCCGCGATGCTAACTACGTTGATCTAACGTAAGTTAATGAACAAATGGAAATTATTGACTTATTGTCTTAGATTGATTTAGTCATTCAATTCAACATATTCTGTAAAACTGTGTCTTCAAATTGCTGAGATAGCCTAACTAATGTAGCTGATTCCTGCTGTCGTCATTGGCGTTTGTTATGAATAACAAAAGCAGGTTAATATAGTTTGGTCTGTTTTTGTTTAGCCTAACTTTACTTACTACAGGTGCCCTCATTCTCTCAAATACCATTTTAAAGCCATTTACTGGTCAATAAATATTATGTTGTGAATAATCAGCTTTGTTCTTTTGTTTCCCCAGAACAACCAGTACATTTCTAAAATAATCTGAACATTTCAGAGGCAACATTGAATTACAGTAAGTTACCTATACACCACATGCAAGTACTTTATTACTATGAACTTTCTCTGTGTGAAATTGTATTGTTTGACTACTGTGTACTTTTTTAATAAGTTATTCTCTGAAAATCTTCCCTCATGCTCTCAAATCTCATTCATGTTACTCAGAAAAATTATATCACAGGTTTGGAGCTAATAATGCTATGCATTTTTTATAGGCTATACCTTAATCATATGCATTTGAATATAAGACATTTAAACCCTGAATTATAACTTAAAGTTTAGTCTTTTTTGACAAAAAAAAGGAAAAAGCTATTATATGACTTCAGAAGACTTACAACACAACCCATAACACATGAGTTGTGAACTCATTGACTATTTTTAGGATCTTTTCTGGGACATTTTTGGAGCTTAACAATTTTTTACATAAATTGTTGCATTGAATTGAACTAGACAAGTGTACATAAGAATAGTTTGAATGAATTACAAAAAAAATGTATGCTTGTGTTCATGCAGTGATATTGGATGGTAACGGGTTGCATTATGCCTGAGATCTGCTTTCGGGTTCCACAGACATAAAGTCAAACAGGTTTGGAACGCCACAAGGCTGAGGAAATTATTTAATAACTTTAATAACCTTACTAACAGTAAATTTTGTACTTTGCAGGGATCTCGGTAAGCTGAAATACAAGTTTGATCAAGAATAAAAATCCTCCTGTAGACCTGAAAATCACTGAAGTGCCTGGACCATCCACCAGAAAAGAGGAAAAGCAAACAGAAAATGAAGCTGATGCACCTTTTCACTTTTCTAACTCGTTAAGTACCTCACGTGTCCCTTGTGAAGATTTTATAATTGATTGCATTTTATGTTGCAGCGAGTAAAGGTGCATCACATTTGTGAATTTCGTGAAATTACACAGGCAAAAAGACAAAATTGCTGATCGTGTGTGTGGATTCTTATTGAAATGACTGAATTCACCAGTGAACATTCACAGAACAACAGATCATTTTACTGCACCTTAACTCTGTTCAAATGGAAAATGTTTTCTGCTTGTTGTGACATAAGGAATACTGTTTCCGGGTCGAAGCCTCTACTTCTACTTTCTCTATCTTGTTTCTAGATATTGAGAATACTCAACAACCATTTATGGGAACTGTTGATTCAAGTCACACATTTAAGCTTTTCAAAAGACATAGTGTACATTTCAGTCTCCAGTCTCACGGCATCCCAGACTTCAACATTTTATGATTCAAAATAGCTGAATAACTAACCATCTGAGATTTCGGAATAGAGATAAAGGTTAGGATCCTAATTTTCAGGAATATTACAGCACAATGAGTGTATATTAGCACTGTTTGTTGTTTGTTTTTGGCATCTGATAGAGCTTTTGGACTTGGAAACAGTGACGTCAGACTTAACAAGCGGACTGAAACACATGTTTTAAAATTAAGTGAAGATGGACATTTTTAATTAGTCAAAATTGTAATTTTTTACATTGATTTATTACATGGAACATGTGTTTTCCATGCATTTTGTTGAGATGTCTTTTCTTGTGTAGCCTATTGTATACACATGGTTGATTATTCATGTTACTTATGTATTATACTATTTTTTTGTGTGTGTGTGTATTCATTGATATTAATCTATTACTAGCTTTTTTTTTCAAGTGCATGGAAGTGTATGTATTAAAATGGATCTAAAATATGTAATAAACAATTCTTATTTTGTATTTGGTTCAGTTTGTTTATTATAATAGAAGTTAATGGTGGTAACCATAGTAACAACATGAAATTAATTTAATACAAATAAAATAAAATTGAAATTTGGTTCCTGGAGGCACCCACAGTGGTTCCACACAGTGCCTTATATAAGAGTTCCTCAGGAAACCTGTGTGGTTCCTCAGAGAACCGCCCCTTTTTAAAGGGTGCCTAGAGGATCTACAGACGGTTCCGCCGGTGTGGCAAAGAGAAGAACCCCAAAAGGTTCCTCCAGGCACCTTTTATTTTTACAGTGTACGATAACAGGTACTGTTTTTTCCCCAAGTATACTGAAGTGTACTTGTTTTCCAGAGGGGGTATATTATCAGATTTGCTCAATTATTTGTATTACAGTTTTTCTCGATTGTTTACACACATTTTCTGGTACTTGAGACACAATGACCACAACATGTAACTCATTCACCAACCCCCTGAACCAATTCTGCTAAACTACAAGCACAATTCCTGCTTTACACTCAAATTGAAGTTCTAAAACACACTTTTTTCAAAACACTACACACAATTCTCTGCTTTTGGCACAATTTTCATGCAGAAAACCTCTTATTTTCACAAGGAACACACTGCCATTCAAATATGCACACTGACTCATCACATGGGCAAACACCCGTCACACAGTTTTACAATTAGCAATCAGAGCTTTAGCATAAAAGGGCAACAGGTCAGCTCTTCAATGGAGCAATGGATGCCAACATTGGATTTTTTTTTTTTTTTTTACTGTAACAGTATACATTCAATTCTTCTGTTGTTTTGTATGTAGACCACTGTGTGTGCAACTTTGTGTTGGTTGGGATGTACATTGTTTTTGTGGGAAAAATTAAATATATTTGTTACACACTTATGTATGTACTGTCTGTAGCAAGTGTAACACTGAACAAAAAAAGGCCGAAGTCATTATGATGAATGGAGAAGAAGTGTTTTTCATTCATGACAGTGTTTTACATTGAGCACATCAGTGTTCAACTGGTTCTTATAAATGTCTATTCATATGATGGTTTGTGTGTGTCATTTGAAAACAAAATACTATTTTGAGAAGAAATAACATTGTTTTGAATGTAAAGTTTCATTTTGCAGGAGAATTGAGGGGGTTTGCCCATTGTGTGTGTGTTTTTGGATTTGTGTGTAGAGTTCTGAGAATATGAGGCATGCTTTCAGAAAATGTGTGTAAACCATCAAGAAAAACTGTAAAATGTCAAATGTAATTTTTTTTCTCTATAGGTACCTTCTCTCTCTGGGTGCCAGTGTGGAAGCAGAGAATGAAAATGGGGAGAAACCAGCAGATCTCATCGACCCAGACTGTAAAGATCTGCTCAAACTCTTCGAGACAGGCTGTGTTTGAGGGCTGAGCCGCAGAAGAACTGAGGAAGAAACGCTAGAATTTATGATCACTGTCCTGAGCTTCTCATTTTGTGTGGTTGAACGTTCTCCTGGATATTCTTCTTTCTTTTTCTTCTTTTTGGCTTTTAGCTGTAGATGCGACTTTAGTACAAGGCTACAGAGGAACAACAAACAGTACATATCTGTTAGCTTTGAAAGTCAAAACGCTGCCATTCACAGCCCATTTTATTTCTGTAATCTAAAGCCGTTTGATTACTTTGAAAACCCCGGCATTAGAGTGCAGAATGTGTTTTGAGAATGACATTGTGTTTAGAGTTTTGCTGAAAAGTCTAAGTGAGATCTGCAAATTGTGTTTTACCATGTGAAATGGTTTAAGGTATTGACAACAGACTGCACAGTTAGCTAAACGAGTTCAGGCAACTGAGAACTGTGTTCATCCAATGGCTTTTAGTGTTTTAGCAATTGAGAAAAACTAAGTTCTGTATAGATTAAAAGTATTGCTACTGACCTATAAGGCCCTAAGTGGTTTAGCTCCTTTGTATTTAACTGATCTTCTATCACCCTACAATCCATCACTTTCTTTAATATCACAAAACTCTGGGCTTCTGGTAGTACCTAGGATATCTAAGGAGGGAGAGCGTTTTCACATTTGGCTCCTAAACTCTGGAATAGCCTTCCTGATAATGTTCAGGGCTCAGACTCACTCTCCCAGTTTAAGTATAAATTAAAGACACATCTCTTTATCCAACACTGTAAAAAAAAAAATTACATCCCCATGTCAAAAATTTCTAGTGACTGATAACATAAAAAATGTTGTGTGACATCAAAATTGTTAAATTGGCCCAAATGCAATTCTTGTTGCAATAGTCTGTTAACATTGGCTCGATGAGAAATAATACGTCAGACTAATTGAAAAATTTACATGTGACCAGTCACTAGAAATTTTTGACTTGGAATTGGAAATTGGAATTGGAAATTGTTTTATTTGAAACAGGGACAATGCACAAATAAACATTAAACTTGTTAAACAAGAGAATATGTCTTGGGCCAGGTTATAGCAACAATTGCTAATTTCCACCTGTAGTCCCTGGGCAGTTATGACACATATTTAAAAAAAATAACAGTATTAAAATAGAAATTTCACAGGATAATGGATAAAATAATGTCCATTGTAATTACAAACAGGTTTGCAAAAAACAGAAACTAGGGAGGCCATCAACCCATTTACTCTCTGTCTCCTCCCTCTCCAGCAAACACACTTAAACACACACACACACACACACACACACACACACACACACACACAGGGGCGCAATCACACATCTTCTGAAAGAGTACTGAATCTCCTGATAAAAAAAAAAAAAAAGCAAAAACAAGCGATAAAAGCATTGCTTATGCACGTTGTAGTCTCTGAAAACAAACACAATTTTCTCAGCTTTTGTTTAAAATGTTGTTTTTATGAAACTTACCCACATTTAAGTGTTGATAAAAAATAATGCCTAAAGCTACAGAGGTTCTGTTATTTATTTTGATATATTGTATGTTCAGATATTCATTCAACAAAATATTCTGGGGGTCATGAAAGTTTTGTGAAAATTATCAAAAACTCTGGAAGTTGCTATTTTTTTTAAAGACTCCTGGGGAAAGGGTTAATGAGCTCATTGTTTCTGCCTAAATGAATTCATGATGTTAGCTAGCAAGATCTGTATTATCTTCGTAGAACTGTACATTTTTGACATAGCCTATTGACATTACTTTGACACAGTATAGAATGATCATTTTTATCAAGCTTGTGTATTTAAGTTCTACGGAGCCCCTAAAGGGACGTGGTGGTGGAATTTTTTTTAGGATGGGAGAGTTTTTTTTTTTTTTCACATCTTTTGCGTTCCCCCGAGAAACTTTGCGTTCCCACGCAAAACTTTTGCGTGCCCTCGCAAAGATATTTGCGTTCCCACGCAAAACTTTTGCGTGCCCTCACAAAGATTTTTGCGTTCCCTTGTAAAGATACCTGTTCTCGCGAGTGTGTTCTCGCGAGAGACTTCTTACGCGGCGGTTCGCGCTTGTATCTTCACCATGATCTTCACAGCATCACTTGCGTGATCTGGATGTGATGTTATTATTACTTTTATAGAAGAATAAGCCAAACTTCCATGATCACACTCAGCACAAAGCTGTAACAATTAACTGTTGTTAGCTCTGAGATGGACGACGATCTTCAGCAGTTTCGAAAGGTCACGAGATGTTCCAGAAGAGGACATCATCCACATGAAAAGGGACAAGGTGAGTAATGTTTCATAGAAGATCTATCATGGGTCTACTAGCTTATAAATTATTGCTATTTTTAATGATGTAACCAAAGGTGTTGACATGTATCCTGGACAGTTGAGTGTATATGAGTAAGTTTGCACTCCCTTGCAAAAATAAGAGGGATCATTACAAATGCAATGATTTTATGTATGTGTTGTCCTGATAAAGCTGTTTTCTGTAACATAACATACTTGCATCTATTCCACAATAACTTAAATGAGACAAAAAAGCATGTTAAAAAATGTGCATTCCTCTGGTTATGATGGTTGACTTCCTACATGATCAGTGACTGTATTTTTTGTGAGTTCATGAGGGCAGTAGATTGTTTTAGTGGCAGTCCTAAAGGTCAGCGTAAAAGCTTTAAGTTTGATGCAAGCAGCTACAGGTAGCCAGTGGACAGGTACAAGTAGGGGTGTGACACGTACAACTATCACAGAGCATACAAGCAGTCATTGATCATCAACAAGCAACATATCAAAGTAACCAAGATGATCTTATGAACCCTTTCATTGGTATAATTCAGTTTTTAGTTTGTTCATATTAATTATTAGGCATTGTTATTATGTATGTGGAATAGATGTAAACATATGTCAGTACAGTACTAAAGTACTGCTGTACTAAATTAAATGTTATATTTTTTTTGCAATTTTTGTAATCCCTCTTATTTTTTAAATGCTAAATATGTTGTAGATTCTGCAGGGGTGGCTAACAACATATTCACTCAACTGTAATTACCAGTAGCTACATGCTAGTTAGATTAACTATACCCTAAATGTTAATATTGATGAGCCCCATTTTTAGAACCAATGTGGCATGTAGATAAAGAGATGTGACTTTAAATCTAGACTGTGTTATCATATTATGAGTTCATGAGTGCATTTATGTTCTTTCAAGAAACAATCTATAAAATTAAATCTTCTCTACACTTTCAGATTGACAAATCTGTGCTCTCTGTCATGACTGATGAGCAAATTGCAAAGTATATAAACTCATATGGTGATCGACTGGCTGTCCTCTCCTTCTGTCAACAAACAGCGTCCTGCTCACATAAAGAAGCTCTGTTACAGAATTTGAGAGATAAAATTGAAGCAAGGAAACTGGGATCAAAGGCAGCTAAAACTGTTAAACCATGTGTCTTCCCTAAGCAAAAAAATGTATTGGCAAGACACAAAAATGTATCTGCAGAAAAAACCTCAAGAAGAATTGAAATTGGATGGCTTCACTTCTGCCGTAATGGATACCAACAAGTGAGGACCAGTAATGGTGGTGGCACTAGACATGTTACGGTTGAAAAAAAGACAACTGTTTCACAAATCATGGAAATGGGAAAACAACTTTTTTTCCCAAGTGGACAGTCACCAAAGGGTCCAGAAACAGACTTCACTTTTCATGTTTGTGATTTTAAAAGAAACCAAATACCCTTGGATAGCACTGTTGGATATCTGTACGAACAATCAAAACTCAAAATGTTAAGATTTTACATTTGCACTAAACAGGAGGTGTGTCTCATAGACATAGAATCTTTATCTGATGGAGAAAAAGAGGAATGTAATGAACACTCAACACTTGGATTAGACAGTGATACTGAGAGACCTGCTGAAAAACTGTTATCACATGGATGTGACAGTGATTCTGAGGATTCAATCTCACATTTATTGGATGATGGACTTTCATCAAAAAGAGACACCAAGAGGAAGGTTAGTAAAATCACCAAGACTTTGACTTTAAGTTATTTAAATGTATGTTGGGCTTCATTTTTAAATACAGTGACAGAATTGTTGTACATGTGTTTAATTTAGCTTATGGCTATTAATATAATTAATTTAGCTGAATGGCTGAGTTAATCATTGAATGTTATATTGCATGTTCTTCAGAGAACTACAGGAATGGAGGATGTTCCACAGGTTTGACTTTAGAGACCATGGGAGTAGAGACACACAGCACTTCACACAGCTTCCTTTCATCACCAGATGTTACCAAAAGAACCGGCACAGTCCAAAGACTCACAAGCACCTCAAGTGACGAGGAGACTGATGAACTGTGGAATCAAAGTGTGCAGCAACCGAAGAGTCCACAGCATTCACATGATATACAACGAGGCTGTGAATTCGTTGACTTGACCGATCAGATTCCTCCACAACACAACAACATATTTGAAACCCTCGGAGATGATGATAAGGAAGACACAGTTGAGTGGAATGAAGATGATGAACTTGGACAAACAGATGAAGACCAAGCAATTGTGATGACATGGAATCTGAACGAGAACATCATACTGGTAAATGTGGTCCTAATGTACCAAATGTCTCAGTATAGATGAAAAAAGGAAATATTGGACTAAAAGCATTAAATGGTATTTATAAAATAACCTTAAAACTATAATGTATATCCTAATTATAATAGAAAATAAATCCAGGGGACATTTAAGGTCACAGTACATACAATGTCTCCAGCTTTGTGCTTCTCATTCATAGGCAACTGTTACATGATCTACAGTGACACTTTTTGATGTTTTTATAACAATGTGTCTCACTTTCATGTTTTGCATGTTTATTGATCCTCCAGAATGCAGAGCTGAATGAAGCTGAAACTGAGGGACCATCACCACTCTCAAGTGATCCTGCACTGCTGGTGAGAGATTCACAAATGTTGCATGTCATGTGGAAGCCCTTTACATAATAGATCATCAGTCCTAATATTCCTGCACTGTCAATTCAAAATACACATAATTGCATATTTTTGTAAGATTGGACTTTTGTTTGTTTAAATTCTTTTTTAAATGATTACACAATAAGGAACAAAGAATCTACAAAGGCTCTATAGATCATATACATAATCTATTAGAACAAACGGTAACACTTTACAATAAGGTTCATTAGTTAACATTAGTTAACTACCTTAGTTAACATGAACTAAGAATGAACTTCATTTATTAATATTAGTTGATATTAATTTCAACATTTACTAATATATTATTATTAAAATCAAAGGTTGTATTTGTTAACATTAGTTACAAATGTTTCTTGTTGTAATTATTGTAACAATTAGTTTCTTGTTCAAGTAAATTTGAAATTTATTGATCATTTATATATAAAAAATATGGAGTACTTTCCATAAGATCATCTCTCAATGCAAATCAAACCAGCTATTAGGCTAACTGAAATAAAACCATGCCACTCTCTAGGTATGGTGAAGGCTATGTGATGATGTGGGGATATTTTAATTCCAAAGGCCAAGGGAACTTTATCAGGATGCATAGTATCCTGGATCCATGAAGTAACTGGCCTTAAAAAAATAAAATCTGCCTGCCTCTATGGGAATTTAACATAGGGGTGTCCAGACTTATGCACCCTGTATTTTAAGGAAGAACATTTATTTATTTACGATACATTATTCATTCACAAAGAAAATTTTTTTTTTTAAGGCATTAAGTTCAATTTCCAAAAGATGATCTTTTATTTCTCTTTTTCGTCAACTTTAGCATGGGTGTCTAAACTTATGCATAGCACTGTACATGTATATATATATATATATAATAAAATATTTATGTATGTAATGTTTATAACAAAAAAAAAACCTAAACATTTTGACCAGTGTGGCACACATAATGACAAAAACACAATTTTTTTTATTAATGCAAGGTTTGAGTTCTCGAGCCACCAGGCACTGTTGTTGTGCAAATGAGCAGCCGGAGCGCGTCAAGGGTTTTCTGTTAGAACGGTGTCGTGTTAGCGGCCCTTAAGTTAATAACTAATGATTATTGCGACGGAAGTGAATCATTCAAAACTAACTTTAGCTGGACAATAACTTTATTCTAGAGCTGTTGTAAAGCCTAAACAATCTGTTATGGTCATTTCCTATTATGACTGTGGATGCTGCACATTGGTGGTGGTTGAGGAGATTCCCCCTTCCATGTAAAGCGCTTTGAGTGCTTTATAAATGTAATGCGCTATACAAATGTAAAGAATTATCAGTTTTTATGAACAAGCCAACTTATTGTTTTGAGGGGAAAAGGGTCCAATTTGAGAATTGAGCCAAAGCGATTGAGAAAAACTGTGAATGTTTTGGGTAACTACATTTTGCAGACATGCAATATACTGTAGAGTTCTGATGGTCCAGGAAACAGTTATGACAATTGAAATGACTTGAATGTTAAGTGTGTTTTGTGCCAAAGCGATACCAAAACGATTGAGAACAAGTGTAATTATAATTTTGATACACAGTATATTTTAAACGTTAAATTATACATAAATGTGCCACTTTAGAGTGACACAAAATAAAATCTTGTCCAGATGAACTGAAATAATTGTTTGAAAATGTTATAATATAAATAGTAATTTATAAATAGTAATTTAACTATACAAATAATAGCTCTTAATGGTTTTTACCTTTTTCTAGATGGGAAGTGAAATGCCTTCAACACCAGAAGATTTGCCTTCACATTCAAGAAACCATCTTTCTCCTACAATGTCATCTGGAAACTCAGCAAATCCAAAAGATGTGCATGTTGTAATACACAGGGTGAAGGTTGTAGAAGATCTTTTGGCTGTGTTCATGGATAGCAGCATAATTCAATCTACTCTGAAGATGGGATTTGTAAATGAGAATGCTGTAGATGATGCTGGAGTGTCCAGAGAAGTTTACACTGCATTCTGGGATCAGTTCCTTGAACAGTGTGAAGGGGAAGATGAGCGTGTTCCTAGACTAAGACCAGACTTCTCTGAAGCTGAATGGGAGGCAGAAGGAAGGATCTGGGGAAAAGGATTACTTGACCTCGGTGAACTGCCAGTGAGGCTTTCCAGTGCTTTCATTTTAGCATGCATGGAATTGACTCAGTCAGTGATGATGTCCTGATGTCATCTTTCCACAACTACCTCTCTTCAACTGAACGATCTGCTGTTGCAAAGGCTCATCAGGGCACACTGGAGGAATGTGATGAAGAGGATTTGCTTGACCCTCATTGCATCCCTCCAACAAACACCATGGAAGTTGCCATACAAACAATGGCTCATAAAGCAATTCTTCAAGAGCCCAAATATATAATAGATTGCTTCTCCAAAACCATGCCATTAGCACTGCTGAATGTACCAGACCAGGAAAGTCTCCTGACTCTCTATGGCACAAAGAAGGCCACTGGCAAAAAAGTGGCACAGCTTCTTCAAACAACACAGGTGATTCGCTCTCAGAAAGAACAGATGGTATTCAATCCTCTGCAATGTTATGTCAGAAATGCTGACCAAAGCAAAGCAGAAAAATGTCTACGCTTCTGTTCTGGTTCTTCTGTCATATGTGTTGATCAAATCAAGGTAAGCTTCAATGTTGAATCTGGCCTCAGCAGAAGACCAGTTGCTCATACTAGTGGAGCTACTCTTGATTTACCATATACTTACAGTTCTTACCCAGACCTCCACACAGAGATTGATAACATTCTGTCCAGTGAATACTTTGAAATGGACATCCTGTGAATTTGATGCTGCTCAGGAATAGTTCCTAGTCATAATAATCCCTTTTTTTGGAACATGACAGTCAACAATCTATGTGCTTATTTTTTGTGTTCCATGGGGAAAAGAACAGCATGCAGTCTTTGGATAACATTCCATTTAAATGGCCCCTATATTATTAATATATTTTACATTTGATTTTCATAACATTGAATTTATACTTTTCAACTAAATTTGGCGGTTTCCAATAAGTGGTCAGATTTTCTCATTTAAAGCACATCACCAGAGCTGTTTGAACAGGTTTTTTTTTTAGTTGTTAGAGACTTATTGTTGCATGTATTTTGTTTACACAAAAAGAAAATATATTTTAGTATAATATTTTGAAATGTACTCTACAGCTGCAAGGTGATGAATTAAAACAGACGGCTGATCTGCTTTTCATCTTATGCATTATCACTTTTGTTATTACTGTTTGGAGCAATGTGACACGAGTAATGACAGAATCTCAGAACCCCTCCCTCTCTTTCTCTCTCTCTCTCACACACACACACACACACACACACACACACACACACACACACACACACACACACACACACACACACACACACACACACACACACACATAGAATCAAGCATCAAAACATCATTTCCATTGCACTCACTTGGATGAGTCCCATGCAGCAGAACTGGAGCAAACTTTTTTTTTTAAATTAAAACAGACGGCTGATCTGCTTTTCATCCTATGCATTATCACTTTTGTTATTAGTACAGAAATACTGAAATAATTATTCTGAACAATCACATTTTTTGTTAATTACATAAAGTTCAACCACAGACATAGTAAGTGGTCAGGTTTTTCTTTGAAAGTACATCACTGCAGCCATTAATACTGATAAATTGTTATTTGATTCGTATGTTATTCAATTCTTATATGTATTGTGTTTACACAAGAAAAAATTTTTAGTGTAATGTTTTAATTGAAAATATACTGGAAATGTTAACAAATGTCTGTAATGATTTCCATTCTATGCAATACCACTTTGGTTGTTGGTAAGGAAAGTTCTCTGAATCTTTAACCTCTGTTTATTCCATAAAGTTTAAATACAAAGTTTACATGGTGTTACAGGAAATAAACAGATTTCCTCAGTAGCTTGTTTGTCCATTTATAAACAGCTTTGTAAACATAATAAGCAATCTTGCACATGCCGGTTTCATTTTTTATGACATTCATGTATAATAAAATTCATGTATTGTAGGTCTTTATAAAAACTTTGTACAGCATTTCAGGATGCCCCAGGGGACAGTATTGTCTACAATGTAAGCTTGACTATATAAACACATTTCAGTTAAAAAGGACCTTGTAGTTTTTACAGTAATGCCCTGATCACATCTCTTAAATGCATATACAAGTTCACAGCTTGATATCGGTCACTTGGAAGGTTCAATTAGCTTTGGATCGCTACTAGTTGTGTATGCATTAAGCCAGATAATCTTCCTAGAAAAGCCGTCAATGCAACCATTAATACAAATGCCATATAAAGTTGGGTCCCTTAGCAAAGTAGTTGCGCCGTCTGAGACGCCTGGCTCTCCTCACTGCAACTCCTCTAGGGTCCAGTTCCTTCAGCACCAAGCGCACATCCTCTTTTCTCACACGCAGACCCTTCTCTCTGCATTTGGCGTACATCCATCGTTACCCATGAAGTTGCCCAGAGAACTGCAGCTGATTACGGATGAAATCAATAAGGTCCACTAAGCTCGAGTCATTTTTTCGTCGAAACAATCCTCTTTCGCGTAATATCCTTTTCAGGTGTCTTTCACTTATGTCAAAACCGTGCCTCGAACTAAGCACTGCCTGCATTTCTTTGTATTTGAGTCCAAGTTCAAAGTAAACCTCTATAAACTGCTCCATTGTGAGCGTACAGAGCTGTCTGAACCACTGCCAACTGGACATTAAACCGGAAATGTCTGTCTGAGCTCACAGTTTTTGCGTGGGAACGCAAATATCTTTGCGAGGGAACGCAAAAGTTTTGCGTGGGAACGCAAAAGATAAAAAAAAAAAAAAAAAAACTCTCCCATCCTAAAACAAATTCCACAACCACGTCCCTTTAGGGGCTCCGTAAAGTTCAGTAATTTCCCTTAAATGACGATTAATAGGTAATCTTCATTGCCGTTTAAGTGAAATTATTGAATTTAAATATATGGGCTTGATAAAAATGATCATTCTATAAGAACATTTCAGATGGCATTTAGAGGTTTTTGCATCTGAACTCTTCATATAGAAACATGCATTCGTGAGTAGCCTAAATCTTCGCTCTATCATTCATGAGCTCGGAACTCGTAATTATGATATTTTCGACTCCACTTGAAGGACACACACAGTAAACACAGCAGTAAAGTGTGTGTGTGTGTGAACGAGGAAGCTGCTTTACAGACACGCCTATTTTACACACGTCACTCAAACACAGAGCCAGGAAACTATTTCAACTCCTCAGTTCAGAGAAACAGAGACTTGTGTTGTTGAGCTGTTGTGTGTTTGTGTCTCTCTGTATTCATGCAGTAAAATGGCAGAAGCCAGAATTTCAGTGGATCAGGATGAGTTCACATGTTCAGTGTGTCTGGATCTCCTGAAGGAACCAGTGACCATTCCCTGTGGACACAGTTACTGTAAGATCTGTATTACAGACTCCTGGGATCAGGAGGATGAGAAGAGAGTCTACAGCTGCCCTCAGTGCAGACAGACCTTCAGTCCAAGACCTGCTTTAGCTAAAAACACCATGCTAGCTGAAGTGGTGGAGAAACTGAAGAAGACTAAACTTCCTGCTGACTGTTACTCTGGATCTGGAGACGTGGAGTGTGACGTCTGTACTGGAAGAAAATACAAAGCCGTCAAGTCTTGTCTGGTGTGTCAGGAATCTTACTGTCAAACTCATTTTGACCGTCATGAGGAATATCACTCTCGTAAACCACACAAAGTGATTGATGCCACTGGACGACTGCAGGACATGATCTGCCATAAACATGATAAAGAGCTAGAAATGTTCTGTATCACTGACCAACAATGTATTTGTGTTCTGTGTAAAGAGTATGAACACAAAACCCACAACACTGTATCAGCTTCAGCACAGAGGACAGAGACACAGGTATGAACTGAGAGAGATTGATCACGCAGAAATGAAAGTGTCTTTATTTACTCACTCATTTACTCATGTTGTTCCAAACCGGTTTGACTCACTTTCTTCTGTAGATTGTAAAGATGATATTTCTGTCTTGTCTATTTTACTCTATACATTGAAAGTCAATGGGGTACAAAAGTTTCAAGCTCCAAAAATTTGAAAAAACATAGAAGTAATCTTAACCACTAGTGGTTTAAAAATGAAGTGTGAATAATTGTATTAACGTGCACTTGTAGTGTACTTCAAATTAAAAGCATATTGGAAAAAAAAAAACTGTACTTGTAGATATAATATTAACGAAATGAAAGGCCATTTAAGTGCACTTAAAGAGAGTACATTTTCATGACTGTTTCACTTAATAAATACACTTTGTAATGTCAAATTAAAGGTTTTACTTTAAAGTACCTTTTAATAATTTTTTAGATTTCAATGTGACACTTTTGCTCCGTGCTTTAAAGAAGTACACTTATTTCTTATTTTGATGTGTTGACATACTAAAGCACATGTAAAGTACTTGATTATAATTACAACTGCAGTGTGTTATTCAATATATTTAATGTTATTATATTTTTAATGTACAACTTCATTATTACAGTATATATCATAAATGCTTGTCTGTACATATGACAGTACACTTTAACTATATTTTAAAAACAATAGAAGTAATTATGAAATAACATTTGAAGAAGTACTTAGAAATCACTGTTAAGTTCAGCTAATTGCTTTAAATATAAATATAAATTTAAACTATAATACATTTTCATTTCATGGCAATTAACATGCAACTACGTGTCTGTAAACAATTACGTTCAGTTCACAATTAAGAATATTCTTTTAAAGTATATTATTCACATATACTTTTTTAAAGGATTGCTATTTTTAAAAGTATAATTTTTTTAAAAGGACCAATTTTGATTGACAAATCAAATCAAATCAAATCATTGATCAACTCATGTACGCAGAGCCCAAATCAAAGATGATGACGTCAATAACATCAAACTTCACTGATCTGTGGTTTGAACCTGCAGTATAAACTTGCCATGCTAGATCTTTAACCCATATTGTGTGATAGTAGTTTTATGTGTCATTTGCTGTTATTGGTTTGTCCTCCAGAAACAGCTGAAGGAGACGCAGATGAAGATCCGTCAGAGAATCCAGCAGAGACAGAAAGATCTTCATCAGCTGAGAGAGGCTGTGGAGTCTCATAAGGTGAGTCTGGAGAAGAAGAGAAGTGTGAGACGTCTCAGTTTGGACTCACTGAACTCACTGTGTGATTGTGATGTGTGTGTAACAGCGCTCTGCACACACAGCAGTGGAGGACAGTGAGAAGATCTTCACTGAGATCATCCGCTCCATTGAGAGAAGCTGCTCTGAGGCGACACAGCGGATCAGAGATCAGGAAAAGACTGCAGTGAGTCGAGCTGAAGGACGACTGGAGCGACTGGAGCAGGAGATCAATGATCTGAGGAGGAGAGACGCTGAGCTGGAGCAGCTTTCACACACACACCATCACATCCAGTTCCTGCAGGTAACAGAGATCTAGAAGAACTGGATCATAGTGGACTTGAGCAAGAGACTCACAGAGAAACATGAGAGCAGAATGAGACTAACTTAAGCAGGGCAAAAAAACACTCTAAAGCTCAGCTATTTGCATTTAATAAAAACATTAAACTATTCCACATTCATTTAACTGCAAATAACATGCAATTAAGTTTCTGAAAACATTACAGCCAATCTGCACTTATATATTTTTAAAGTATATTATTTCTCTTACAAGTACTTTCTTTTTCACAAGGAGTGTAAGTGTGAAATACTAGAGTTTGTAGCATTAAATGATGAATATGAGAAGAATGTGCTGATTGTGTGAAAGTGCTGGATTGAAGCGAGTCACTGAAGAGAAGTGAAGTCAACAAGAGCCGCTCAGATCTGATATAGTGCAGGTTATTGGCTGAAGTGTGGAGATGATGAGTTTTGATTTCTGTTTTCTGTAGAGTTTCCAGTCTCTCTCAGCACCTCCTGAATCTACAGACGAACCCGACGTTTCCTTCAGTTCTCTCTCCTCTTTTGATGTCGTGAGAGAATCTGTCCGTCAGCTGAGAGACAAACTGGAGGATTTCTGCGAAGAGGAGATCAAGAAGATCTCTGATAGAGGTAAAGTCCTGCGCCTCGTTTATACAGACGTGTGGAGAATGATCCGAAATATGAACGTACAACCGTTTCTGAAATGTTCCTATGATTTATAAAACAAAATCCCACTTTATAAATCACAGTTCATCTTTAATTCAAGGGCATCAACTCTACAGAACAGCCACAAACATCCCTTGATGGTTTAGAAGTAATAAATACTTATGTTTATATTGAAATTGAAATCCATTGAAATTTAGGATTGAATCCGATACGTGTGTTTTATATATGAGGCATCTGGAGATTCTTCTGTTCTCAGAAATGAGTCCTGCATCATCTAATATCAGATTAGAAACGTCTTAGAAATGGATGTATTTTATCTTGTCATTTCTCTTCACACTGTTCATGTCTGTTTATTTCCACAGTCACCAACATGAATCCCAAGACCAGGAACGACTTCCTACAATGTAAGTCACTGAGAAACAAGCAGAAAAACTCACTGAATGTGTTCATGTTCTTCCTGTAGAAGGAGAAATAAACATGATAGAAGAGTTTTATAATTGATCATGTAAATGATGATTTGCACAGGATATCTGATCAGCTGCACTGAGACACTGATGATACATTGTTCAGATACATTAAAGATCAGACCGATTCAAAATTCCTGATTCTGATGTATTTTCTCTCCATCAGATTCCCATCAGCTGACTCTGGATCTGAACACAGTGTATAAACGCCTCAGTCTGTCTGAGAGGAACAGAGTGATTACTGACACTGACACACAACAGTCGTATCCTGATCATCCTGACAGATTTGATCACTGGCGTCAGGTGTTGTGTAGAGAGAGTGTGTGTGGACGCTGTTACTGGGAGATTGAGTGGAGTGGATATAATGGTGTGTATATATCAGTGTCATATAAGAGCATCAGCAGGAAGGGATGGGGTAATGAGTGTGTGTTTGGAGGTAATGATCAGTCCTGGAGTTTGTTCTGCTCTTCCTCCAGATACTCATTCTGGCACAATAACATACGCACTGTTCTCCCTGTAAAGTCCATCAGCAGAAGAATAGGAGTGTATGTGGATCACAGTGCAGGAACTCTGTCCTTCTACAGCGTCTCTGACACAATGAGCCTCATCCACACAGTCCAGACCACATTCACTCAGACGCTCTATCCTGGGTTTAGGGTTGGTTATAACTCATCAGTGAAACTGTGTTGATGTTTCAGAATAGACTGTAGAGAGATTTTACCCAGAATACATTGAGCTATATGATAAATCAGTAACAGTGAGATGTTACAGAGACTCTTATTTTATTTTTCATTTATATAGCTGAACTTCTGCTACTGAAATAACACATCAGAATAAATGTGTGCATTAGTTTTTTCAATTGCTAACAAGCATCGGTCGATACTGAAGCCACATCTTAAAACTCTTCACACATTCAGTGAAACAGAAGTCTTTGCCAAACTGTGAATATTTTTTCATTGCTTTCACACAAAATGCATTCAATGACCACATTTCCCAAAATCCATGAACACTTTTGTCATTCATACTTCACCTTCTGCAAAACACTATATATTTGCAGCAGATTTTTCCACTGCTAACACACTGCTTTCAAAACTGATCAAAGCTCATTCAAATCAGAATTATGGCAAACTGTGCATTTCTGCAGGGATTATATTGAAATTGAAAATATTAGCAGAATATTTACAATGAAATTAAATAATAATAATTACAAACACAACTAATTGCAATTTCAGTCCTATTTTTAGTCTGGATCATGGAAACTTGGATCAAGGAGACACATTGGTGAGGAAAGAAGAGTGGCAGAGAGAGGGAGGACTAGAATCCTCACTGTACTGTACATCCATACATGCATCCAACTATTCCATACATTTTCCAGAAGTGAAGCTTGTCCTATAGGGTCGTGGAGAAGCTGGAGTCTTTCCCAGCGTCTCGGGTCGGAGCCAGGAAAACACCCTGGACAGAATGGCCGGTCCATCACAGGATGAGACACACACATTCATATTCACTCACACACCAGGGGCCCGTTCTTCGTACGTCGCTAACTCAGTTAGCTGGATTTGATTGTTGGCGATTTGGCATGATTTTGGATTGTTTGGTTCTTCGACGCTCATCCTGGACTTGCTGTCATAGCAACAGGTGCGCAAGCTTAAGCCTGCTCGGGAGCAGCTTATTTCATGTTAACAGGATTAGACTGCGGCTTCATAAGCGGAGCTGAAAGTCCAGCGCACTTTCTGAGATATATATTTTTTCTCGTGACTTTCTCGTGAGCTTGTCGTTGACATTATTAATTTGTTGGAAATGCACATTTATTTTCGACTTGTCGGAGTCGGGCTTTAACTACAGCACAAACTGTTTGTATTGCCCTAAGATCATTTGCGAGTGGCTCTTTCCTTTACACTATTGGAGATGCGGAGAACTTGATGGAAAGTGCTGTCAGTCGTGTCATTCGGAGTTTACCTGCCGCTTTTAGGTTTAAAAAACTGTTTTAGTTTTTTTGTGGCATTTCCAAGCCACTTAAGACCCAATGTTGCAAAGCAGTTTTTTTTAAAGCAGTTTTTTTTATTTTTTTTTTAGGCTATCATAATTTTTTATGAAGATCATGCAATCATGACCATGCCGATTACAGTATGTCACTCTGGCTTCACTAACGTGATTGGTACCATAGACTATAAGCTAGACCATAGACTGCCATCAAGGACTCAATGAAGGGGATTTTGTGAACAGAAAGGGGGTTCACAATGTAAATGTGCAGCCCAGTTACTATTGGGATTCTTAATATTCCAGATTAGTAATATATCAAAAAAAAAAAAAGGCAGTTGACTAAAATCTTCCATATCACAAATGTGAAAGCAAAATGGCCAGGATCTGTGCATGACTAAAGCATTTTCAGAGATTCATATTTATGCACATTATTTGAAAGTGGTAAGGAAAGTTCCACAATTAAATATCAAGCTCACTGTATTACATACACTTATGCTGATCCTAACAGAACTGCATTTCTTCATAGGTGATTATGACATGTTCCTGCCTGCAGACAGGTGTTTTATGACCCCATTCCCTGACCCAAACCAGTTACACTGCAGCTCTAGCCAGGACAAGGGCACACAATGAAATGAACTTTGGCTAAAGGGAAGATTTCAGTGTCTGAAAAGTCTGATGGTTGCACACCTGACAGGGCCTGTGACATTGTTGCATGTGCCATATTACACAACATAAAAAATAAAAAAATAAAAAACTTTTCATTAAATGTTTAATAAAAGACAAATATGCTTAGTTCCTTGAGTTTTATTTCAATTGTTCTTTGTAAAGAAAAGCCAGTGGTCAAGTGCCTGCAACAAGAGATATTAGACACATGCGTCATGCAACAAATAAAAAGGAAAAGTTGGCTATACACTGCCCTCCTGTAGGCCTATGTCTCCTCTGTCTCTGCAGACTCTTCTGTAGGCCTTTCTGTAGATGTGGAATCCTGCAACTTATATTGCAGCCATAAAGCATACAAGTATAAATTAAGTAAAGTTCTTTATGCACTTGCAGGTAGGCTAGTTCCTCCATATGACAGTTATCTCAGAGGGTTTATTCACTGTCCAGTGCAATGGAAACAAATGGACATTACAAAGTCTTATACTTTCTTTCCTTTGGAAAGTTAGAAAATGTCCACTTACTGCACATATTTCAGCCACCACTTTCTTGGGAACAGATACAAGTGTTGGTGTATTATGTAAAAGTGCACAAAAGAGGAAAACACAATGTCATTACAATGAACTACACTCTGGAAAAATGTGATCAATAACTCATGGCAAAATATTTTTACATTAACATAAGTTTAGCAGTTTTCACTTTCACAAGTCAAAGCAATTAATCATTACTCAAGATTTAACAGTTGAAATGACTATACAGCCTTAATTTAATGCAGCAAAAAATATTTTACAGTGTAGGCTACTAAGATCTTTTCTTTCTTTTTCTCAGCCTTTTTCTTGGTTGCTTTTATAAACAGATAACCATTTATTTAACAGTGCCTTTTATAAAAGAGACTATAATATAACTAAAAAATACCATTATGTAGAATATTTTTGTACTTCACTTTTGTTTGTTCCCATGTTCTAGTATGGTGACTCTGACATTACAATGAACAAAGTAATTATGCAATTATTAAAATACAAATATATAGGCTATTAAGTGATAAAAAAACATCTAACATGGCCACATCTAACGGATTTAAATTGTCTGCTACTTTTTGCCAGCCCTCTCTCCTGGCTTTTGCAGACTTTGAGGTGTTCCCTGGCGTTTTAATTAAACATTAAAATTCCGAATAAACTTCGACTATTAGTTCTTGCTCGGCTGAGAAGAAAAGCTGTACGCACTCTTTGGCCACGCTGAGCAGCCAATAGCAGCGTTGCTGATCAATGTTTCTACTATCGATACATATCCCCTTTTAAACCAGCGCATGAACGCACAATTATCTCAGATAACTCAATCCAGCTATACTAATCATATCCGGCAAGTGTGTTCGAAGAACCTAATTAGCCAGATCATGATTAGCATGATGATATCATCTTGGATGTGTAATTTGATCTCGGATGTTTTAAGCAACGTGCGAAGAATGGGCCCCGGGTCTATATGATGAAAAGTATAACCTAACTGCAGTGTTGGGGAAGCTACTCTGAAACTGTAGTTTGACAAGCTACTCGTAAGTTAAAGTAGTTAAACTACAGTCAAGCTACCCTTTTGGAAAAGTAGTTAGCTACACTACAAGTTACTATCAAAAAGTAGCTAGCTACATTGAAACTACTTTTGATTTTTTTGAACAACATATATTATAAATAACTGAATAAGTGTCTGAGGAATGTTTTAAGTAAAATATTTAGTGTTTAAAACAATCCAATACAATGATGATTTCAAAGAGTATTGTTTTATTACACCCAACACTGCCTAACTGAGTATCATCAGCATAACAGTGGAGACAGCACTAACGTCATCAAGTAAAACTAGTATTGAGGAGCAGGTCAGAGGCTAGAAGCAAGTCATTTGTAATTTTAACAAATAATCAAATTACACATATATAGCACAAATAAATACAATAGAACAAAGAAAGGCTACAAATGAAATAAACATGTGTTTTTAGAGTTTTTCGGGTAGACCTAAGGTACATTTCGCTACCCATCTAGAAAAAGGTAAAAACCATTTAGAACTATTATTTGTATTAACATTTTCAAACCAAGAATTTCTTTTGTGTCACTGTAAAGTGGCACATTTATATATAATTACGACAAATTACAAAGTAATCACCTTTTAAAATATACTGCGTATCAAAATTATAATTACACTAATAAAGTTATTGATTGTTTCACTTCCATCACAACGATCATTAGTTATGAACTTAAGGGCCGCTAACACGACACCGTTCTAACAGAAAACCCTTATATACACAGGCTCTATATATACAGTATATATATTTTTCTATAATTTTTTTTATTGTCATTGGCTGCTTTATATACTTTACAATAATGTCAGTTTTGTCTCGCTGAATGTTCTTGCGTATCACACTGAGCTTTTTAGGTAAATTTACAGATAAATGTACTGTATGAATACAAATGTTAATTTTATTTTTGTGTACTACAGTATTGACATTTCCAAGTCAATTTTTACAATTTGTATTCATACAGTATATTTATTTCAGCAGAAATGTGAGACATGTAAACTGAAGATTCACAGTTGCTTGTTCATTTTTACACACTCTATTATGTCTTTCTCTTCAACGACATGCAACTGTGAATTTTCAGTTTACATACACTGTTAGACATTTTATCGTATTTTTGCGGTAACTTACTGGCAGCACAATTGCCAGTAAGTTACTGTAAGTTCCCCTTTACAGTAGCTTACCTGTAAATGTGTTTTACGGTAAGATGCCCTTACCGCAATTTAATTTTACAGTATGATGCCCTTACTGCAATTCAATTTTACAGTAAGATGCCCTTACCGCAATTTAATTTTACAGTATGATGTCCATACCGCAATTTCATTTTACAGTATTATTATTTATATTTTACATGAATGCTATTGAATTAAATAAATTCCAAAAAAGCGACTTGAGTCCATGTACATCAGCATAATCTTTATTCACTCTCACAATCAATTACATCCATTTTATTTATTTATTGTGATGCAACATTAGGCAAGGCCTAGTTTTATTTATATAGCACGTCATACACTTTGGCAATTTACACAGTAAGGAATTAAAATAATCACAAAATAAAAGCAAGGAAAATTAAAGTGCCCCATTATGGATTTTTGAAAATGACCTTTCATGTAGTGTGTAACAGCTCTAAGGCCTCGTTTACAAGTGAAATGTAACCCAATTCAGATTTTTTGCTCATGTGACACAGATCGGATGTGTTCTATGACAGTGTAAACAGGAAAAAAGTGCATGCATTCAGATATTTCGAGATCGGTTTCAGGCCTCATTCATATGTGAAAATAAATCAGATATAAATCGGATATGTGCCAATGCGACTGTCATGTAAACAGGCAGATCAGATTTTCTGAGGCATTAGGCTACTTCTCCGCGGTTTAATGACTAGAGCAACCCCGATGCGCGTCTGTAAAGGGACGGATGGCCTGTCGAAACGTTGTGTCGTAGTAGGAGAGGAATGTGGACAAACGTTGACACAACATATATCAAAGGTTGGCTTGCTCATCCTAAAATTTCGGACCCACTGCTTCTCGTTAAAGCTCGCCACAATATACTGCTACCAGTCCTGAGATCTCTCTCACACACAATAACTGAAGCAAATGCACAGGCTGCAATGATTGCACTTTTCGTCCTCCTCCGCCTCATAATCATGGTGATGTTTGGCGAACTTCGCATATATCGCAGAGCTAGCATCAAACATATTTTGCGTTCGTCCATCTTTGTAAGATAATTTAACCCTTTAAGCATGCGCGATGTTTCAGATAGTATGGCTAGTGTAAACACATGATTCGGATATGGGTCACAATTGAAAGAACGTGTAAACGGACGGTCAAAAAAAAAACAAAAAAAAAAAACGAATATAGCCAACAAATCAGAATTGGGCATCAAGACCTGCAGTGTAAACGAGGCCTCTGAGGCCTAATCGTTTTTCAAACGAGTCATAAGCCATTTAGTTGTGACGTCAAGACAAAACATTAGCATATTGCCGACACCAGGGTAAACTTGAAACCCTTCAAACACCACAGCTGATCCCTGTGGATGCTGGATAGCATCATGTTGAGAAGACGCTGTGCTCTACAATGTGACGGTAAAGCCAGTTTTATTTTCACTGCCCAAGGACGAGCATGTGAAGAATCAGTGGTTAAAGTTCATCTTTACCATGATATCATAGCAGTATAATCCTAAACTTTTGCTGTGTTCCCTTCATTTCACTGACGACAGCTTCTCAAATCTCGGAGTTCAATGCACAGGGATTAAAGTGAAAAAACATTTTTTTTTAGGCCAAGTGCTAGTTACAAGTTTTTCATATTCCTTTAACTTTTTTAATTGGAGACCAATAGCGTTTTCAGGGGAGACGTTTTAAACCACTTTAATATTGCCAGTAGGCGTATTTTAAAAACTATTTTAATCTATGAAAACCAGGCAGGGAGCATGTGTACTGTATAGAGCACGAACGGCAGCATTGTGACTAGCTTCTGATTGATGGCGACCTAGCACTTTTTTGCCATTATTGCCATATTGAAGTCTCCTGTGACATACTGTGCAAAGACACGTACCTGGCTGTTTGATTTTTTTTGTCAGTGATTTTTGTTCTAACTAAAAGGCTTGCCATTCTCCCATGGGCGCCAATTTGGTTTGCAATGTGCTGGGGACAGAGAGCCATTCGGAAGTGCATTTTCAGAAGTGCTAGGTACAATGACGCATTCATTTTTTTTCTCTTTCGCACAGGTCATGTTTTGAAAGACGATGTCCTGTAGCTCAGGCACGGCCCCACTTTTCAACAGGCCCACCCAGTGGTGTAGTCTAGTTTTTTGTAGTGAGTATACTCTAATATAACACCCCCCCCCCCCCATACTCACCCAGCCCAGAGCGTCACCCCATAAGCACCACCACACTCACTAATGCATACAGTATGCATCGACATGTAATTGAGAGCATTATGAAATACTAAGTGTTATCAACTTATTTATTTGTTATATGAATATGGTCCCTGAAGCACAGGTTTTATCAGTTGACAATTATCAACAATAAAAATTAAAAAAATATTATAGGCACAAATACAAATTTACTTTTAGAAATGGTGTTTTTGAAAAAAAAATTATTTTAAAATACATTTTACTGTGCAATTCCTTTCTAATTAATTTGAGTTAGACCGAACTTTTATTTTGGTGGGTTGTAGACATTTGAGTTTCTGTGTGTTTTAATAAACTATTATTATTATTATTATTATTATTATTATTATTAGGCCTGAAGTATACTCTGTGCAATAGTAATATATTTCTGTTATAATTTCTTCAAGTTATACAGAACTTTTATTTTGACAGGTTGTCGTAAAGACATAACTGTTTCTGTGTGTATATGAAACGAATGAATGACGATAGTTTTATCAAATGAAATGGTGAAATTCTCATCAAGTGACTCTCATAGCAGCTCTGCGATGAAATGCACATGTGTAGCCTACATCATGTCTCAATACAGTGAAACGCTGAAAACACCACGAGCGTGAGTCACGCGTGCTTCTGTGTGTGTGTGTGTGTGTGTGTGTGTGTGTGTGTGTGTGTGTGTGTGTGTGTGTGTGTGTGTAGTGGAGCATACACTGAGCGCTCATTCCCAAAGACGCGTAGAACAATTGCAGTCTCTTTTAGCTTTAATATTCATAGACACTAGTCCATATCGAGATTTGATTCATTGTACAGCAGCTACTTTTGATTTATTCATTCAAAAATTGCCTAATTTCGTGACGTTCTGCTTTATATAGCAAGTTCCATTTGTGACTGGATTCCGCGATTCGATCCGTCGCTTCGCAAACACAGACGGGGTGAATTTATGAATGAAAGTGTGAAAGTTCTGACACAAAACGAAGTTGATACGTATCCTCATGCTTTTTTTAAGTGGGTATACGCAAATCCTTGGCCTTTTCTAGTGGGTATACGGCGTATACCTGCGTATCACGTAGACTACACCACTGGGCCCACCCAAAACTTTACAAAAAAATAACGACTTTATTCCACTATTCATTTCCTTCTCTCTGGGCCTCGAGTTTTTTCACGTAGTGTTTTAGCTCAGCGTGTCTGTGTTGTACGTCACACGTAGGCTCACTATTGGCCGACGCTGGTCATGTGTGTGATGCGTGTGACGTACAACACAGATGCGCTGCGCAGTTATACTACGTGAACTTACTCGAGGCCCAGAGAGAAGGAAATGAATAGTGGAATAAAGTCGTTATTTTTTGTTGTTTTTTTTGCGCACAAAAATTATTCTCGTCGCTTTATAAACTTAAGATTGAGCCACTGTAGTCACTTGGACTATATTAACGATGTGTTTAATACATTTTCTGGGCCAGCAAGTTCCAATCCCTTAAGAAGCCTATGGAGGAGTGAGCCAGCTCTCAGATTTAATCAAAACTATCTTAATTTGTGTTCCGAAGATGAACGAAGGTCTTATGGGGTTGGAACAACATGAGGGTGAGTAATTACTGACAGAATTTAAATTTTTGGGTGAACTAACTCTTTAAATACCTATGCTAATCAGTTTGTGGGCCATGATTATCTATAACTGTGTCTATTAATGCAGTGTATCACTGAGAAACGTCCTGCTTGAGTCGTCCTTGTGATGGAGGTTCGGGTTGAATAACTAGTTCTTCCAGTGTTTCATTATTGGACTCGCGTTCGGATTGATATGGTAAAATCGACGTCATTGTTCGTTACTGTGTTTAGTTTACGGTGTAGGAAGCCTCAGGACAGCTGATGTTGTTATGGCAATGGGTGTTTTTGTTTAAGACACGCGCGCTGTACGCAGAAAACCAATCACAACAGACTGAGCTGTCTGGCCAGTAGCATGTGGAAAGGAGGGATTTAGAGAGATTGATTCATCTGACGAGCCGTTTAAGAATCTTTGAAAAATGTGGTGATGTGCAAATGTATATTATAATTTGTTACATTTATATAGCGCTTTTTCTGAGACCTCAAAGCGCTTTACATAGAAGGGGGGAATCTCCTCAACCACCACCAATGTGCAGCAGCCAGAACGCTCACCACACACCAGCTTACTGGTGGAGAGGAGACAGTGATGAAGCTAATCAGTATATGGGGATAATTAGGAGGCAATGATCGGCAGAGGCCAAGGGGCAAATTTGGCCAGGATCTATTATGAGAAAATTCAACAGTTTTTTTTTACCTTTGATGCACGTAAACCTGTTGTAGGTAAGTGTTGTAGTAAATAGGATAATAGGGGCACTTTAAAACAGTTATAAAAACAATAAAAAAATGTACAGTACAGTTATAAAATGAATTAAAAGAGTAAAAAGATAATACATAGATAAACTTCTCATCTGGCAATACACCGGTGTATCATATTTTTCACAACTCCCAGTTTTACTCTGAGATTTTCCCATGGTGATTACACTGTGTCTGTGGTGTTCTTGCGGCACGCCTAAGAAATCAACGTATCCAAAAAAACAGATTTTTCCCTAAAATCGTACATGAGAGGCTCTAGGACTGACTCACGGGGTAACCTCGGTTTCACTGCCCCATCAGTCCGCACCCTAAAGATTTGTCCAGAAGCTCTAGGAATGGAATCGATCCAGTCCGCACCCCACAGAACCTCAAGTTTAATTACACGTCAAACTCACTACTTCACCACAGACAGAGGTCATCAGCATGGTTTCATCTCTCAATTTCCCCAATTAAGTAATTTATGTTTGTCTCTTACCCAATTCGCAGTGCCATTTGAATTCAGTTTAGAATCAAAAGGAGGATGCAAAAAGAGAACTGAATTCATAACAAATCAAAGCAGGGATCATGACAATACGCCATAAAAGCATCCCAGTTGGTCTTGACTGGCCTCCATACCGGTAAACCACTGATGGCTGATCTGAAAAAACAAACAAACAAATAAATAAATAAAAATAATAATAAAAAAACAGAGTAAATGTGTGAGAAATGGTTGAGTTTGGAGTTGTGGAGTTTATTTAATCTAAATTTGTTCATGGACAGACGAGGAATCAACTTGTGCAACAGCAGTTATTACCAGTCGAGTTAGTTTAAATAGTATAGCTTTATTGCACATCCCTTGTTAGGGAACTCTATTAATTGCCTGAATGTACAATTACGTTAAAGGTACACTGAGTAACTTTATGGCCCTTCAAACTTAAATCTGAAATAGAAAGCTTTTGTAACATTACAAATGTTTTTACAGTCACTTTAAGTCAATTTAATGCATCCTTGCCGAATTGAAGTATTAATTTCATTCAACAACCATAAAAATAAAAAAATAAAAAAATACTGACTGAACAGTAGTGCTTTCTATTTCAGATAAATGCTGTTCTTTTCAAAGAATCCTGAAAAAAAAGTGTACAACTGAAAATAATCAGAAATGTTTCTTGATTCTCACAAGTTCTCCTAAAAAAAGTTATGCTGCAAGTTATGCATTACAATATGTTAATCACATAATGCATCTGATAGTTAGTCAAAACATACTTACAAAGCCAAAGATGCTCAGTGCTGAGGCTCTTAAAAGAGCCTTTGGGGCTGTTAGCTCCTGTTGACACAGGGAAAAGAGAGAAATAGAAGAAACATTATTTTTCAGCAATGATTATTGGCAAATGACTATATGTTATGAACATGATAAATGACAGATCTAGGATGACTGCTAGATTGATCAATTACACAATCAGATGACAGTTTTACCAATAATTGGCATAGAGTTTAAAAAATATATTTTGCAATGAATATTATTTTTCAATAGTACGCCTTTACATTGCTTTAAATGCCTTACTATTTTAACATGTCATATTTCGGTATCAAGTATCAAAGTAGCAATCTCTTGCTTACGTTTGAGGGTGCATAGCACCCCCATAGAACCGGGCCTGGGGCAGAGAGAGCGCAAGAGAGTGCCTTTGAGAAAACGCGCTAGGCCTAACTTACTTCAAAACGCCACACATTTAACTGACGAGTAAAATATGCCATAACTGGTCGTAAAAAGGACAGAAAACCTTTGTTTGTGTAAATATTAGATTGGGTCCATCTACCGGAAAAGGCAGTCAGTCAATTCTATGGCATTTAATGGGATATTAGTGGCAGTTTCGAGGAAAATTAGACTGTCCTGTGAGCTGTTATTAAACGCCTATTAGATTTTATTATTTACTTTCTTCATAAATTTAGCTATATTTAATTGATATTGTTAATGGTTTACTTTGTAAAAGTAACTTATAAATTTGTTCCGTTGTAGACAGACAGAGTATCAAGCAGTCTCTCAGCAGTCCACTCAAACAGTCTCTTTCTCTCTCACTATAAGCAAATCATCTTTTCAACAGCCTCCTAGGACTGTAACTAAAATAATCATAGTCATAGTCAACCCTTCCCAGCAAGCAATAGCCGTCTTTTCAACGTCTGGGTTAAATATAGACCCGATATAGTCCGGCTATGTGTAACCCACTTTTAGCCCAAATAACATTTAATCTGGATAAATGTATTTTTTTCCAAAATAACTTGTGAGATGTATGATATTCCATCATGTAAGCAAAGTCTACCGTGATTACAAGTTGTTTGGTTTACTTTATTTTACATTTTATATGTGTAGGCTGTGCATAGCCACGATTTAGCTCGTATTCAGACCCGGCTATGCGTAACCCACTTTTAGCCCAAATAACATTTAATCTGGATAAATGTAATTTTTTCCAAAATAACTTGTGAGATGTATGATATTCCATACTGTAAGCAAAGTCTACCGTGATTACAAGTTGTTTGGCTTACTTTATTTTAGGCTACATGTTATAGGCTGTGCGTAGCCACGATTTAGCTCGTATTCAGACCCGGCTATTGTAGCCCACTTTTAGTCAACACTGATTGTAGTTTTTTGCCAGGCAGTGCATGAAATGGTTGATATTCCATCATGTTCGCATTGGTATGATATCTACAAGGTTCAATATGTCATTTCACGACATGGTCGATCTGTAGTCACGATTTAGCTCCGAATTGGACGGCTATATGCGGTCTGCTTTAGCCCACCTGGCGAAATCAAAGCAATCTGGTCTACGTACGGCTTGGCTATAGCCCAGATTCAGACCAGCGATCTAGTATAAGAATATTACTCTTTTAAATGTTTTCGCTCACACAGCTTAATATGTTTTATGTCAAACATTCATACACAATCTACGATAAAAAATCAAATCAAATGCAATTGCATTTCCCAACCGCTAGATGGCACAATCGAAACACTACTGAGACATGTCTCCTGGGACTACTGGCATTGCGCGACTAGATCACTTTAGCCAAATTTCGCGAAAACATTTCCGCCATTTTATTTTACACGAGGCAGCTGTCGGAGAGCAACGGTCTGAGTGAAAATCTGAACATTTATACTTCGATCTTGTAAGTATGCGTGTTATTTTTGATATGTTCATTGTTTAAATTAGTTAGTTGTTATAATGTGTAGGAACCGTGACATTTTAACATTAACAGAGTACTATTTTTCTCCAAAAAGTTAACGTTACCTGCACGTGTTATTGCAAATGTATAAATTCAATGAATGTGTAGCATGAAACTATGAAACTTATCATTACTATTTTTTTATTATTAATAAGATACCAGTGTTTGGTTTTTACATTACAGTTGATTTAAAGCAAATTTTGTTAGTACTTTATATAAAATTTAACAGCAGCATAGTGCAACATGAAAAGAAAAAAAACATAAAGTCTTTGTTTGTAAATAATTAAAATATGCATACATTCAGTTTTCAGTGAATTTGTTTCAGATATAAATCTGAATGCTGCTTCTCCATGTTTTGTTTTGACTTTGGAGATATAAAAGTAGCTGGCTACTGTCCCAGATGTCCAGAGAGGTCTGCTCTGGATGGTTCAGTGCATCAGAAGATTAGAAATTTACTTTGGCCTTAAAATGTTACTTTAATAACAAACTGTAGGTTTTTTTTATATAAATTTTTTGGTTTTATCATCTGTAGTGTTTTTTTTTTAAATCATCGTTTTTTTTTTACTTTGTTGTTACAAAAGGTTTATCTTAAGTTATTTAAAAAAAAAAAGGATAATAGTTTAATTATTTTGATGTGGTTCTTTACTTTCCAATACGTTTTTTTGAAGAAGAAAAGCACATCAAATACATAAAAAATATATAGCCTAAATAAATTTAGGCCTACACATCTCAGTTTTCTGTATTAATCTCAAGTAAATGCAATAATAAAACAAATACTATTTTGATTGGTAATGACGGTAAACGCCATTTCATTACACACGACACCGTCATTATTAAAAGGAGCGCTAGAGGGCGGTTAACTTTAAAACGTAAGTATAGGTCGTAATAAGCTGCTTGCACATACGACCTTGATGGTCGTTTTTTGTAGGAGGACAGTCTCTATCACATGGACCATTATGTCCTCAGTAAAATCTTTTAATACATGGATCCATTCTCAACTGTTTTAAATGGACAATATATTTGTCTGAGCGCTATATGAATCCAGTGTCATCTACTGTACACAGACACAATGCTTTTCTTTGTTTTGAAAAGAGATTAAGTCAACATTTTAGCATGGTAAGCTGTAGGTGGGTACCAATCTGATATTTCTGTAGCGTGTTGCAACTTGAGCGGTAGAGTAGTCTGTAAGAAAGTTCTTAAATCCAAACCACTCTATTTTGAGGCTGGAGGCCAAGCAGTGTTCGACTGGAGTCTTTGGTATGACTTTGCACTTAACCCACAAGATATTTGAGGGTTTCAGTGTGACATCTTACTTATAAACACTTCAGCAAAGATGTTTACGTTGAAGCCAGCATCCAATTACTGGCTGCCAAATTAACATTGAGGTTTTTGTTCCAAACCAAATGTAATGTGAATTGACACTGTTGTGTTATGATGAACGATTGGCTTGTAAAGTGACTTGTTTCACAGAAGACTTAAAACAAGACAAAATATGCATAACAAGGTTGTACAAAAATAGTTGTGTTTTGTAATCAATATATGACAAAATCTTAAAGTGATGGTTCGGAATCAGTTAACCCTAGGGTTTTTTGGCACCTTGACATCGAGCCAAACAACCCCTCATCAGCTTATATCCCTTGTTATAACATTGGTCGAGTGAGCGCTATCAGCTGATTGACTAAAAGCATGCACTGATGGATCCAAACGTGCTTCGTACATTTACCCCACTAATAATGCCCAGAATCATACCAAACTTTGACAGTAGTACAAATAGGTTCTGCACTTATTAAATGAGGCATTGCAAAGTTTGTAAGAACACCAGAAGTATATTTAAATAACACTTACCTGATGGGTGGCTGCTAATCTCAGATGCTACCGCACCAGATCCCGTGACATCACACACAGCACATCTCCTCCATTAGTTATAGCTCCTCGTCCGTGTATTCAGGTTCGAATATGTATGGTCGACCTTTGAAATTGATCTCCACTCATTGTCGCATTCGATGCTCACCTCAAACTCAGCTATCCTGCTATTCGCTCGTTTCTTGCTTCTTTGTGTCTTCCGGCAATTGATGTTGTGCTCTGTGCGTGATCTCGTGGGATGTCGTGCGTTAGGAGCCATCAGGCAAGATTTATTTATATACTTCTGGTGTTCTTACAAACTTTGCTATGCCTCGTTTTATAAGTACAAAAACTATTTGTACTACTGTCGAAGTTTGGTACGATTCTGGGCATTATTAGTGGTGTAATGTACGAAGCATGTTTGGATCCATCAGTGCATGCTTTTAGTCAATCAGCTGATAGCGCTTTCTCGACCAATGTTTTAACAAGGGATATAAGCTGATGAGGGGTTGTTTGGAACGATGTCAAGTTGCAAAAAACCCTAGGGTTAACTAACTCCGAACCATCACTTTAAATGTCTTACTGACATTTATTATGCAAAATGTATATTTTATGAACCAAAAGCAATTGGGCTTCCAGATTTGGGGATTTTATTTAAAAAAGAACATATACTGTCATAAAAAAAATACCGCCCCCCACAAAAAAAAATCTTTATGAAATAGAAGAATCAATAACTTACCAGATCCCCTCTTGTTTTTAGAATCTTAAAGAAAGTTTCCGGACGATGTCCGCTCTGCACATTCCTCGCATGGCAGACCTATATGATCACAACTGACATAAGCATTACGGAAGCATTGATGTTTTGTAATCAACATTATTGGATCACTTCAGAATGCAGTATATCAATAAGATGATAAGGAAAAGGAAACAAGATATTATACAGAAACCTCACTTTTACATGTACAGGCAATTAAAAGACTATGATCACCTTGATCTCAGATCTCTGTCTCGCTTTTTGGCAAGACAAGCACAGTAAAGGGCCAAGACGTTTCAAATACTTACGTGTCTTTTGACAACTTTTTCTCCCTTTCTTTTTTGGGACAACTTCTGTGTTTTTGGTGTCCTTGACTGCAGCTACTGCAACTACTGTTGAAGTTATGATGGACAACAGTATTTATAGGTTATTTTCTACATTTGTTTTTCATGGTTCTAAAGTGGGCCTAAACCCAATGTGAATGAATGCCTACCGTGCTCTGCAGGCTGAACCAAATCACCACAGAATGTTGTTTGTGCCATGTCTTCACACTCAGCAACATCCATCGTGGATTCTGTCACTGCAGCATATGGTCCAGCAGAATCCTCACACACAGTTTCATTTTCCTCCACACATGGGTTAAGGGTGAGCACCACAGTGTCAGATTCATTTTCCTCCACACATGGGTTAAGGGTGAGCACCACAGTTTCAGATTCATTTTCCTCCACACATGGGTTAAGGGTGAGCACCACAGTGTCAGATTCATTTTCCTCCACACATGGGTTAAGGGTGAGCACCACAGTGTCAGATTCTAAAGAATCTTATAAAAAAAAAAGAGTGTCATATAATGTTCTACCCATTACATAATAACAACATTTTTCAAAGGTGGACATTACAAAGAGAGTTCACAGATACAGGCAACGTGATCATGTTTCATAAGAGCATAGTTGCAGAAAATGGATCTCCACATTAACTCTCAGAATAATTACCCTAGAGCTCTGGAAAATATTGAGACCTGCATTTTCTTTCAAGAGTAAATGGATGGTCACAAGCCATCAAACAATGCTGAGCTGGTTGAATATTTGCACCAGGAATGGCATAAAATCACCCAATATCAATGTCAAACACTGGTGAAGAGCATGCCAAGATGCATGATAGCCAATTATTTTGAGACAATTATTATTATACAATTATGATTATTGCACCAAATATTGATTTCTGAACTCTTCCTAAGTTAACATATTAGAATTGTGGGGTTTAATAACGAATATTAACTAATTTTCTTTGCATAGTTTTAGGTCTGACAAACATTTCATGTTTTTGTTATTTTGACCAGATGATATTTTCTGCAAATACGTGATTTAAATGACAATATAAATCTATTTTTTTAATTTTAGATAAATGTTGTCAATAGTTTATGGAATAAAACCAAAATTGTTAATTTCAACCAAACTCATACCTATCAATAGTAAAACCAGGGATACTGATGATGCTGCAGTGTTCATGTCATGGGTTCTCCTGCATGTCTGTATCTTGTTTCTAAGGAATTCCATTAATGGTTTTCCTAGTGTTTCCCTGTCTTGTGTCTAGTGTAATCCGGTTATGGTTTTTCCTTTGTCTCAGTGTTTAGTTTAGTATATTGCATTCCTGGTTTTTAGTTTTTCCTGGACATGATTATCACACAGCGTTTATGGACTTCCTATGCTTCTTCAGTTCAGTTCCATTACTCACACCTGGTTTACATTATCGGTATTTATATTTAGTCTGCCCCTGTTCTTTGATTCTTTGTCAGTCATTGTTTCTGTCAAAGGCTGTTACTGTACATGTTGTGTGCTCCTTCAATTCAACTTCAAGATTTAGGATAATGTAAATGGACAGTTTTCATTTACCAGTATTATATTATTTTATTTCACTTTTAATGTTTGTTTTGTAAATCTCAATGTTGCAGAGTCGCACCTCTGGCAACCTTTGTAATTTACAGTTCGGTAGGCGGACAATTATGGACAGTGATTCCGGTAAGAGAATCAAGGACAGGGGAAGTATCTTCATAAACTTCTCTTTAATAACTTGTCAGGCAGTAAGTGACTATCACGTTGTGTTGTGGTCTGTAAATATATAAATACAGGAATATAATATGAATACAATGTAACTGTACACAAATTACCTCACCAAGTATCTACAAACGACTAAACAGTCATCATAATTGAATACTCAACTGTCAGATAACAATAAACATTAAATTATCCGATAAACTCCAATATACAGCATAAAGCAGCATATAATGACAACAGCAGGTGTCTGATCATATGATTAGCGGCTATCCGCGATCGCGCCGCGATCGTCGTTTGCATATCTCAATCGCCATTTGCTAAACATCTGACAAATATAACAAATACAAAGCGTTGACTAAACAATGTTCAAATAACTACTCACATTTGTTGCATGAACGCACAACATTGAACAATATCAGGAAGCACGGCTGGACCTGGCTATTGCATCAGTCTGCTGGAAGGAAGTAACAACTCTTAAATCAGTCCGTCATGAACCACTGCATATTTTCCGTTCCGGGACGGACTTTCTGACATAGCCGCCCCCAATTATCAGTCAGGATAATTGTATTCCTTAAGAAAGGCCGTCAGAAGGGTCTGTATCATTATCCCTCATTGGAGGGAGTGGAATCAGCTTCACGACAGGGCGTGTGTACATCTTGCCTTTGACTTGAACTTTGGCTGTCCGAATCCTCCCGTCAGCCCCGGCATAGGTTTCTGTCACGGTACCCACAGGCCAGAGTGCTCGTGGGAGTTGATGGTCGATTAGGAGTACCACTTGTCCCACTGCAATTTCTTTACCATCTGATCTCCATTTCTGTCTACCCTGTAGTTCTGGTAAGTAACAACGAATGAAAGCAGTCCAGAACTGATCGGCCAATACTTGACTGTGTCTCCACCTGCGTTTACCCAAGAGTTCGTCTGAGTCATAAAGGACTTGTGGCAATGAAGCATCATGACGTCCCATGAGTAACAGGTTCGGAGTAACAGGATCCAGGTCTGCAATGTCCGATGAGACATAGCCAAGGGGCTTGGAATTGAGTATGCCCTCAACTTCCACTAGCAATGTTTGTAGTACAGATTCGGGCACGGATTGTTCCCGTAGAATGACTCGCAAGGCAGTCTTAATTGATTTCACCTCCCGCTCCCATGTTCCGCCAAAGTGGGGGGCACTTGGTGGGTTATAGCGAAACTGCATCTGCTGTTTAGCCAGTTGTTCCTGCAGCTCAGGAGCCATTCGACGAAAGGAGTCCTTTAACTCATGATCGCCTCCAGTAAAGTTAGTGCCATTGTCACATAGAATCTCGAAAGGCTTTCCTCTACGGGCTATAAATCGTCGTAAAGAAAGGAGGAAGGCGTCTGTGTCCAGGTGTTCAAGGAGGTCGAGATGTAAACATCTGGTTGTCAAGCACTTATATAAGATTCCCCATCTCTTTTCCTGGCGCCGGCCTATTTTCACCCGAAAAGGCCCAAAGCAGTCTACGCCAGTGGAGTAAAATGGTGGCTTGAACAGACGTAGCCTACATGGTGGAAGGTCGGCCATCTGTGGATTCTGTGGCTTGGCGCGCCAAAACTGGCAATTTTGACAGGAATGCTGGTGTTTGCGCACAGCTTCACGGCCTCTAAGCACCCAGTATCTACGACGTAGCTCTGCTAGCACTCGCTCTGCACCTGGATGATGGAGTTGCTGATCTATGTCTTGGATGAGTAGCTTTGTGACCTGATGTTGAGGATCTAGGACGATCGGGTGAATGATATCAGAAGGCAGGGTTTCAACACGACGAAGTCGTCCACCCACTCTGATTAGACCAGTATTTTCGTCGTACTCTGGGGCGAGAGAACCCAATCGGCTGTCTGTCGGGATAGGCTTTCCAGCTTTCAAAGCTCTGAATTCCTCCGGGAATGAATCAAACTGTGACTGTGCTAGGAGGAGCTTTTCAGCCTGTATATACATTGAGGCTTCAAAGGCGGTGATGTTGGCCGCCCCATTACAGGACTCAACAGTAGCTTGAACTAGCTCGTTCCAGGTTTTGAATTGACTGAGGTCTGAAGGCACTGGACTGGGAGTGACAGTGACTGCTCCAACAAAGGATGCTTTTCTCATCTCGCTCAGGTCAGGTGCTGACTCCGTACTGGGTGTCAACGGCCACATATCCTGTGGTTCGGTCAGGAAGGATGGCCCAGATCTCCATTGGTGAGGACCTGCTATTTCGGCCAAGGTAAGACCTCTAGTAATATGGTCAGCTGGGTTTCGAGCAGAGTCAACATACCTCCATCTGGAAACATCTGTCAAAGTCTGAATCTCTGCTACTCTAGACCCCACAAAGACCTTGTATCGGCAGGATTCTGATTTTAACCAATGCAGCACCGTAGTTGAATCAGCCCAATATGTGACGTGGTGTATGGGAATAGTCAGTTCAGTCTGTATCACTTTGGCCATCTGAGCTCCAGAAAGTGCAGCACACAACTCTAAGCGGGGCATAGATAGAGATTTACGAGGAGCCACTCTAGATCGAGCTAGTACAAAGGTGACATGGACTTTCTCACAGTCGTCTGTAATCCGAAGGTAGGCCACGGAACCATATATCCTCTCTGAGGCATCACAAAAGACATGGAGTTCCCGAACCGTGGAAGGAGTGTCAGCACCGCCAGACGCATAAGTTCGAGGGAAGTGTATTTTGGTGATACTGGAAAGCTCTGCAACCCACTTGGACCATATCTCACGCAGGTGTAGGGGTTCGATAGGGTCATCCCAGCTAAGGTTGTGTTTCCAGAGATCCTGGATAAGAGTCTTAGCCCTTGCGGTGAATGGGACTATAAAACCCAGGGGGTCGAATTGGCTTGCCAACGTCTTGTATAGATTCCTCATGGTGGGCTGGACAGGCTCTGCTATTCGATTCTTATACCCGAGGGTGTCATCAAGGCAATTCCATTGTAGGCCGAGAGTAGGTTCTTGCATGTCAGTGCAACTCTGAGACAACCAGCACTCGCTACTAGCTGATCTGGCTTCCGATGGGAGGTGTTTGAGAACTGATGGTATATTGCACGCCCATTGTCTGATCTCAAAGCCTCCCTTTAACAAGGACTGACGCAACCCATCTATGATGGCCCTGGCCTCACCTTGGTGGGGAGTACTGTGAAGACAGTTGTCGACGTAGAATGAGTTCTCCACAATGTCAGCTAAACCAGCCATGGTGTCTTGGTGTTCCTGGGCATGAAACTGAAGGGCATAAATGGCGCAACACGGACTGCAGGTCGTACCAAAGGGCAGCACCTGCCACTCGTAGATGTCTGGGTCAGCCTCCCTATCCATGTTCCTCCAGATGAATCGCAGCAACGACTTGTCACCAGGTAACAAACGTACTTGGTGGAACATGCCTTTTATGTCCCCACTCACTGCAACTGCATGCTGTCTGAACCGCAGTATGACACCTAACAAAGACGGTCCCAGTGTTGGCCCCGGAAGGAGTTGTTCATTCAAGCTTTGCCCATTGTACTGGAAGGAACAGTTGAAGACTATTCGGTCCTTCCCATTATGATGCACCATGTGGTGCGGAATGAACCACGACTCTGTGGACTGTTCTGCCTCCTCTGGTGTTATCTTGGAAATGTAGCCTTCAGATTCAAGCTTCCGAATTTCAGAGCAGTATGTTTGAGCTTGCTCAGGAGTCTTGGCCAGTTTTCTCTCAGTGTTTCTGAGACTGGGGAGCCCAGCCTCCTTGCCTGCACAGAGCAAGGTGATAGGAGTACGCCTTAGTAGCGGAGTAGCATACCGCTGGACACCATTTACTTCTACTCTGACCGTAGAAGATTGCAGGAGGTTGTAGGAGTGTTGATCTTGCTTTGATCTTGTGATCAGCTTTTCATTGTATGGCAAGGTGTCAATTTGCCACAAGCGCTCCACATGTTGATACAGCTCATCACGTGCTGGGGCTGTCATTAGATGCAGGCATTGTTGCTGGCCTCTAGGGGGCTGAATCGGACACATTGGGCCTTGCAATACCCAACCAAGCTTGGTACATATGGCAACGGGGCCACCTTCAGCTCCTCTACGTACTGGCTGAATAGGAGTCAGGAGGTGTGGCATATCAGACCCTATGAGGAGTAAGGGTTTCACCTGGTCTACAGACTGTAAGGGTAGACCTTTCAGGTGGCGATATGCTTTCTGGAGTGCTGCCACTGGGTAATTATGTTCAGCAAGACTCAAGGCAGAGGCAGTAAAGGCATCACGAATGACATACCTTTCTGTGGGTTTTGTGATGGGGGAAACCTCCAAGGTTACTGTGGCCCCTTCAAGTTTGGTATGGCCTTGTTGGATTGTCTGAAGAGAAAGAACCTCTGGGGTTCCATTCAGCCTAAGCTGCTGAATTACTGGAGGAAGAATTATTGTTCTTTCTGAGCCGTCATCTAGAACAGCATGGGCTTCTATTGTTTGGCCACCACTGTGCAAGAGGACTTTGACAACCTTAAGCATAACTTTCTGTGAGCGGTTGGGTCTGTCAAGATAGATTTGTGTGGATGGCAAACTCACCATAAGCACTGCTCTGGAAGTATCTTTGACAGAATCATGTAGGACAGTGAGGTGCAGTTCTTTGCAGACTTTACAGGGCCGCTTGAGATTGCAGGAGTCCACTGGATGATTTCGACCACATTTCCAACAACGTTTACCCTCTGTGATCCAGGTGACAATCTGGGTGGTGGTCAACCTCTTGAATTTATCACAGGAGTTAAGAAAGTGATCTTGATTGTCGCAATGAGGACAGTAAGGCTTTGGCTTGGAAATGGCTTTAGTCTGGGCCAGTTCAGAGGGCTTGGCAACCTTCTCGGATGTCAGAAGTACAGGTGTTGAGCGCTCTCGATGATATGGAGTTCCTTTACTCCTCACAGATGACTTTGTTGTGTCAAACTGAAACATGGCAGCAGCTCGGCTTGAGATGCGCTTCGCTTGTGACTTCGTTTGTAACCAAGTCGCTAAGTCAGGAAGAGTGTAGGTTCGATCTGTACCAGTTTGAAGGATACCACGGCTCAAACAGTATTCTACAAAGCTGTCTCGGTAAGCGGGTGGCATCTTTCCCAAAAGTCGGTCCACATGAGAACCACACATCAGCTCATATCCGTACTGTCCCTCCAGCGTTCTCAGCATGCCCACTAGGGATTGCACAGATAAGGCAAACGAATCAAAGGCATTGGTATCACCCATTCTGAGCGGTGGAGTACTCATAATAGCACCTAATTCTGATTGCACAAGCTGTCTGGGCTGACCATACTTCTCTTGCAAAGCTTGCAAGGCTGCTGTGTATGGTTGTGGGTGGTGCATATATGCCTTAGCCAACTGCTGAGCACTAGCAAACTTAAGGTGGCTCAGTAACACTTGGTATTTGTACTGCTCGCTGATGTGAGTATGGTGACTTAATAAATTGTCTAAGGCCAATTTCAACAAAGCAAAATCACTTTCTGTGCCACTCTCAAACACTGGTAGTGTGGGCCGAGGGATACCATAGGCTGCTGCCATGAGAAGCTCTGTTCCGGGTTGAGGTAAGTAACCAGTTTGGGGAACAGTAGGATGTGGATGAGGCTGAGGGCCGATGGGTGTGTTAGATGAGACTGTCACTCGCTGCTGAGAGGCAGGAAAAATCCGATTCTGATTAATAGGTGGGGCTACCTGGCTTACCAACGGAGTATTCACATTTGAGGTTGATACAATGGTTGCAACAGGAAGTACAGGCTGCGATATCAGAACACTATCTGTGTGTGGTGTCACAAATCGGGTGGATGCTGCTTGCATGTGGTTGCATTGAGGTAGTGGCATTGAGACTGGGCTGAGCTGTTGTGGGACAGGTGACATGTTTTCCCCAGAATATGCGATGGGAGGTCTCCCTTGGAATTGAGTGACTACACATGAAGACAACTGTGCTGTGAGAGCTGGAACTTGTGCAGGCATAGTCGCTTGTAGTGCCAAATGAGGTAGCTTGGGTGTAGACTGAACTGTGCGTATGTCCCTTAATGTGCTCTGTGCCTCTGGAACTGGCTGTGTGATCTGCATGGAAGATGGGGAGCAGGAAGACTGTTGCAATACAGGTGAGTGGGCTGAGCTGGCAGGATGGAACTGTGATGGTGGCCCAGTTGTGTCTGGTGATACTTGAGGCTCTGAATCCGTCAAACTTTTGTCTTGGCTGAGCAGGGAACTCACCAGCTTGGCCACTTCCAGATCTGCTTCTGCCTTTTTCAGCTTGCGTCGTCGTTCTAACTGGTTAGATAAGGCCTCCTTCGCCATGAGAGCCTCTTCCTGAGCACGTTGAGCCTCTTTAGCTTGGGTTTGTAGTCTCTGGTACTCTATTTCTGCCAGTGTGTCCTCCTCCATCTGTTGAAGTAGGTCGTTGTACTGCCGCTGTTTTATTTTCTCCTCCACTATGGCTGCCTGGCTGCTTGTGAGTGCAGATGTAGCTTTCACACCAGAGACAATAGAATGACAACTGGATCCGGAACGAGAACTGGCTTTACTATGGGACGTCTTCCTCGATTGGCTCTTATGTTGGCTGTGACAGCGAGAAGAAGCGGTTGGAGGAGGGTCCACAGGAGGTATATAGCCAACCTCATAGTCACCCAGATGAGAAGGCAGTTTACTCTGTCTCTTAGGTCTATCCACTGTCTCTGATGCATCGCTAGCTGCTGTGTCCATACTGTTTACTGTTGCCACCTCCGGCTCGAAGGACCAATCTGTTGCAGAGTCGCACCTCTGGCAACCTTTGTAATTTACAGTTCGGTAGGCGGACAATTATGGACAGTGATTCCGGTAAGAGAATCAAGGACAGGGGAAGTATCTTCATAAACTTCTCTTTAATAACTTGTCAGGCAGTAAGTGACTATCACGTTGTGTTGTGGTCTGTAAATATATAAATACAGGAATATAATATGAATACAATGTAACTGTACACAAATTACCTCACCAAGTATCTACAAACGACTAAACAGTCATCATAATTGAATACTCAACTGTCAGATAACAATAAACATTAAATTATCCGATAAACTCCAATATACAGCATAAAGCAGCATATAATGACAACAGCAGGTGTCTGATCATATGATTAGCGGCTATCCGCGATCGCGCCGCGATCGTCGTTTGCATATCTCAATCGCCATTTGCTAAACATCTGACAAATATAACAAATACAAAGCGTTGACTAAACAATGTTCAAATAACTACTCACATTTGTTGCATGAACGCACAACATTGAACAATATCAGGAAGCACGGCTGGACCTGGCTATTGCATCAGTCTGCTGGAAGGAAGTAACAACTCTTAAATCAGTCCGTCATGAACCACTGCATATTTTCCGTTCCGGGACGGACTTTCTGACACTCAAGAACTACTGTGATGCTTGTTGAGAAACGGAATTCAGTTCAAATGTTCAAACAGTTTAGAATGGTTTAACTAGATGAGAGTGTCATGCATTTAGGATCTTGAGGCCTATTTGATTTTCTGCAGGGTCATTTAAGACACTGAGGGCCAGATGTACGTACATTTGCGAGCGCAACGTTATTAGCGCCTTGAAGAAGACGCAGAAAGCACTTTCATTGAGACCGCACCTTGCTTCATATTTACGTAGGTTGCAGGTGTTTGTGTAGTCTGCGCCTTTCTCCGCCCACTACATCGTACACTGCGCCCTTTAAACGTGCAATTGAATGGGCCTCTTTCTCTCTCTATTGATCAGTCAAAACGGTGAAAAAAAGATTTAGCAATATGATCTGCTTGTTTATGAGTAGGCATCGAATTTAAATATCATACATGGCTGGAATTCCACACCGACACAAATGAATGCCATCTGGACCGAATTTACAAAGGATGTTGTAATATCCTCGACCCACAAACAGGTGGAAAAGGTGAAAAAAGGTGGCAGGACCTTAAACTTTATGAAGAAAAAGTTGGCTTTAACAGACGATGCAGGTCCCGCAGTACACAAATTCAATGTACCACAATTTAAGAGGTTGTGCATTAACGCTGGTTGCTGTGGAATGCATGGAATGAATCGATAGCTGCTTAGATCACATTAGAAAATGAAAGTAAGTCTGAATAAGATAATTAGTCGTGATTGTAAATGGACTTTTACCCGGCCATTGCTGATATTAAAAAAGTGATTATTGGGATTATTGCAACACTTAAAATGTTCATTTATACTCGTCCACACATGGTTTTATATTTTCCAATTAAAATGTCTAACATGCTAATGAAACGTAACTATAATATATGCCATCTTTAATTTGGACATTAAGGCTACATTTGGAGTTTTGGTTAGGCTATTGGCCATCTTTAAGTGTAAGCTTACTAAATCAATTTTGTGTTTGGTCATTTCATTTTGGTAATTTCTCCGCTAGCTAATAAGGATAATAGAAAATGTCATAGAGCATAATTGTGATTTGCATTTGGTATATTAGCCTATTAGAAATAGTACTACGTCTGGGCGCATATCCTGGTTTGCACCTGCTTTTCCGAGGCGGAGAATTTTCACCGCAAAATAGAGACGAGCTGTCAGTGGCGGTTTTAGTAGGCTACATAACGTCGAATACATAATTTGGCGCAGTTACCGCTTCCCCTCCCATCTTTTTATGTGATCCTCCCATGAATGCATATGCATTACACGGAAGGCGCTATTAGCCATTTTCAGTTTCAGCGCCAGGCAGTTTGCGTTTCCACCTCGATGCGGCCTGTTAGTAGCCTACATACATCGCCATGCTTTCATGCGCAGTTTGTGAAACAAATACGCCTGAAGTGGGTGCAAAAGCGTTAGTACATCTGGCCCTGAGGCCTGTAGCTTATAAACTAGGTCATAGGGTAGTGTCAAGTGTGGACATCACACACACAAGCCTGTTGATCTTGTTATTGTAAAGAGGAGGGGCTTTCTCTTCTCAATTCAAGGCCACTCGATGACTGACAGGATGACTGTGCAGTGTGCAGGATTTACAGAAAGGGCACAGAGAGGCCATCAATGGCTAAACTTATTCTTAAAATCAGAATGAGGCACAGATAGACAAACGTATAGCTTAAAACTCTATTCTATTCTATGACTATCTCTTTTATACTAACAGGATGGGTTACCAACAGGACAGGAGACACAAATGTGACCAAGATAAGGTTACTACAGATCATCTTGAATCTGTTGAAAAGCAATGGTCATCAAGATGAGGTAACGGTCTTCTGTTAGACCTGGGATTGGTTAAGATGTTCAGTTCCAAATAGATAAATACTGAGAGAAGTCAAAGTAAAGAGCATTTCCTGGGCCAGAGGCCCCAAGAAGTCCTGACGTGGGAATCTTCAGGAATATTTTGAATTTGTACCCGACTGTTCCTGACCAGCTGTGATTGTCCTGTGTTGAGATGAGACAAATAATTTTTCACCATGGCCTGCATTTTTGAACAAGACCTTTTCCAGGAAAATATCCATCCTCTACATGTTCTAGTTCTAGAGTTAATACTGTAGGTCTTTCGTGTGGCCTTGAGTTACTAGTGTATTTCATAGTTCCGAGTGTAATAAATTTGAATAAAAACCAGTTTTCCTCATTTTTTTTCCTGCAGACAGGTCGAGAACCCGATGAGGACGACAAGCATGCAGATGAGCTTCCCTGAGATGGTTGAATTTGTTAATAATGCAAACCGAATTTTGCTGCAGCTGTCTAGGTGGCTGGTCTCAGATGAACTTGGCTGTGAAGATGCTAGATGTGGACATATATACTGCCAAATATACTGCCAAATTCTCTGAAACTTCTTTGGAGACAGCTTATGGTAGAGAAATTAACATTCAATTCACGGGAAACAGCTCTGGTGGACATTCCTACAGTCAGCATGCCAATTGCATGCTCCCTCAAAACTTGCGACATCTGTGGCATTGTGCTGTGTGATAAAACTGCACATTTTAGAGTGACCTTTAATTGTGGCCAGCATAAGGCACACCCATGCAATAATCATGCTGTATAATCCACATCTTGGCATGCCACACCTGTGAGGTGGATGAATTATCTTGGCAAAGGAGAAGTGCTCACTAACAGATTCAGACAGATTTTTGAACAATATTTGACAGACATAGGCCTTTTATGTACAGAAAGTCTTACATTTTTTAGCTCAGCTCATGAAAAATGAGGGCAATACCAAAAGTTTTGCGTAAAAAAATGTGTTCATTGTATGTTAATTGTCATTATGAAAAATCCACTGCATTACAGCTAAAAAATACTGTTATGGTACCCATCAATGTCTATATTTTATCTATGCTACAGCTGATTCTAAAGATGTGTGGCTGGGTAGCAGCAATTCTTTTTCAATTTGAAAATAATAATAGAATAATTGGGTTTACATGGTTACAATGTGAGATAATATTAATATGAAATACAGAATTTGGACAACTATTCATTTTTTCCAAAGTTGCAAGCCCATTGTACATTCTTTTGCACCTATAGGATACACACACATCCCTTTCTACGTCAGTGTGGCGTTGACTGGAAAACAGTCTGTACCTTGCTGCATCATATCCTCTTCCTGACCAGCTGACTCCCTAGCAGGGATACTTAAGAAACAGAAACAATTTTACAAACACTTTAGACAATAATTATGAACATTTAGAAATCACAAATATGAAATAATTCTAAATTAAATTATTAACCATAAATGTACAGTAATTACCACCAAATACATGTTTCGATTTTGAACATTCACTCACACTTCAGGATTGACCCAAAGACCTCCTTCAGCTTTCCCAGAAGATCCCCATGAAGATTCAGCCCAATGCTGGTGATGACATCTGCAGTAAATGTTGATTTTTTTTTTACTCCCCAAAAGTAATATGGGGTAGTATCCAACAGCTTCAAGGCGATCCAGCTAAAATGTGATCACACCAAGATATGTGTAAATTACATTGCAAGTACACTAGTAAACTAGTAACAAACGAGTAATTGTATTACTTATTTCTTCGTTGAATATGAAAAGCTGCAATATGATCTCCATAATGGACATATGGCTCTGCAACCCGATTTCACCCCTTGCTAACATGGGATTACACTATACTTTTATGTGTTATTCATACACCAAATTACATTTTTGTGTGCTATAGAAATGACATAGTTTTATATTGTGAACGGTTAAGGTTAGGCAAGAACTTACAGAGGTTAGGGTTACGATAAGGTAAAAGTTTACATAATGTATAATAGTGTACTGTAAGTACAGGGGTCTGCGTGGCATAGTGTGCAAAGTCGCTGCATTGCCTGACAATCTGTGTCACAATGGTCGTAAGTTCGAGTCTAACATGTACTGTCTGACTTTCCTTGGGCCACCTGCACGAACCAGTGCAGAATTGGCATTGCGCTGCCCAGGGTTTTGTTTACTTAAATCAGATTCTCTATCCTGTCATGTCGCTCTCCAGCGGCTCCTTTATTGAAGTATATTCGGTTAACGTTACCCATAGGTCTCAAACCAGTTCCACGGAGGGCCTAGTGTATGCTGGTTTTACTCTTTTACCTTAAGTAAAGTTACCTTAAGTCAGTAATTGGTTAGGATCTCCCATCATCTGGCAGTCTAGGTCTTAATTGGTCACTACTTGAAGATAAAGACTAAAAACCAGCATACACAAGGCCCTCCGTGGAACCTGTTTGAGATCTCTGACGTAAACATTCTGTGCATGATCCGAATAAAGGTGAACAGTGAGAAAAAGTTGTTGGTTCAAGCGACATATGGTTGGATGAACCATGTGCGTGCCCCTTGTCATCCCACAGACCTATACAAGTAGTAGCGAAGCAGCAGACAAGGCAGGATTTGGAACATGGAATTGAGAAGAGAGGAAATTCTATACAAAAATAAATAAATAAAAAGTTAGGATTTTAGTTTATATCAAACACGTTAGGCGTACCTATTACACGCCACCTTGGCACACTTAATTTTAATTTGGTGTCTCTATAGAAAAATAAACACAAAATTATGTTAGATGTACACCTTGGGGTGAGATCAGGCTATGATACAGCTAGCCTATACAATGTAAACCCCAAGAGTTCATTATTTTGTTGAAAATGAATGCACCTAGTAAAGTCGAGTACAGTGATTTAAATATACACATCACAGGTTTAGAGTAGCTAAATGTTTAATAAAAATTAACAGTATTACTGATATTTCACAACATGTGAGTTCACCTACTAAGAGTATTTGGGTAAAAAATAATTGTGGGCAGTGGGTACTGAAAAAATGGATGGTTGCGGTTGCAGATTAACATAAAATATTATGTTTGATTAACATAACTATATTGTGTTTAACAGTTAATGTATTTTGGTGTTTAACACAATATAGTTATGTAAATCAAACATAACATTTTTTCCAGTGTAAGTATACTTACATACAATGCAGATAAAAATGTTCAGAATAATCTTAATTCAAAAAGTCAAACTTTACAGTAAATTGCATTCTTATTAGTATGCACCACTTACCACTTTGAAGCTTGACTCTAGCACATGGGTTTGGTTACAGTTCTTCTCTATGTGTTTGGCATATTCAGACTTCTGAGCTGCAAACTTGGTTCTGGCCTCAATCAGTCTTTTCTTGTAAGGCTGCTGTGCTTTGCAGTGAGGGCATTTTTTGCATGCAACATATATTAAATGCTGGCAAGCAACACACTGACGTTGGTTCTTCTTACCTCCCGGCATATCTGGATAAATACACACAGCTTTTAATAAAAACAAATAAAAAAATGCCCCGACCTTCCTGACCCCAATATCAGTAAAGCAGGGTATCGAAACTATTGTAGGCCTACTTACTTAATGTGTTCGGTTGATCGATTGTTTTCGCGATGGTCTGCAGTCACGATGGGCGAGAATGCACTCTGGTCCAGACAGACGTGTGATCTGATGTCACAATAATCGATTCCCGCCTTGGCCTCCCGCTAAAATCCTCGAATCAGTATTTATGCGCGTAGGCGTAGTTTAAGAAGCCTGGGTTCCCATTGACTATATCTGGAGTTTTCCTATGCTGCTGCTGCCTTGCGCGCACGATGTCTGACGTCTTGTAAAATAAATCTGATCCAGAATGAGACTTACAGTTTATTAGCACGTATTTAGCTGTTTCCACTCTCAATTTAAAATGAGTGATAATGTGACAAATGACCTTTAAGCCAAATGCATTCAAAATATTTTAAAGAAAATAATTGTTTGCAAATTATTCTAGCAAAAAGTACTGTATTTAAGAATCAGCCACTTGTATGCATTTGTTTAATTGTGTGTTTGTGTTAGATAAGTTAAGGTTAGGGATACGCATTTATTTTAATGGCTGTATAGGGTTACAGTTTACTAGTGAGGTTTAGTAGTTTTTTTTAATGGAACTAGGGTTAGGGGTAAGGTGCAACATATATTTTTATTGGTACTAGGGTGTTAGGGTCAAGGGTGTAGGGGCGGTTCTGGTGGGGGGGGCAACAAGCTTGGACCCCCTGTGGCTAGCCTAAACAATAATGTTGTAACTGGCCCCCCTAACAGTACAACTGGCACCATGAACCGTGACAGTACCCCCCTCCCTAGGAACGCCTCCTGGCGTTCCCAGACAACCTTACCTGTCGATTGTAATCATCGATAAGGGAGTGATCCAGAATGTCTCTAGCAGGTACCCAACTTCTCTCCTCCGGACCGTAACCCTCCCAGTCCACCAAGTACTGAAATCCGCGTCCCCTCCGTCTTGAGTCCAGAATGCGATGTACCGAATATGTAGGTTCCCCATCTACGAGTCGCGGCGGGGGGGGAACCGGGGCAGGCGGATTAATGTGAGAGTAAAACACGGGCTTGACTTTAGACACATGGAAGACGGGGTGAATTCTCCTGTACGCAGGAGGAAGTTTGAGTCGGACTGTCACCGGACTAATAATTTTGGTGACAGGAAACGGGCCAATGAATTTGGGAGCTAACTTGTTAGACACGGAGCGGAGCGGAATATTCTTGGTAGAAAGCCACACTTTTTGACCCACGACGTAAACGGGAGGCTTTGACCGGTGGCGGTCGGCCTTGGCCTTCATGCGCCCCCCTGCTTGGAGTAGAGTCTCCCGGGCTCTAGTCCAAGTACGGCGGCACCTCTGGACGAATGCGTGAGCGGAGGGGACCGCGACCTCGGATTCCAGACTCGGAAAAATTGGTGGCTGGTAACCTAAACTACACTTAAACGGCGAGAGGCCCGTGGATGACACTGGAAACGAATTGTGGGCGTACTCCACCATAGAAAGCTGTTGGCTCCAGGACGACGGATTCTTGGCAACCAAACATCGCAACATTCTCTCCAGGTCCTGATTGGCTCGTTCGGACTTGCCATTGCTCTGGGGATGATAGCCCGAGGACAGACTGACCGTGGCCCCCAGTAACTTACAAAATTCTCGCCAAAATTTGGATACGAATTGGGAACCTCTGTCAGAGACCACGTCCATCGGGAGGCCATGTAACCGAAAGACGTGATCTATGACCGTGACCGCTGTCTCCTTGGCTGAAGGTAATTTGGGCAAGGGGATGAAATGTGCCGCCTTCGAGAACCGGTCCACTACGGTTAAAACAACCGTCATGCCATTGGAGGGCGGGAGGGCGGTGACAAAATCTAGAGCGATATGGGACCAGGGTCTCGAAGGGACAGGCAGCGGTCGAAGTAACCCATCTGGGGGTTGGTTAGATGTCTTACCAGTGGCACAGACTGAACAAGCCAACACAAAATCGTGAATGTCGCGAGCCATTAATGGCCACCAGAATCGTTGCTTAACTAAAAAACTGGTACGAGTCACTCCTGGATGACAAGCCACGTTGGAGCAATGACCCCATCGAATAACGTCGGACCGTAACCCCTCCGGAACAAACAAACGACCCGGTGGGCAACCAGGCGGAGGCGTTACCCCTTCTAGGGCTGTCTTGACCCTCGATTCGACCTCCCATACCAGAGTGGAGATGACAACTTTCTCAGGTAAAATACACTCAGGAGTCACCGGGCGTTCGGATGGATCAAAAATACGAGACAAAGAGTCGGGTTTGATGTTTTTGGAACCCGGGCGGTACGAGAGAACAAAATCAAAACGTCCGAAAAAAAAGAGCCCACCGAGCCTGCCTGGAGTTGAGTCTTTTAGCAGATCTGATGTATTCAAGATTCTTATGATCGGTCCAAACGATAAAGGGTACCCCCGAACCCTCTAACCAATGACGCCACTCCTCCAACGCTAACTTGACTGCCAACAACTCTGTTACCAATGTCATAATTACGTTCGGCAGGCGAAAGTCGATGAGAAAAAAACGCGCAGGGATGCAACTTGTCGTCTGAGGAAGCGCGTTGTGAAAGCACTGCTCCTACTCCCACCTCTGACGCGTCGACCTCCACCACGAACTGACGTGTGGGATCAGGGGTGACAAGAATGGGAGCCGAAACGAAGCGACTTTTGAGGTTGGTGAACACTGCCTCGGCAGTGTTCGACCACCTGAACGTCGTTCGGGGGGAGGTCAAGGCAGTCAGAGGTGCGACTAGTTGGCTGAAATTGCGAATGAAACGCCGGTAAAAATTGGCGAACCCCTGAAACCGCTGTAGGGCCTTACGGGAATCTGGACTTGGCCAATCTACCACAGCCTTAACCTTGTCAGGATCCATGCGCACTCCCTCAGAGGAGATGATGTACCCTAGGAAGGGAACAGACTGTGCATGAAACGCGCATTTCTCCGCCTTGACAAAAAGCCCATTCTCTAATAATCTCTGGAGCACTCGTCTGACGTGTTGAACGTGTTCCTGGAGAGACGAAGAAAAAATCTATATGTCATCCAGGTAAACATATATGAACTGATCTACCATGTCTCTCAACACGTCATTAACGAGTGCCTGGAAAACCGCTGGGCTGTTGGAAAGCCCGAAAGGCATAACCAAATATTCAAAGTGGCCCCTAGGGGTATTAAAAGCGGTTTTCCATTCATCCCCCTTCCTGATGCGAACCAAATGATATGCATTACGTAAGTCCAGTTTCGTGAAAATCGATGCTCCCTGCAACCTCTCGAAAGCTGAAGACATCAACGGCAAAGGATAAGAATTCTTTACCGTGATGTTGTTCAGCTCTCGGTAATCAATGCAAGGTCGCAGAGAACCATCCTTCTTTCCAACGAAAAAGAACCCCGCCCCCGCAGGAGAAGAGGAAGGCTGGATGAACCCAGAGGCTAGAGAATCAGAAATATATTTCTCCATGGCCTCCCTCTCGGGAACAGAAAGAGAGTAAAGTTTGCCCTTAGGCAGTAGATCTACCTGGCAGGCAGTAGATCTATTGCAGAGTCATAGGAACGATGCGGAGGGAGAGAAGCAGCACGAGACTTACTGAACACTTCCTTCAGGTCGAGGTACTCCGCGGGCACGTTAGACAAATCCGCTGCCTCACTCTGAAACACAGAACCAGACACAGAGGGACAGGCAGACACTAAACAGGACTCATGACAGTGGTTACTCCATGTGGAAACAGTGTTAGTAGTCCTTATAGGACACCATGTGTCAAAATGATTAATGACTTTGACCTTTGGGCAGGTTGAACTTCCGGTGACCTTATGATTGATGGGTTGAACTTCCGGTATGAGGTCATGGGATTAACCTTTGCCCTTCCTACCTATCGATCATGGTTTTTGACAGTTAGTTTTGAACTATGACCTAGCTAGTACTAAATCATAGTTTTGACGGTTAGTTTTTGACCTTATTAACCTTTTTAGCCCTAAATCATAGTTTTGCCGGTTGTTTGAACTTTGTCCCAGTTATGTGTGTGCGTGTGTGGTTATATGGCTTGTGCCTGTGCCTGCAGTTATTTCATATATGTGACATTCAGTTATTTCACATTTATATATAAAACATTCTATAATTTATATAACCTAAAACAATTAAAGGTTGAAAAAACATTTAGTTATTTCACATTCATATGTAAAACATTCTATCCTTTATATAATCTAAAACAATTAAAGGTTGAAAAAACATTTAGTTATTTCACATTCATATGTAAAACATCCTTTATATAATATAAATTATATAATAATTATCATGCTAAAGTTCTTTTTAAAAGTGTATAACATAAATTATATAATCTAAAGCAATTTAACTAAGGTTGAAAAATATTCTGTTCTTTTAAAAGCTTACTAAAACCAATAGTTTTAGTTTTAGATAAAAGTATATAAAATTGTCTTACCTTATTTTAGAGAGAACCTACCAGGGATGAAACGGGCTCGCAGCTCCATCTGTTGGTCTCTCTCTGAATCGACGATCAGAATGAGACACGGTCAATGTTTTGTTAGGGTTAAAATGATTTTCAAACTATAATCCAAAAATTTTAAAAGTTGTAATAATGTTTTCAAATGATTAAAAGTGGTGAAAACAAAAATACTCCTTTCCTGAATCAATGAGCTTACCCGTGTCTCAAAACATAGTGAGCCGAGCGCGTGTGTGTCAGCAGCAAGAGGAGGGGGCCGCGCGCGTCTGTGGGTGTCTATGCGCGCGCTCTCTCTGTCTGACATCCCCCTCCTTTGCACCTCTCAGTATAGTGAAACTGTTAAGTGTATATCAGACTAACAAGTTGAAAAACATTGTTCTTTTAAAAGGTTATAAATGAAATGGTTATAAAAAATATCTACTGATACCAATTGTTTCAGATAAACAAAATCCATTCTACATTTTTTAGAGAGCTGAAGGCGGTGTTTTCACATCACCTTTTCTGACCTGCGGCGCTCCAAATCAGTCCTTATGTGTGTGTGTGCGTGCGAATGGGTCTTGTAAATTAACGTGCCACCGTTCACTCTCGTCTGAATTTACTTCAAATCATAATCTCTTTCAAAGATGTTGTTAATTAAAACCATCATATCTTATAAAGGAGTAGCATGTTTTTGACAGTTTTCTGACGGTTCTATCTATGAATTACGTTGGCCCACGTCTAACATCTCCTGTGCCCACGAATTTATGGTGACACGGGTGACCTTACTCTGTTTTTTCCACGGATTGTACAGGTCCATTCATAGAACAAGGATGGCACCTAGTGGTCACTCAACACATTTTTATATATTGAAACAAGTGTATAAATGTAATTTGTCCTGTTCAACCAACACATGCCCTAAAACTTTTCGGACGACTCACTGATCTGCCACCCTCTACAAGACAATGGATAAACGTGAGTATTTTCTCATTTCATGCTATGCTGTTTTATTTTAAAAAAGTTTGTTTATACAAAAAAAAAAAAAAAAAAAAAAAAAAAAAAGACAGTATAATTCATTAGTGTTTTAAAACATGGATTATAGTTTCATCTGCTGATTCATATAAATTATGCTATGGTGTTTGATCTGTTGTAACTGATGATGGAAATATTCATTTAACAAAGTATGCTATGTTGTCTTTAAACCGTATTACAAGTGTTTTAAAAACATGCATTATGCTATTGGAATTGTATCTGCTGATAGAGATTTTTTAACTACTATATTAATTTATCATAAAATTATGATTATGCTATGACGTCTTTAAACCATATTACAAGTATAATTCATTACTGTAATAAAACATGCACTGGTATTTTATCTACTGTTAGTGACTATATTCATAAACTATGATGTTTTATTTTATCTGCTATATTCATAAACTATGCTGTTTTATCTGCTGATAGATATTTTGACTACTCTATTAATTTATCACAAATTATGATTATGCCTCGATGTTTTATTTGTCTTAATATCAGCGCTAGAGTGTTTAGTATGAAAAACACTTTTATTTTGATGATATGAGATTGAAATGCCTCCCTCTGCTGTCGGTTTAATGGTATGACATTGAAATGCCTCCCTCTGCTGGCTGTTTAATGGTATGACATTGAAATGCATCCCTCTGCTGGCCGTTTAATGGTATGACATTGAAATGCCTCCCTCTGCTGGCTGTTTAATGGTATTACACCCTGTTATAGTGAAAATTGCGCCATCTGCTGGCGGTTTAATGTTATGACACCCTGTTATAGTGAAAATTGCGCCATCTGCTGGATTTTGATGATATAACATCATGATTTCTTTGTCACAGTCTGTGTGTGTGTGTGTGTGTGTGTGTGTGTGTGTGTGTGTGTGTGTGTGTGTGTGTGTGTGTGTGCTCCATTAAACAAGCATATAAAAACCCTCACCATGTGTTTTAAATCATAACAGGGTTTTTTATTTTTTATCTCAGGTTCAAATATTGAGCAGCAAGCCTTTGACACTATTAATACATGTAAGTACGTATTAACTATTCTTTTTATAAATTAAAATGAACGTATTTTAATTTTGTCTTTTTATAAATTTAAAGCATTTTAATTCACAGTGACCGCTAGGGCTGTTGATCCAGACAGCGCAGCCAATGGTAAAACAAGATCCATCTCCAACATTTTTTTATGAGAAATCAAAATTTTAGATTTCTTTTATGTTTATGAGAAATCAAATTTAATTTTTAGATTTCATACAATTTATCACCCAACCCGGCTTCGAGACAGTTATCGATCTCACGCAAGATGGCAATGAAGATCCCACCGTCAATGTAACAGACAGGCCCCACATCCTACCTGATTCCACTCTGGCGCGCGTCGAGAATCCAATAGGATCCAACGACGAACCACTTCCTGGACCCAGCGGCGAACCAGCAAGAAAGAAGACTAGAAAAACTAATCGTCCCACCCCGCCGGTCAGTCCTGGACCAGACGGCGAACCACCAAGAAAGAATTATCGTTTTACAGCGGTGGTCCGACCTGAACCGAACGGCGAACTACCAAGAAAGACTTATCGTTTTACCCCGGCGATCAGTCCTGAGAGCTCTCCAGAGAGGAAAACTCTTTGTCTGACACCACCAAGTAGCCCGCCCACCAGTCCTGAGACCGCTTTCTTTTATGGTAAGAACATCTTCATTATTTGCATTTAAACTCCGGCGGAGTCACGCCATTAAGATTTTTTTATTTGTTACACACAGCAGACTCGAGTAGAAGCCATGAGGATGACGTGACTACCTGGGATACGCCTCAACTCAACGCTTGGGAACAGAGTTCTTGGACGAGCGAGCGCGGCGAGGTGTCAACCACCAACGCGGGTCAAACACCATATCCTTCTTGCTCACCGTCGTCGGAAGAAGTAGAAGTGGAAGAAGTGCCGGCGCCTCAGTCGGCCGATGTACCATTCGATGATGCGCCTCCGACGCATAGGCTCATTAATTCAATAGAATCATTAGGTCAAGAGTTTCGCGATGCACAGGTTGACATAAACAACAAGTACATCAAACTTCGTGACGTACAAGATGATATTAACAACAAATTGATTGCGTTGCACAGTCAGCCTCGTGACAGACAAATCGAAACCCATAGCAGATTAGACGCATTGCGCGGTGAGCTCCGTGCCTACCACCTCGAGACACGCAGCCGATTTGATGTGCAGGATCGCTTTATTCGGGGTCTGGCCAATGAAATATTCCGTCGTGTCAATGGTATGAGATCAACGACTGAACAGCGGTTTGATAGAAATGATCGCATGGTGAGCGAATACCATCGGGAATTGGTGCTCATTTTGCATCACCTTATTCTCACCATCATAGATGAGACGACGGAGTCAAATTGAATATAGATGTATTCCGAGTAATTCTTATATTGCACGTTTTTTAATAATATTTCATCTATACATTGTTTGCATATAATCTGATATTTCATTTGTTTTATACTCTGATTTTGTAATATTTCATGTATACCCACTGATTTTTATACTCTGATATTTCATATATGCTTTCTATATTCTGATTTTGTAATAGTTCATGCATGCTTTGTACACTCTATGATTTTGTAATATGTCATTTATGCTTTTTATACTCTGATATTGTAATATTTCATGTATACCCACTGATTTGTATACTCTGATATTTCATGTATGCTTTTTATACTCTGATTTTGTAATAGTTCATGTATGCTGTTTACATATATATACTCTGATATTTCATATATATGCTTGTTTTAACTCTATGATTTTGTAATAATTCGTGTTTTGGTCTGAAATCTAAAAATGGACGGGTCAGACGACGCAGACTTATGCCAATCAGACCAATCCTCCACAGAACTGTCACCGGACGAGATTGAAATGCTAAGTATACTGCCCGATTCTTTAGAACAGTATTTGTTTAATCTAGAATCCCCTGCTATGTTGGATCTTTTTGAATTAGCTGTAAATCCAAATATGAATTTGTTTGATCCTCTGCTAAGCCTAGACAACGACCCCGTTGTACAACATGGCGGTGTTTTAAACAGCCCACCAGCAGCATGTACCGACCCTGATCCTGACAACACAGAGCACCCTGCCGGTAATGATACTTCACAATCGCCCTCATCAGGTAATATCGGCCCTACTACACAGACTCGATTAAACCGTACGGACATTGACAGATTCGCGAGGGTGGGGACGTTAACGGATATCATGTCTTACCGTGACCTCGTTTCAACAGCGTGACGTTGAGAAGGACTACGAATCTGAGAGAGATTAACTCTACAGATTTGGCCTCTTATCATACCCGCTTACACGATATGCTTAGTGGGATTGTGAATTTTGCAAGAGAATTCGACCAAAATTCACCGGTGATCAATATTACATTGACGGCTCCCAGCCTCCAAACACCCGTTAGCGGGGTTTTAACTCACGGTAATAATTACGACGTGGATACACTTTTTGATCAAATTGAAAAAGTTTTACAGAGCAACGACCGGTTACTATCTGACCAAACCGTAGAATTTGAAGCCTCCCTAGCCATGAACAGACAAGGCGGCGGTCGCCGCAAAGTCACGGACCTGGCTGTAGAGTTAATCTCTCTCAGATTCGTAGTCCTTCTCAACGTCACGCTGTTGAAACGAGGTCACGGTAAGACATGATATCCGTTAACGTCCCCACCCTCGCGAATCAATCTGTCAATGTCCGTACGGTTTAATCGAGTCTGTGTAGTAGGGCCGATATTACCTGATGAGGGCGATTGTGAAGTATCATTACCGGCAGGGTGCTCTGTGTTGTCAGGATCAGGGTCGGTACATGCTGCTGGTGGGCTGTTTAAAACACCGCCATGTTGTACAACGGGGTCGTTGTCTAGGCTTAGCAGAGGATCAAACAAATTCATATTTGGATTTACAGCTAATTCAAAAAGATCCAACATAGCAGGGGATTCTAGATTAAACAAATACTGTTCTAAAGAATCGGGCAGTATACTTAGCATTTCAATCTCGTCCGTTGACAGTTCTGTGGAGGATTGGTCTGATTGGCATAAGTCTGCGTCGTCTGACCCGTCCATTTTTAGATTTCAGACCAAAACACGAACTATTACAAAATCATAGAGTTAAAACAAGCATATATATGAAATATCAGAGTATATATATGTAAACAGCATACATGAACTATTACAAAATCAGAGTATAAAAAGCATACATGAAATATCAGAGTATACAAATCAGTGGGTATACATGAAATATTACAATATCAGAGTATAAAAAGCATAAATGACATATTACAAAATCATAGAGTGTACAAAGCATGCATGAACTATTACAAAATCAGAATATAGAAAGCATATATGAAATATCAGAGTATAAAAATCAGTGGGTATACATGAAATATTACAAAATCAGAGTATAAAACAAATGAAATATCAGATTATATGCAAACAATGTATAGATGAAATATTATTAAAAAACGTGCAATATAAGAATTACTCGGAATACATCTATATTCAATTTGACTCCGTCGTCTCATCTATGATGGTGAGAATAAGGTGATGCAAAATGAGCACCAATTCCCGATGGTATTCGCTCACCATGCGATCATTTCTATCAAACCGCTGTTCAGTCGTTGATCTCATACCATTGACACGACGGAATATTTCATTGGCCAGACCCCGAATAAAGCGATCCTGCACATCAAATCGGCTGCGTGTCTCGAGGTGGTAGGCACGGAGCTCACCGCGCAATGCGTCTAATCTGCTATGGGTTTCGATTTGTCTGTCACGAGGCTGACTGTGCAACGCAATCAATTTGTTGTTAATATCATCTTGTACGTCACGAAGTTTGATGTACTTGTTGTTTATGTCAACCTGTGCATCGCGAAACTCTTGACCTAATGATTCTATTGAATTAATGAGCCTATGCGTCGGAGGCGCATCATCGAATGGTACATCGGCCGACTGAGGCGCCGGCACTTCTTCCACTTCTACTTCTTCCGACGACGGTGAGCAAGAAGGATATGGTGTTTGACCCGCGTTGGTGGTTGACACCTCGCCGCGCTCGCTCGTCCAAGAACTCTGTTCCCAAGCGTTGAGTTGAGGCGTATCCCAGGTAGTCACGTCATCCTCATGGCTTCTACTCGAGTCTGCTGTGTGTAACAAATAAAAAAATCTTAATGGCGTGACTCCGCCGGAGTTTAAATGCAAATAATGAAGATGTTCTTACCATAAAAGAAAGCGGTCTCAGGACTGGTGGGCGGGCTACTTGGTGGTGTCAGACAAAGAGTTTTCCTCTCTGGAGAGCTCTCAGGACTGATCGCCGGGGTAAAACGATAAGTCTTTCTTGGTAGTTCGCCGTTCGGTTCAGGTCGGACCACCGCTGTAAAACGATAAGTCTTTCTTGGTGGTTCGCCGTCTGGTCCAGGACTGACCGGCGGGGTGGGACGATTAGTTTTTCTAGTCTTCTTTCTTGCTGGTTCGCCGCTGGGTTCAGGAAGTGGTTCGTCGTTGGATCCTATTGGATTCTCGACGCGCGCCAGAGTGGAATCAGGTAGGATGTGGGGCCTGTCTGTTACATTGACGGTGGGATCTTCATTGCCATCTTGCGTGAGATCGATAACTGTCTCGAAGCCGGGTTGGGTGATAAATTGTATGAAATCTAAAAATTAAATTTGATTTCTCATAAACATAAAAGAAATCTAAAATTTTGATTTCTCATAAAAAAATGTTGGAGATGGATCTTGTTTTACCATTGGCTGCGCTGTCTGGATCAACAGCCCTAGCGGTCACTGTGAATTAAAATGCTTTAAATTTATAAAAAGACAAAATTAAAATACGTTCATTTTAATTTATAAAAAGAATAGTTAATACGTACTTACATGTATTAATAGTGTCAAAGGCTTGCTGCTCAATATTTGAACCTGAGATAAAAAATAAAAAACCCTGTTATGATTTAAAACACATGGTGAGGGTTTTTATATGCTTGTTTAATGGAGCACACACACACACACACACACACACACACACACACACACACACACACACACACACACACACACACACACACACACACACACACACACACACACACACACACACACACACACACACAGACTGTGACAAAGAAATCATGATGTTATATCATCAAAATCCAGCAGATGGCGCAATTTTCACTATAACAGGGTGTCATAACATTAAACCGCCAGCAGATGGCGCAATTTTCACTATAACAGGGTGTCATACCATTAAACAGCCAGCAGAGGGAGGCATTTCAATGTCATACCATTAAACGGCCAGCAGAGGGAGGCATTTCAATGTCATACCATTAAACAGCCAGCAGAGGGAGGCATTTCAATGTCATACCATTAAACCGACAGCAGAGGGAGGCATTTCAATCTCATATCATCAAAATAAAAGTGTTTTTCATACTAAACACTCTAGCGCTGATATTAAGACAAATAAAACATCGAGGCATAATCATAATTTGTGATAAATTAATAGAGTAGTTAAAATATCTATCAGCAGATAAAACAGCATAGTTTATGAATATAGCAGATAAAATAAAACATCATAGTTTATGAATATAGTCACTAACAGTAGATAAAATACCAGTGCATGTTTTATTACAGTAATGAATTATACTTGTAATATGGTTTAAAGACGTCATAGCATAATCATAATTTTATGATAAATTAATATAGTAGTTAAAAAATCTCTATCAGCAGATAAAATTCCAATAGCATAATGCATGTTTTTAAAACACTTGTAATACGGTTTAAAGACAACATAGCATACTTTGTTAAATGAATATTTCCATCATCAGTTACAACAGATCAAACACCATAGCATAATTTATATGAATCAGCAGATGAAACTATAATCCATGTTTTAAAACACTAATGAATTATACTGTCTTTTTTTTTTTTTTTTGTATAAACAAACTTTTTTTAAATAAAACAGCATAGCATGAAATGAGAAAATACTCACGTTTATCCATTGTCTTGTAGAGGGTGGCAGATCAGTGAGTCGTCCGAAAAGTTTTAGGGCATGTGTTGGTTGAACAGGACAAATTACATTTATACACTTGTTTCAATATATAAAAATGTGTTGAGTGACCACTAGGTGCCATCCTTGTTCTATGAATGGACCTGTACAATCCGTGGAAAAAACAGAGTAAGGTCACCCGTGTCACCATAAATTCGTGGGCACAGGAGATGTTAGACGTGGGCCAACGTAATTCATAGATAGAACCGTCAGAAAACTGTCAAAAACATGCTACTCCTTTATAAGATATGATGGTTTTAATTAACAACATCTTTGAAAGAGATTATGATTTGAAGTAAATTCAGACGAGAGTGAACGGTGGCACGTTAATTTACAAGACCCATTCGCACGCACACACACACATAAGGACTGATTTGGAGCGCCGCAGGTCAGAAAAGGTGATGTGAAAACACCGCCTTCAGCTCTCTAAAAAATGTAGAATGGATTTTGTTTATCTGAAACAATTGGTATCAGTAGATATTTTTTATAACCATTTCATTTATAACCTTTTAAAAGAACAATGTTTTTCAACTTGTTAGTCTGATATACACTTAACAGTTTCACTATACTGAGAGGTGCAAAGGAGGGGGATGTCAGACAGAGAGAGCGCGCGCATAGACACCCACAGACGCGCGCGGCCCCCTCCTCTTGCTGCTGACACACACGCGCTCGGCTCACTATGTTTTGAGACACGGGAAAGCTCATTCAGGAAAGGAGTATTTTTGTTTTCACCACTTTTAATCATTTGAAAACATTATTACAACTTTTAAAAAATTTGGATTATAGTTTGAAAATCATTTTAACCCTAACAAAACATTGACCGTGTCTCATTCTGATCGTCGATTCAGAGAGAGACCAACAGATGGAGCTGCGAGCCCGTTTCATCCCTGGTAGGTTCTCTCTAAAATAAGGTAAGACAATTTTATATACTTTTATCTAAAACTAAAACTATTGGTTTTAGTAAGCTTTTAAAAGAACAGAATATTTTTCAACCTTAGTTAAATTGCTTTAGATTATATAATTTATGTTATACACTTTTAAAAAGAACTTTAGCATGATAATTATTATATAATTTATATTATATAAAGGATGTTTTACATATGAATGTGAAATAACTAAATGTTTTTTCAACCTTTAATTGTTTTAGATTATATAAAGGATAGAATGTTTTACATATGAATGTGAAATAACTAAATGTTTTTTCAACCTTTAATTGTTTTAGGTTATATAAATTATAGAATGTTTTATATATAAATGTGAAATAACTGAATGTCACATATATGAAATAACTGCAGGCACAGGCACAAGCCATATAACCACACACGCACACACATAACTGGGACAAAGTTCAAACAACCGGCAAAACTATGATTTAGGGCTAAAAAGGTTAATAAGGTCAAAAACTAACCGTCAAAACTATGATTTAGTACTAGCTAGGTCATAGTTCAAAACTAACTGTCAAAAACCATGATCGATAGGTAGGAAGGGCAAAGGTTAATCCCATGACCTCATACCGGAAGTTCAACCCATCAATCATAAGGTCATGGGAAGTTCAACCTGCCAAAAGGTCAAAGGTCAAAGTCATTAATCATTTTGACACATGGTGTCCTATAAGGACTACTAACACTGTTTATACATGGAGTAACCACTGTCATGAGTCCTGTTTAGTGTCTGCCTGTCCCTCTGTGTCTGGTTCTGTGTTTCAGAGTGAGGCAGCGGATTTGTCTAACGTGCCCGCGGAGTACCTCGACCTGAAGGAAGTGTTCAGTAAGTCTCGTGCTGCTTCTCTCCCTCCGCATCGTTCCTATGACTCTGCAATAGATCTACTGCCAGGTAAATCTCCGCCTAAGGGCAAACTTTACTCTCTTTCTGTTCCCGAGAGGGAGGCCATGGAGAAATATATTTCTGATTCTCTAGCCTCTGGGTTCATCCAGCCTTCCTCTTCTCCTGCGGGGGCGGGGTTCTTTTTCGTTGGAAAGGATGGTTCTCTGCGACCTTGCATTGATTACCGAGAGCTGAACAACATCACGGTAAAGAATTCTTATCCTTTGCCGTTGATGTCTTCAGCTTTCGAGAGGTTGCAGGGAGCATCGATTTTCACGAAACTGGACTTACGTAATGCATATCATTTGGTTCGCATCAGGAAGGGGGATGAATGGAAAACCGCTTTTAATACCCCTAGGGGCCACTTTGAATATTTGGTTATGCCTTTCGGGCTTTCCAACAGCCCAGCGGTTTTCCAGGCACTCGTTAATGACGTGTTGAGAGACATGGTAGATCAGTTCATATATGTTTACCTGGATGACATATTGATTTTTTTCTTCGTCTCTCCAGGAACACGTTCAACACGTCAGACGAGTGCTCCAGAGATTATTAGAGAATGGGCTTTTTGTCAAGGCGGAGAAATGCGCGTTTCATGCACAGTCTGTTCCCTTCCTAGGGTACATCATCTCCTCTGAGGGAGTGCGCATGGATCCTGACAAGGTTAAGGCTGTGGTAGATTGGCCAAGTCCAGATTCCCGTAAGGCCCTACAGCGGTTTCTGGGGTTCGCCAATTTTTACTGGCGTTTCATTCGCAATTTCAGCCAACTAGTCGCACCTCTGACTGCCTTGACCTCCCCCCGAACGACGTTCAGGTGGTCGAACACTGCCGAGGCAGTGTTCACCAACCTCAAAAGTCGCTTCGTTTCGGCTCCCATTCTTGTCACCCCTGATCCCACACGTCAGTTCGTGGTGGAGGTCGACGCGTCAGAGGTGGGAGTAGGAGCAGTGCTTTCACAACGCGCTTCCTCAGACGACAAGTTGCATCCCTGCGCGTTTTTTTCTCATCGACTTTCGCCTGCCGAACGTAATTATGACATTGGTAACAGAGTTGTTGGCAGTCAAGTTAGCGTTGGAGGAGTGGCGTCATTGGTTAGAGGGTTCGGGGGTACCCTTTATCGTTTGGACCGATCATAAGAATCTTGAATACATCAGATCTGCTAAAAGACTCAACTCCAGGCAGGCTCGGTGGGCTCTTTTTTTTCGGACGTTTTGATTTTGTTCTCTCGTACCGCCCGGGTTCCAAAAAAATCAAACCCGACTCTTTGTCTCGTATTTTTGATCCATCCGAACGCCCGGTGACTCCTGAGTGTATTTTACCTGAGAAAGTTGTCATCTCCACTCTGGTATGGGAGGTCGAATCGAGGGTCAAGACAGCCCTAGAAGGGGTAACGCCTCCGCCTGGTTGCCCACCGGTTCGTTTGTTTGTTCCGGAGGGGTTACGGTCCGACGTTATTCGATGGGGTCATTGCTCCAACGTGGCTTGTCATCCAGGAGTGACTCGTACCAGTTTTTTAGTTAAGCAACGATTCTGGTGGCCATTAATGGCTCGCGACATTCACGATTTTGTGTTGGCTTGTTCAGTCTGTGCCACTGGTAAGACATCTAACCAACCCCCAGATGGGTTACTTCGACCGCTGCCTGTCCCTTCGAGACCCTGGTCCCATATCGCTCTAGATTTTGTCACCGCCCTCTCGCCCTCCAATGGCATGACGGTTGTTTTAACCGTAGTGGACCGGTTCTCGAAGGCGGCACATTTCATCCCCTTGCCCAAATTACCTTCAGCCAAGGAGACAGCGGTCACGGTCATAGATCACGTCTTTCGGTTACATGGCCTCCCGATGGACGTGGTCTCTGACAGAGGTTCCCAATTCGTATCCAAATTTTGGCGAGAATTTTGTAAGTTACTGGGGGCCACGGTCAGTCTGTCCTCGGGCTATCATCCCCAGAGCAATGGCAAGTCCGAACGAGCCAATCAGGACCTGGAGAGAATGTTGCGATGTTTGGTTGCCCAGGGGTGGGGGGGTGGCAAGCTGGTGCCAGTTGTACTGTTAGGGGGGCCAGTTACAACATTATTGTTTAGGCTAGCCACAGGGGGTCCAAGCTTGTTGCCACCCCCCCCCCCCCCCCCCCACCAGAACCGCCCCTACACCCCTGCACCCTTGACCCTAACACCCTAGTACCAATAAAAATATATGTTGCACCTTACCCCTAACCCTAGTTCCATAAAAAAAAACTACTAAACCTCACTAGTAAACTGTAACCCTATACTGCCATTAAAATAAATGCTTATCCCTAACCTTAACTTATCTAACACAAACACACAATTAAACAAATACATACAAGTGGCTGATTCTTAAATACAGTACTTTTTGCTAGAATAATTTGCAAACAATTATTTTCTTTAAAATATTTTGAATGCATTTGGCTTAAAGGTCATTTGTCACATTATCACTCATTTTAAATTGAGAGTGGAAACAGCTAAATACGTGCTAATAAATTGTAAGTCTCATTCTGGATCAGATTTATTTTACAAGACGTCAGACATCGTGCGCGCAAGGCAGCAGCAGCATAGGAAAACTCCAGATATAGTCAATGGGAACCCAGGCTTCTTAAACTACGCCTACGCGCATAAATACTGATTCGAGGATTTTAGCGGGAGGCCAAGGCGGGAATCGATTATTGTGACATCAGATCACACGTCTGTCTGGACCAGAGTGCATTCTCGCCCATCGTGACTGCAGACCATCGCGAAAACAATCGATCAACCGAACACATTAAGTAAGTAGGCCTACAATAGTTTCGATACCCTGCTTTACTGATATTGGGGTCAGGAAGGTCGGGGCATTTTTTTATTTGTTTTTATTAAAAGCTGTGTGTATTTATCCAGGTATGCCGGGAGGTAAGAAGAACCAACGTCAGTGTGTTGCTTGCCAGCATTTAATATATGTTGCATGCAAAAAATGCCCTCACTGCAAAGCACAGCAGCCTTACAAGAAAAGACTGATTGAGGCCAGAACCAAGTTTGCAGCTCAGAAGTCTGAATATGCCAAACACATAGAGAAGAACTGTAACCAAACCCATGTGCTAGAGTCAAGCTTCAAAGTGGTAAGTGGTGCATACTAATAAGAATGCAATTTACTGTAAAGTTTGACTTTTTGAATTAAGATTATTCTGAACATTTTTATCTGCATTGTATGTAAGTATACTTACACTGGAAAAAAAAGGAAAGCTGGGTTGTGAGATTGACATAAAAATGTTATGTTTGATTTACATAACTATATTGTGTTAAACACCAAAATACATTAACTGTTAAACACAATATAGTTATGTTAATCAAACATAATATTTTATGTTAATCTGCAACCGCAACCATCCATTTTTTCAGTACCCACTGCCCACAATTATTTTTTACCCAAATACTCTTAGTAGGTGAACTCACATGTTGTGAAATATCAGTAATACTGTTAATTTTTATTAAACATTTAGCTACTCTAAACCTGTGATGTGTATATTTAAATCACTGTACTCGACTTTACTAGGTGCATTCATTTTCAACAAAATAATGAACTCTTGGGGTTTACATTGTATAGGCTAGCTGTATCATAGCCTGATCTCACCCCAAGGTGTACATCTAACATAATTTTGTGTTTATTTTTCTATAGAGACACCAAATTAAAATTAAGTGTGCCAAGGTGGCGTGTAATAGGTACGCCTAACGTGTTTGATATAAACTAAAATCCTAACTTTTTATTTATTTATTTTTGTATAGAATTTCCTCTCTTCTCAATTCCATGTTCCAAATCCTGCCTTGTCTGCTGCTTCGCTACTACTTGTATAGGTCTGTGGGATGACAAGGGGCACGCACATGGTTCATCCAACCATATGTCGCTTGAACCAACAACTTTTTCTCACTGTTCACCTTTATTCGGATCATGCACAGAATGTTTACGTCAGAGATCTCAAACAGGTTCCACGGAGGGCCTTGTGTATGCTGGTTTTTAGTCTTTATCTTCAAGTAGTGACCAATTAAGACCTAGACTGCCAGATGATGGGAGATCCTAACCAATTACTGACTTAAGGTAACTTTACTTAAGGTAAAAGAGTAAAACCAGCATACACTAGGCCCTCCGTGGAACTGGTTTGAGACCTATGGGTAACGTTAACCGAATATACTTCAATAAAGGAGCCGCTGGAGAGCGACATGACAGGATAGAGAATCTGATTTAAGTAAACAAAACCCTGGGCAGCGCAATGCCAATTCTGCACTGGTTCGTGCAGGTGGCCCAAGGAAAGTCAGACAGTACATGTTAGACTCGAACTTACGACCATTGTGACGCAGACTGTCAGGCAATGCAGCGACTTTGCACACTATGCCACGCAGACCCCTGTACTTACAGTACACTATTATACATTATGTAAACTTTTACCTTATCGTAACCCTAACCTCTGTAAGTTCTTGCCTAACCTTAACCGTTCACAATATAAAACTATGTCATTTCTATAGCACACAAAAATGTAATTTGGTGTATGAATAACACATACAAGTATAGTGTAATCCCATGTTAGCAAGGGGTGAAATCGGGTTGCAGAGCCATATGTCCATTATGGAGATCATATTGCAGCTTTTCATATTCAACGAAGAAATAAGTAATACAATTACTAGTTTGTTACTAGTTTACTAGTGTACTTGCAATGTAATTTACACATATCTTGGTGTGATCACATTTTAGCTGGATCGCCTTGAAGCTGTTGGATACTACCCCATATTACTTTTGGGGAGTAAAAAAAAAATCAACATTTACTGCAGATGTCATCACCAGCATTGGGCTGAATCTTCATGGGGATCTTCTGGGAAAGCTGAAGGAGGTCTTTGGGTCAATCCTGAAGTGTGAGTGAATGTTCAAAATCGAAACATGTATTTGGTGGTAATTACTGTACATTTATGGTTAATAATTTAATTTAGAATTATTTCATATTTGTGATTTCTAAATGTTCATAATTATTGTCTAAAGTGTTTGTAAAATTGTTTCTGTTTCTTAAGTATCCCTGCTAGGGAGTCAGCTGGTCAGGAAGAGGATATGATGCAGCAAGGTACAGACTGTTTTCCAGTCAACGCCACACTGACGTAGAAAGGGATGTGTGTGTATCCTATAGGTGCAAAAGAATGTACAATGGGCTTGCAACTTTGGAAAAAATGAATAGTTGTCCAAATTCTGTATTTCATATTAATATTATCTCACATTGTAACCATGTAAACCCAATTATTCTATTATTATTTTCAAATTGAAAAAGAATTGCTGCTACCCAGCCACACATCTTTAGAATCAGCTGTAGCATAGATAAAATATAGACATTGATGGGTACCATAACAGTATTTTTTAGCTGTAATGCAGTGGATTTTTCATAATGACAATTAACATACAATGAACACATTTTTTTACGCAAAACTTTTGGTATTGCCCTCCTTTTTCATGAGCTGAGCTAAAAAATGTAAGACTTTCTGTACATAAAAGGCCTATGTCTGTCAAATATTGTTCAAAAATCTGTCTGAATCTGTTAGTGAGCACTTCTCCTTTGCCAAGATAATTCATCCACCTCACAGGTGTGGCATGCCAAGATGTGGATTATACAGCATGATTATTGCATGGGTGTGCCTTATGCTGGCCACAATTAAAGGTCACTCTAAAATGTGCAGTTTTATCACACAGCACAATGCCACAGATGTCGCAAGTTTTGAGGGAGCATGCAATTGGCATGCTGACTGTAGGAATGTCCACCAGAGCTGTTTCCCGTGAATTGAATGTTAATTTCTCTACCATAAGCTGTCTCCAAAGAAGTTTCAGAGAATTTGGCAGTATATTTGGCAGTATATATGTCCACATCTAGCATCTTCACAGCCAAGTTCATCTGAGACCAGCCACCTAGACAGCTGCAGCAAAATTCGGTTTGCATAATTAACAAATTCAACCATCTCAGGGAAGCTCATCTGCATGCTTGTCGTCCTCATCGGGTTCTCGACCTGTCTGCAGGAAAAAAAATTTAGGAAAACTGGTTTTTATTCAAATTTATTACACTCGGAACTATGAAATACACTAGTAACTCAAGGCCACACGAAAGACCTACAGTATTAACTCTAGAACTAGAACATGTAGAGGATGGATATTTTCCTGGAAAAGGTCTTGTTCAAAAATGCAGGCCATGGTGAAAAATTATTTGTCTCATCTCAACACAGGACAATCACAGCTGGTCAGGAACAGTCAGGTACAAATTCAAAATATTCCTGAAGATTCCCACGTCAGGACTTCTTGGGGCCTCTGGCCCAGGAAATGCTCTTTACTTTGACTTCTCTCAGTATTTATCTATTTGGAACTGAACATCTTAACCAATCCCAGGTCTAACAGAAGACCGTTACCTCATCTTGATGACCATTGCTTTTCAACAGATTCAAGATGATCTGTAGTAACCTTATCTTGGTCACATTTGTGTCTCCTGTCCTGTTGGTAACCCATCCTGTTAGTATAAAAGAGATAGTCATAGAATAGAATAGAGTTTTAAGCTATACGTTTGTCTATCTGTGCCTCATTCTGATTTTAAGAATAAGTTTAGCCATTGATGGCCTCTCTGTGCCCTTTCTGTAAATCCTGCACACTGCACAGTCATCCTGTCAGTCATCGAGTGGCCTTGAATTGAGAAGAGAAAGCCCCTCCTCTTTACAATAACAAGATCAACAGGCTTGTGTGTGTGATGTCCACACTTGACACTACCCTATGACCTAGTTTATAAGCTACAGGCCTCAGGGCCAGATGTACTAACGCTTTTGCACCCACTTCAGGCGTATTTGTTTCACAAACTGCGCATGAAAGCATGGCGATGTATGTAGGCTACTAACAGGCCGCATCGAGGTGGAAACGCAAACTGCCTGGCGCTGAAACTGAAAATGGCTAATAGCGCCTTCCGTGTAATGCATATGCATTCATGGGAGGATCACATAAAAAGATGGGAGGGGAAGCGGTAACTGCGCCTAATTATGTATTCGACGTTATGTAGCCTACTAAAACCGCCACTGACAGCTCGTCTCTATTTTGCGGTGAAAATTCTCCGCCTCGGAAAAGCAGGTGCAAACCAGGATATGCGCCCAGACGTAGTACTATTTCTAATAGGCTAATATACCAAATGCAAATCACAATTATGCTCTATGACATTTTCTATTATCCTTATTAGCTAGCGGAGAAATTACCAAAATGAAATGACCAAACACAAAATTGATTTAGTAAGCTTACACTTAAAGATGGCCAATAGCCTAACCAAAACTCCAAATGTAGCCTTAATGTCCAAATTAAAGATGGCATATATTATAGTTACGTTTCATTAGCATGTTAGACATTTTAATTGGAAAATATAAAACCATGTGTGGACGAGTATAAATGAACATTTTAAGTGTTGCAATAATCCCAATAATCACTTTTTTAATATCAGCAATGGCCGGGTAAAAGTCCATTTACAATCACGACTAATTATCGCAATGGCCGGGTAAAAGTCCATTTACAATCACGACTAATTATCTTATTCAGACTTACTTTCATTTTCTAATGTGATCTAAGCAGCTATCGATTCATTCCATGCATTCCACAGCAACCAGCGTTAATGCACAACCTCTTAAATTGTGGTACATTGAATTTGTGTACTGCGGGACCTGCATCGTCTGTTAAAGCCAACTTTTTCTTCATAAAGTTTAAGGTCCTGCCACCTTTTTTCACCTTTTCCACCTGTTTGTGGGTCGAGGATATTACAACATCCTTTGTAAATTCGGTCCAGATGGCATTCATTTGTGTCGGTGTGGAATTCCAGCCATGTATGATATTTAAATTCGATGCCTACTCATAAACAAGCAGATCATATTGCTAAATCTTTTTTTCACCGTTTTGACTGATCAATAGAGAGAGAAAGAGGCCCATTCAATTGCACGTTTAAAGGGCGCAGTGTACGATGTAGTGGGCGGAGAAAGGCGCAGACTACACAAACACCTGCAACCTACGTAAATATGAAGCAAGGTGCGGTCTCAATGAAAGTGCTTTCTGCGTCTTCTTCAAGGCGCTAATAACGTTGCGCTCGCAAATGTACGTACATCTGGCCCTCAGTGTCTTAAATGACCCTGCAGAAAATCAAATAGGCCTCAAGATCCTAAATGCATGACACTCTCATCTAGTTATACCATTCTAAACTGTTTGAACATTTGAACTGAATTCCGTTTCTCAACAAGCATCACAGTAGTTCTTGAGATTTACAAAACAAACATTAAAAGTGAAATAAAATAATATAATACTGGTAAATGAAAACTGTCCATTTACATTATCCTAAATCTTGAAGTTGAATTGAAGGAGCACACAACATGTACAGTAACAGCCTTTGACAGAAACAATGACTGACAAAGAATCAAAGAACAGGGGCAGACTAAATATAAATACCGATAATGTAAACCAGGTGTGAGTAATGGAACTGAACTGAAGAAGCATAGGAAGTCCATAAACGCTGTGTGATAATCATGTCCAGGAAAAACTAAAAACCAGGAATGCAATATACTAAACTAAACACTGAGACAAAGGAAAAACCATAACCGGATTACACTAGACACAAGACAGGGAAACACTAGGAAAACCATTAATGGAATTCCTTAGAAACAAGATACAGACATGCAGGAGAACCCATGACATGAACACTGCAGCATCATCAGTATCCCTGGTTTTACTATTGATAGGTATGAGTTTGGTTGAAATTAACAATTTTGGTTTTATTCCATAAACTATTGACAACATTTATCTAAAATTAAAAAAAATAGATTTATATTGTCATTTAAATCACGTATTTGCAGAAAATATCATCTGGTCAAAATAACAAAAACATGAAATGTTTGTCAGACCTAAAACTATGCAAAGAAAATTAGTTAATATTCGTTATTAAACCCCACAATTCTAATATGTTAACTTAGGAAGAGTTCAGAAATCAATATTTGGTGCAATAATCATAATTGTATAATAATAATTGTCTCAAAATAATTGGCTATCATGCATCTTGGCATGCTCTTCACCAGTGTTTGACATTGATATTGGGTGATTTTATGCCATTCCTGGTGCAAATATTCAACCAGCTCAGCATTGTTTGATGGCTTGTGACCATCCATTTACTCTTGAAAGAAAATGCAGGTCTCAATATTTTCCAGAGCTCTAGGGTAATTATTCTGAGAGTTAATGTGGAGATCCATTTTCTGCAACTATGCTCTTATGAAACATGATCACGTTGCCTGTATCTGTGAACTCTCTTTGTAATGTCCACCTTTGAAAAATGTTGTTATTATGTAATGGGTAGAACATTATATGACACTCTTTTTTTTTTATAAGATTCTTTAGAATCTGACACTGTGGTGCTCACCCTTAACCCATGTGTGGAGGAAAATGAATCTGACACTGTGGTGCTCACCCTTAACCCATGTGTGGAGGAAAATGAATCTGAAACTGTGGTGCTCACCCTTAACCCATGTGTGGAGGAAAATGAAACTGTGTGTGAGGATTCTGCTGGACCATATGCTGCAGTGACAGAATCCACGATGGATGTTGCTGAGTGTGAAGACATGGCACAAACAACATTCTGTGGTGATTTGGTTCAGCCTGCAGAGCACGGTAGGCATTCATTCACATTGGGTTTAGGCCCACTTTAGAACCATGAAAAACAAATGTAGAAAATAACCTATAAATACTGTTGTCCATCATAACTTCAACAGTAGTTGCAGTAGCTGCAGTCAAGGACACCAAAAACACAGAAGTTGTCCCAAAAAAGAAAGGGAGAAAAAGTTGTCAAAAGACACGTAAGTATTTGGAACGTCTTGGCCCTTTACTGTGCTTGTCTTGCCAAAAAGCGAGACAGAGATCTGAGATCAAGGTGATCATAGTCTTTTAATTGCCTGTACATGTAAAAGTGAGGTTTCTGTATAATATCTTGTTTCCTTTTCCTTATCATCTTATTGATATACTGCATTCTGAAGTGATCCAATAATGTTGATTACAAAACATCAATGCTTCCGTAATGCTTATGTCAGTTGTGATCATATAGGTCTGCCATGCGAGGAATGTGCAGAGCGGACATCGTCCGGAAACTTTCTTTAAGATTCTAAAAACAAGAGGGGATCTGGTAAGTTATTGATTCTTCTATTTCATAAAGATTTTTTTTTGTGGGGGGCGGTATTTTTTTTATGACAGTATATGTTCTTTTTTAAATAAAATCCCCAAATCTGGAAGCCCAATTGCTTTTGGTTCATAAAATATACATTTTGCATAATAAATGTCAGTAAGTCATTTAAAGTGATGGTTCGGAGTTAGTTAACTCTAGGGTTTTTTGCAACTTGACATCGTTCCAAACAACCCCTCATCAGCTTATATCCCTTGTTAAAACATTGGTCGAGAAAGCGCTATCAGCTGATTGACTAAAAGCATGCACTGATGGATCCAAACATGCTTCGTACATTACACCACTAATAATGCCCAGAATCGTACCAAACTTCGACAGTAGTACAAATAGTTTTTGTACTTATAAAACGAGGCATAGCAAAGTTTGTAAGAACACCAGAAGTATATAAATCAATCTTGCCTGATGGCTCCTAACGCACGACATCCCACGAGATCACGCACAGAGCACAACATCAATTGCCGGAAGACACAAACAAGCAAGAAACGAGCGAATAGCAGGATAGCTGAGTTTGAGGTGAGCATCGAATGCGACAATGAGTGGAGATCAATTTCAAAGGTCGACCATACATATTCGAACCTGAATACACGGACGAGGAGCTATAACTAATGGAGGAGATGTGCTGTGTGTGATGTCACGGGATCTGGTGCGGTAGCATCTGAGATTAGCAGCCACCCATCAGGTAAGTGTTATTTAAATATACTTCTGCTGTACTTACAAACTTTGCAATGCCTCATTTAATAAGTGCAGAACCTATTTGTACTACTGTCAAAGTTTGGTATGATTCTGGGCATTATTAGTGGGGTAAATGTACGAAGCACGTTTGGATCCATCAGTGCATGCTTTTAGTCAATCAGCTGATAGCGCTCACTCGACCAATGTTATAACAAGGGATATAAGCTGATGAGGGGTTGTTTGGCTCGATGTCAAGGTGCCAAAAAACCCTAGGGTTAACTGATTCCGAACCATCACTTTAAGATTTTGTCATATATTGATTACAAAACACAACTATTTTTGTACAACCTTGTTATGCATATTTTGTCTTGTTTTAAGTCTTCTGTGAAACAAGTCACTTTACAAGCCAATCGTTCATCATAACACAACAGTGTCAATTCACATTACATTTGGTTTGGAACAAAAACCTCAATGTTTATTTGGCAGCCAGTAATTGGATGCTGGCTTCAACGTAAACATCTTTGCTGAAGTGTTTATAAGTAAGGTGTCACACTGAAACCCTCAAATATCTTGTGGGTTAAGTGCAAAGTCATACCAAAGACTCCAGTCGAACACTGCTTGGCCTCCAGCCTCAAAATAGAGTGGTTTGGATTTAAGAACTTTCTTACAGACTACTCTACCGCTCAAGTTGCAACACGCTACAGAAATATCAGATTGGTACCCACCTACAGCTTACCATGCTAAAATGTTGACTTAATCTCTTTTCAAAACAAAGAAAAGCATTGTGTCTGTGTACAGTAGATGACACTGGATTCATACAGCGCTCAGACAAATATATTGTCCATTTAAAACAGTTGAGAATGGATCCATGTATTAAAAGATTTTACTGAGGACATAATGGTCCATGTGATAGGATGTTTGTGCAGGAAATAACTCAAATAGCTAGTTACAATGACAAGAAGCTGCTATGTTTAGAGTTGTAGGGGTCTCGTTTCAGCTCATTTCATTTTGCTGTTGGTACTGTCTTGTCTTATTTTGGGGTGTTTTTTGGAGATATCTACAAACATATATACACGTCTAAATTGTAAGTAGACAAGCATAAGTTTATAAGTTTATAACCATGCCTTTGTTTACCAGAAATGTGTTCATTAAATGGGCCTTGAAATATAAATGCGACTTATAAACCAAAGCAAGTTATACAGTATATGTTTCTTCCTTGCAACAATGTGTTTTATTTTGCTGAGTGCAACTTAAACTTTTTTGCGACATATAGTCCGGAAAATATGGTAGTCTCTATGTTCAGCTCTAGGGATTGGTACCAGAAACTTTGGGAATGTGGTCTGTTTCTACACTGTAAAGATAAAGCCTGCTGAGTTTCTATTCTATGTCTTTAATTGCACTCACCTGGTGAGCCAGGTCTAAATATGTACCAGACCAGACGGTAGCAATGAAATATTGTGGAACTGGTTTTGTGGTCCAGAATTGGTGATGAGGGTCATTTTGATGATGTTGGTAAATGGTAGGCAGGAGGGAGATGCATTAATCCATAAAAATACATTGTAATGTTGATTAAATGCAATACGCAGGTCGCAGGCACAAAATAGAACATATTTTGGGCGAGACCAACAACCTGACACTGGAATGTTAACAAAGGCTTAAACTGAAGACTTAACTTTATACTGAATCCACTAGCAGCAGCAAAGAAGGCATGTGACATGCCCCCATGGAAGAAAATTTAGGCTATAAAGGCTATCATGATCATTTTGCCAACAATGAACCATGGATTTGTTTAGTTTGTAATACGTTTTATTTTTTACTTAAACAAATACAACATATAGCCTAACATTCAAAACTCATCGGCTTAGACTGCATTTGAAGAAAAATAAACACAACAGTTTTCTGTAGCCTTGTGCGAACTTATTCAATAGAATTAGACTTCTAGAATGTTCTTTCCAGTGCAAAAAATTATATTTTTAATTTAATTAGACAACATTTTAAGGAAGTGTAGTGCAAATATATTTATATAATTATACTTCCATTATAGTTAACTTTCTTTCCAGTGCAAAACAATAATACATAAAAAAACCAGCTAATAAAGAAAATCTAAAATATTGCACTCAAATACTGCATTCAAGCAATACAACACCTGTATGCACATGGAAAATCTCACAGAAATAAATAAACCTCCAGACTAAGCACATTGTGCAGCTATTTTTTCCATGTGTACTTTTTTGATTTCTTTACAATGTCAGGCTAAACCTGTACTATCTCTTTTAATATAATCACTCTCTTCACAACTATATTTGAGTTTAAAAAATCCACATGATTAACGTTACATAGCCTACCATATCAGCCTCTGGAGACGTCTGACGGACATTGCTCCCTCTGTGCCCGGACAATCGGCCTTGTATTCATTTGTCCCTCACGCATTCCAGCCACGGGTAGTCATTTTCCCATTCAATTCTATATGTTTATGCTCTTTTCTTTTTCGCCGGCTGCTCGGAGGCGCTCGGAGGTAGTCATTTTTACATTTCCCGCTGTTGTCACTTGTCGTCATCGTTGCTACGATACGTGACTCACAATGACTGAAACGACCAATTAAAAGGGCATTCTCTGATGATGTTCCAAGATGTTAAATTAGAAATTAGAATCTACCGCATCGTCGGTTTTTTTCTTATCATAGCCTACTAATGTCTTCGTTCATAGTCTGACATATATTAGAAGCTATGTGTCTGTCATGGATTTGCACTGAATTGATTCTCAAAAATACGGAACAAAGTGCGTTCCGTATCAGTTCAATACGGAACAAGACTTTTATGTGTCAAATACGGAACCATTCCGTGTCAAATACGGAACGATTCCGTATTATACGGAACGGTTGGCAACCCTACTCCAAGGGGACCCCTGATCACCACACAGTTTTGTTCTAGCCCTGAACAAGCTCTCCAAGTAGATTCAGGTTTGCTACTGTAGCTCTGGAATACATCTATTAATACAGGGGTGGGGCAACCTGTTCCATGGAGGGCCTTAGTGTATGCTGGTTTTTGGTCTTTCCCTTCAATTAGAGCATAATTAGGACCTAGACTGCCAGGTGAGGGGAGATCCTAACCAATTAGTGAGCTTCTCCATCAGTCTGGTACAAGGGAAAAGAGAAAACCTGCATACACTTGGCCTTCCTAGGACCGGTTTGACACCCCTGGTCTAATATATTGCATGGCTGGGGGTTCCTTCGAGAGGTTTTGAGAACCATTGGTTTTGATGTTTTCAAGACCAGTTTTTGGTTGCTCTGTATAGTTTTAACCCAAGGCTACAGTAAAGTGTACAAATTCACTTATTAGTGAATGAAATCAGTAGAGAATGAGTAGGTAGAAAGTGTAGTTTTAAGTTTAGTGTCTTGTCTTGCCATAATATTGGCACACATTTAAACATGTATGATCAGTACTGTGGACCACCCGTATGTGGTGCAGCACTTTAAGTCGCTGCCTGGCAGCACAACCTCATCAATATGGCCAGTGTTTGAATCCTGGTCAGCTCATTACAATTATGCCAGGTGGGTCTGCTTGGGGTGGCATTAATTGGTACAACACTGCCCAGGCTAGACAAGTAGACAGACACAATCAGGCTGTCAGTCTTGGGATTTCTTATGTGCAAGTCTGACACCTGTAAATTCCATAATAATTGTATACTGTTGAATATGTAGAACCTCGGATAACCCCTAGATTTTAAAGCAGAACTTGGTAACAACAATTTTAAGTTAAAAAAACTGTCTAGAAATCATTTGGACGGTTCAACAACCTGTTCTGGGCTGGGTTTCCCGAAACCTTCTTAACGCTACGTCGTTCTTAAAGGGATAGTTCAGGATTTTAGACATGAATCTCTATAGCTTCCCCATAAGCAGTGTGGTGCATTGACCATGACTTACCCCCGACAGCGTCCTGTGAGCCGAGCTCCGGTCCAGTTTTGGTCAAGATGAAATTAGTCCGGCAAGTTTGCTGGGGTCACGGCAATAAAGTTTTTTTCTTCTCAAATCAATATGTGTTCAAAAGAGTGATATATTTGCAGCACAAAACCGCTGTCTACGGAGAGGTCAGACCTCGTAATGGCTTGGCACTATTTTCTTCCCCGTCATATCACTGCGCGCTGCCGCTACCTACAGCCAGCTGGGAGCCAGCTATTTCCCAGACGTAGTTTTGGTATTGAGGTCAAAGTTAACTTGCCTTGCGTTCGCTATACAATAGTGGGTAAGATAGTCACACAAGACGACTCGGCTACTTTTTCTTGTGCATGTTAGAGCTGACAGGGTGACCATTAGGCTTGGGTATCGAGTATCGAGTATCGATTGGAACCGGGACTAGCTTTGCGATTTTCCCGGAATCGTTCAAAAGTTAAAATTTCGATTCCTAGTTTCGATTCACAATCCGCCGACCGGAAGAAAAAAACAAACGCCAAAATAATAATAGCCTACTGCCAGGCAGCTGATAGGGCTCTAAGTCATTTCTAGCCCTATTCTGAACTGAAGTAACTACATAATCGATGTCAAACTGCCAAATGTTAACTTGCTGACACTTTAGTTAAACATTTGTAACGTACACACGGCATGGTAAATGCGTGTACTAGCACAGGTGTAAGCGTATATTGACTGTTATGCTAAACTGCGAACCGACACATTTTATGAGACGCTGTGTGAGTTGCCTTATTAACTCACACAGCGTCTCATAAAATTTATTCAGAGCAAACAACCCTGACGTTTAACCTTAAAAACGTACTTATATGATGTTTCCTTTATTAATTCTTCGGTATCTTGCAAGTTGCAACCATATTCCCTCGTCCTCTGCTCGTCCGTTTGAAAACTGCGCGCGATGCCGGCGAACGTAAAAACAAATATATTCATGAAAACACATTTACGAGCTGCCAACTCTCACGCATTTACCGTGAGACACACGCAATTAACACTTCTCACACCACGTTCTCACACCACACATCCATTTTCTCACGCACAATAAAATTGCGAAGCAAAGAGGACACGGAGACCGACAGACTAGACAGAGCAGTTACTTTATGATCTACAAAAAAATCTCAGCTCTCAGATTCTGTCAATTTTATTACGAAATTCAAACAATAAATACCGTTTTGGCGCTTGTAAATGTGACGTGACAGATCCCTAGCGCACGTGAACCGATCATCTCGATTCTAAAGCAGCTAATAATAAAAAAAACACGAACACTGTTGAAAGATACAGTAGGCTACAACTTACCTAAATGTATATTCCTCATTCATAATATCGATCAATCAGTGTTTTTTTATCAGCGTGAAGAGGTCAATAAGATAGCTGGAGAACAATTATGTCATATTTACCTCAGGAAAGCCATTTAATGAACATACTGTACTGTATAGGCTATAGCACATAGTTGGCAAGAAAAAAAGAGCTATAGAGAGTATTTTGCTAAATATGTGTACTATATTACATATTTATTATATTCGTACTTATATCATTAAATAAAGTTGTTATTATAATAAAAAAAAACCCACATATTTAATTTGAGTTATTTTTAACCTTAAATAATACTGCCAGGCAGCTGATAGGGCTCTCTGTATGTTTACAGCATAGGGTGAGTTGTTTTTTTCTTGAGAAAAATTAACGCCTATCTTGAGTAGCCTACCTAATATTTATCCAAATGAGTCAATATTAAATCAAATCACAATAACTGAATTGAAATGAAATAATAAAAAGGCGTAGCTTACCAGAAATTGTACCATGTAAACATTGTAACATGTTGTCACTAAACCTAATAAAATTCAGTTTAGTTACTAAAATGTTAGTGACAATCACAATACAATACACTTATTGTGATGCAATTTTTTTTATATTTCAATTGATGGAGAAGGTCAGACTATTTCCTTCAGAAAGACCGTTGGTTAGCTAGCTCATTTAAAATGTCCTAAAAAAGTTGTTTAAAATAGATTTGATATTTATGTTGTAGTTGAAAACAGCCCTGTGAGAAATTCATAGTAAATTTCATAAAAAGTTCATAGAATTAAAATTGATCTAAACTTTTTTGACCCTGCCTCTTAAAAGAATCGGAATCGAGAATCGTTAGGAACCGGAATCGAAACAAGGAATCGGAATCGGAATCGGAATCGTTCAAATTCAAACGATACCCAACCCTAGTGACCATCCTCGATTAAGTTTCCCTCAGGACTTTTTGTAAAAGCAAACATATAACCACACACCTCAGAATTCCGCAGGTTCTCTTAAAAGGCGTAAAAATCTCCCGAGCACGAGCACTGCCTTCCGCAATTCCTTCTTGAATAAAAAAAAACCAACAACATTGCGCGCTGCGCCTGCGTCAGACTGTTGTTGGCTGAACAGGATCTAAAATCGCGATAATCAAACACGGTTTTAATGATAATTAAATTTTAAACGATATTACTAACCGTCAGTACATTTTATCGTGGTTTATAGTGAAACCGGTAATCGTCCCATCCCTAGCCAGGAGAGAGGGCTGGCAAAAAGTAGCAGACAATTTAAATCCGTTAGATGTGGCCATGTTAGATGTTTTTTTATCACTTAATAGCCTATATATTTGTATTTTAATAATTGCATAATTACTTTGTTCATTGTAATGTCAGAGTCACCATACTAGAACATGGGAACAAACAAAAGTGAAGTACAAAAATATTCTACATAATGGTATTTTTTAGTTATATTATAGTCTCTTTTATAAAAGGCACTGTTAAATAAATGGCAACCAAGAAAAAGGCTGAGAAAAAGAAAGAAAAGATCTTAGTAGCCTACACTGTAAAATATTTTTTGCTGCATTAAATTAAGGCTGTATAGTCATTTCAACTGTTAAATCTTGAGTAATGATTAATTGCTTTGACTTGTGAAAGTGAAAACTGCTAAACTTCTGTTAATGTAAAAATATTTTGCCATGAGTTATTGATCACATTTTTCCAGAGTGTAGTTCATTGTAATGACATTGTGTTTTCCTCTTTTGAGCACTTTTACATAATACACCAACACTTGTACCAGTTCCCAAGAAAGTGGTGGCTGAAATATGTGCAGTAAGTGGACATTTTATAACTTTCCAAAGGAAAGAAAGTATAAGACTTTGTAATGTCCATTTGTTTCCATTGCACTGGACAGTGAATAAACCCTCTCAGATAACTGTCATATGGAGGAACTAGCCTACCTGCAAGTGCATAAAGAACTTTACTTAATTTATACTTGTATGCTTTATGGCTGCAATATAAGTTGCAGGATTCCACATCTACAGAAAGGCCTACAGAAGAGTCTGCACAGACAGAGGAGACATAGGCCTACAGGTGGGCAGTGTATAGCCAACTTTTCCTTTTTATTTGTTGCATGAGGCATGTGTCTAATATCTCTTGTTGCAGGCACTTGACCACTGGCTTTTCTTTACAAAGAACAATTGAAATAAAACTCAAGGAACTAAGCATATTTGTCTTTTATTAAACATTTAATGAAAAGTTTTTTTTATTTTTATTTTTTATGTTGTGTAATATGGCACATGCAACAATGTCACAGGCCCTGTCAGGTGTGCAACCATCAGACTTTTCAGACACTGAAATCTTCCCTTTAGCCAAAGTTCATTTCATTGTGTGCCCTTGTCCTGGCTAGAGCTGCAGTGTAACTGGTTTGGGTCAGGGAATGGGGTCATAAAACACCTGTCTGCAGGCAGGAACATGTCATAATCACCTATGAAGAAATGCAGTTCTGTTAGGATCAGCATAAGTGTATGTAATACAGTGAGCTTGATATTTAATTGTGGAACTTTCCTTACCACTTTCAAATAATGTGCATAAATATGAATCTCTGAAAATGCTTTAGTCATGCACAGATCCTGGCCATTTTGCTTTCACATTTGTGATATGGAAGATTTTAGTCAACTGCCTTTTTTTTTTTTTGATATATTACTAATCTGGAATATTAAGAATCCCAATAGTAACTGGGCTGCACATTTACATTGTGAACCCCCTTTCTGTTCACATAATCCCCTTCATTGAGTCCTTGATGGCAGTCTATGGTCTAGCTTATAGTCTATGGTACCAATCACGTTAGTGAAGCCAGAGTGACATACTGTAATCGGCATGGTCATGATTGCATGATCTTCATAAAAAATGATGATAGCCAAAAAAAAAAAAAAAAAACTGCTTTAAAAAAAACTGCTTTGCAACATTGGGTCTTAAGTGGCTTGGAAATGCCACAAAAAAACTAAAACAGTTTTTTAAACCTAAAAGCGGCAGGTAAACTCCGAATGACACGACAGACAGCACTTTCCATCAAGTTCTCCGCATCTCCAATAGTGTAAAGGAAAGAGCCACTCGCAAATGATCTTAGGGCAATACAAACAGTTTGTGCTGTAGTTAAAGCCCGACTCCGACAAGTCGAAAATAAATGTGCATTTCCAACAAATTAATAATGTCAACGACAATCTCACGAGAAAGTCACGAGAAAAAATATATATCTCAGAAAGTGCGCTGGACTTTCAGCTCCGCTTATGAAGCCGCAGTCTAATCCTGTTAACATGAAATAAGCTGCTCCCGAGCAGGTTTAAGCTTACGCACCTGTTGCTATGACAGCAAGTCCAGGATGAGCGTCGAAGAACCAAACAATCCAAAATCATGCCAAATCGCCAACAATCAAATCCAGCTAACTGAGTTAGCGACGTACGAAGAACGGGCCCCTGGTGTGTGAGTGAATATGAATGTGTGTGTCTCATCCTGTGATGGACCGGCCATTCTGTCCAGGGTGTTTTCCTGGCTCCGACCCGAGACGCTGGGAAAGACTCCAGCTTCTCCACGACCCTATAGGACAAGCTTCACTTCTGGAAAATGTATGGAATAGTTGGATGAATGTATGGATGTACAGTACAGTGAGGATTCTAGTCCTCCCTCTCTCTGCCACTCTTCTTTCCTCACCAATGTGTCTCCTTGATCCAAGTTTCCATGATCCAGACTAAAAATAGGACTGAAATTGCAATTAGTTGTGTTTGTAATTATTATTATTTAATTTCATTGTAAATATTCTGCTAATATTTTCAATTTCAATATAATCCTGGGGGTGTTATATTAGAGTATACTCACTACAAAAAACTAGACTACACCACTGGGTGGGCCTGTTGAAAAGTGGGGCCGTGCCTGAGCTACAGGACATCGTCTTTCAAAACATGACCTGTGCGAAAGAGAAAAAAAATGAATGCGTCATTGTACCTAGCACTTCTGAAAATGCACTTCCGAATGGGTCTCTGTCCCCAGCACATTGCAAACCAAATTGGCGCCCATGGGAGAATGGCAAGCCTTTTAGTACGTGGACAAAAAAAATCAAACAGCCAGGTACGTTTCTTTGCACAGTATGTCACAGGAGACTTCAATATGGCAATAATGGCAAAAAAGTGCTAGGTCGCCATCAATCAGAAGCTAGTCACAATGCTGCCGTTCGTGCTCTATACAGTACACATGCTCCCTGCCTGGTTTTCATAGATTAAAATAGCTTTTAAAATACGCCTACTGGCAATATTAAAGTGGTTTAAAACGTCTCCCCTGAAAACGCTATTGGTCTCCAATTAAAAAAGTTAAAGGAATATGAAAAACTTGTAAAACTAGCGCTTGGCCTAAAAAAAAATGTTTTTTCACTTTAATCCCTGTGCATTAAACTCCGAGATTTGAGAAGCTGTCGTCAGTGAAATAAAGGAAACACAGCAAAAGTTTAGGATTATACTGCTATGATATCATGGTAAAGATGAACTTTAACCACTGATTCTTCACATGCTCGTCCTTGGGCAGTGAAAATAAAACTGGCTTTACGTCACATTGTAGAGCACAGCGTCTTCTCAACATGATGCTATCCAGCATCCACAGGGATCAGCTGTGGTGTTTGAAGGGTTTCAAGTTTACCCTGGTGTCGGCAATATGCTAATGTTTTGTCTTGACGTCACAACTAAATGGCTTATGACTCGTTTGAAAAACGATTAGGCCTCAGAGGCCTCGTTTACACTGCAGGTCTTGATGCCCAATTCTGATTTGTTGGCTATATTAGTTGTTTTGTTTTTTTTGACCGTCCGTTTACACGTTCTTTCAATTGTGACCCATATCCGAATCATGTGTTTACACTAGCCATACTATCTGAAACATCGCGCATGCTTAAAGGGTTAAATTATCTTACACAGATGGACGAACGCAAAATATGTTTGATGCTAGCTCTGTTCGCCAAACATCACCATGATTATGAGGCGGAGGAGGACGAAAAGTGCAATCATTGCAGCCTGTGCATTTGCTTCAGTTATTGTGTGCGAGAGGGATCTCAGGACTGGTAGGAGTATATTGTGGCCAGCTTTAACGAGAAGCAGTGGGTCCGAAATTTTAGGATGAGCAAGCCAACCTTTGATATATGTTGTGTCAACGTTTGTCCACATTCCTCTCCTACTACGACACAACGTTTCGACAGGCCATCCGTCCCTTTACAGACGCGCATCGGGGTTGCTCTAGTCATTAAACCGCGGAGAAGTAGCCTAATGCCTCAGAAAATCCGATCTGCCTGTTTACATGACAGTCGCATTGGCACATATCCGATTTATATCTGATTTATTTTCACATATGAATGAGGCCTGAAACCGATCTCGAAATATCTGAATGCATGCACTTTTTTCCTGTTTACACTGTCATAGAACACATCCGATCTGTGTCACATGAGCAAAAAATCTGAATTGGGTTACATTTCACTTGTAAACGAGGCCTTAGAGCTGTTACACACTACATGAAAGGTCATTTTCAAAAATCCATAATGGGGCACTTTAATTTTCCTTGCTTTTATTTTGTGATTATTTTAATTCCTTACTGTGTAAATTGCCAAAGTGTATGACGTGCTATATAAATAAAACTAGGCCTTGCCTAATGTTGCATCACAATAAATAAATCAAATGGATGTAATTGATTGTGAGAGTGAATAAAGAATATGCTGATGTACATGGACTCAAGTCGCTTTTTTGGAATTTATTAAATTCAATAGCATTCATGTAAAATATAAATAATAAAATAGTGTAAAATGGGCTATAACACTGTAAAATGAAATTGCGGTATTGACATCATACTGTAAAATTAAATCGCGGTAAGGGCATCTTACTGTAAAATTGAATTGCGGTAAGGGCATCATACTGTAAAATTAAATTGCGGTAAGGGCATCTTACTGTAAAATTAAATTGCGGTAAGGGCATCTTACTGTAAAATTAAATTGCGGTAAGGGCATCTTACCGTAAAACACATTTACAGGTAAGCTACTGTAAAGGGGAACTTACAGTAACTTACTGGCAATAGTGCTGCCAGTAAGTTACCGCAAAAATACGATAAAATGTCTAACAGTGTATGTAAACTGAAAATTCACAGTTGCATGTCGTTGAAGAGAAAGACATAATAGAGTGTGTAAAAATGAACAAGCAACTGTGAATCTTCAGTTTACATGTCTCACATTTCTGCTGAAATAAATATACTGTATGAATACAAATTGTAAAAATTTACTTGGAAATGTCAATACTGTAGTACACAAAAATAAAATTAACATTTGTATTCATACAGTACATTTATCTGTAAATTTACCTAAAAAGCTCAGTGTGATACGCAAGAACATTCAGCGAGACAAAACTGACATTATTGTAAAGTATATAAAGCATATAAAGCAGCCAATGACAATAAAAAAAATTATAGAAAAATATATATACTGTATATATATAGCCTGTGTATAAAAGGGTTTTCTGTTAGAACGGTGTCGTGTTAGCGGCCCTTAAGTTCATAACTAATGATCGTTGCGATGGAAGTGAAACAATCAATAACTTTATTAGTGTAATTATAATTTTGATACGCAGTATATTTTAAAAGGTGATTACTTTGTAATTTGTCGTAATTATATATAAATGTGCCAATTTACAGTGACACAAAAGAAATTCTTGGTTTGAAAATGTTAATACAAATAATAGTTCTAAATGGTTTTTACCTTTTTCTAGATGGGTAGCGAAATGTACCTTAGGTCTACCCGAAAAACTCTAAAAACACATGTTTATTTCATTTGTAGCCTTTCTTTGTTCTATTGTATTTATTTGTGCTATATATGTGTAATTTGATTATTTGTTAAAATTACAAATGACTTGCTTCTAGCCTCTGACCTGCTCCTCAATACTAGTTTTACTTGATGACGTTAGTGCTGTCTCCACTGTTATGCTGATGATACTCAGTTAGGCAGTGTTGGGTGTAATAAAACAATACTCTTTGAAATCATCATTGTATTGGATTGTTTTAAACACTAAATATTTTACTTAAAACATTCCTCAGACACTTATTCAGTTATTTATAATATATGTTGTTCAAAAAAATCAAAAGTAGTTTCAATGTAGCTAGCTACTTTTTGATAGTAACTTGTAGTGTAGCTAACTACTTTTCCAAAAGGGTAGCTTGACTGTAGTTTAACTACTTTAACTTACGAGTAGCTTGTCAAACTACAGTTTCAGAGTAGCTTCCCCAACACTGCAGTTAGGTTATACTTTTCATCATATAGACCCGGGGCCCATTCTTCGCACGTTGCTTAAAACATCCGAGATCAAATTACACATCCAAGATGATATCATCATGCTAATCATGATCTGGCTAATTAGGTTCTTCGAACACACTTGCCGGATATGATTAGTATCGCTGGATTGAGTTATCTGAGATAATTGTGCGTTCATGCGCTGGTTTAAAAGGGGATATGTATCGATAGTAGAAACATTGATCAGCAACGCTGCTATTGGCTGCTCAGCGTGGCCAAAGAGTGCGTAGCTTTTCTTCTCAGCCGAGCAAGAACTAATAGTCGAATTTTATTCGGAATTTTAATGTTTAATTAAAACGCAAGGGAACACCTCAAAGTCTGCAAAAGCCAGGAGAGAGGGCTGGCAAAAAGTAGCAGACAATTTAAATCCGTTAGATGTGGCCATGTTAGATGTTTTTTTTATCACTTAATAGCCTATATATTTGTATTTTAATAATTGCATAATTACTTTGTTCATTGTAATGTCAGAGTCACCATACTAGAACATGGGAACAAACAAAAGTGAAGTACAAAAATATTCTACATAATGGTATTTTTTTGTTATATTATAGTCTCTTTTATAAAAGGCACTGTTAAATAAATGGTTATCTGTTTATAAAAGCAACCAAGAAAAAGGCTGAGAAAAAGAAAGAAAAGATCTTAGTAGCCTACACTGTAAAATATTTTTTGCTGCATTAAATTAAGGCTGTATAGTCATTTCAACTGTTAAATCTTGAGTAATGATTAATTGCTTTGACTTGTGAAAGTGAAAACTGCTAAACTTATGTTAATGTAAAAATATTTTGCCATGAGTTATTGATCACATTTTTCCAGAGTGTAGTTCATTGTAATGACATTGTGTTTTCCTCTTTTGTGCACTTTTACATAATACACCAACACTTGTACCTGTTCCAAAGAAAGTGGTGGCTGAAATATGTGCAGTAAGTGGACATTTTCTAACTTTCCAAAGGAAAGAAAGTATAAGACTTAGTAATGTCCATTTGTTTCCATTGCACTGGACAGTGAATAAACCCTCTCAGATAACTGTCATATGGAGGAACTAGCCTACCTGCAAGTGCATAAAGAACTTTACTTAATTTATACTTGTATGCTTTATGGCTGCAATATAAGTTGCAGGATTCCACATCTACAGAAAGGCCTACAGAAGAGTCTGCAGAGACAGAGGAGACATAGGCCTACAGGTGGGCAGTGTATAGCCAACTTTTCCTTTTTATTTGTTGCATGAGGCATGTGTCTAATATCTCTTGTTGCAGGCACTTGACCACTGGCTTTTCTTTACAAAGAACAATTGAAATAAAACTCAAGGAACTAAGCATATTTGTCTTTTATTAAACATTTAATGAAATTTTTTGTTTTGTTTGTTTTTTTGTCAATGTTGTGTAATATGGCACATGCAACAATGTCACAGGCCCTGTCAGGTGTGCAACCATCAGACTTTTCAGACACTGAAATCTTCCCTTTAGCCAAAGTTCATTTCATTGTGTGCCCTTGTCCTGGCTAGAGCTGCAGTGTAACTGGTTTGGGTCAGGGAATGGGGTCATAAAACACCTGTCTGCAGGCAGGAACATGTCATAATCACCTATGAAGAAATGCAGTTCTGTTAGGATCAGCATAAGTGTATGTAATACAGTGAGCTTGATATTTAATTGTGGAACTTTCCTTACCACTTTCAAATAATGTGCATAAATATGAATCTCTGAAAATGCTTTAGTCATGCACATTGTGAACCCCCTTTCTGTTCACATAATCCCCTTCATTGAGTCATTGATGGCAGTCTATGGTCTAGCTTATAGTCTATGGTACCAATCACGTTAGTGAAGCCAGAGTGACATACTGTAATCGGCATGGTCATGATTGCATGATCTTCATAAAAAATTATGATAGCAAAAAAAAAAAAAAAAAACTGCTTTAAAAAAAACTGCTTTACAACATTGGGTCTTAAGTGGCTTGGAAATGCCACAAAAAAACTAAAACAGTTTTTTAAACCTAAAAGCGGCAGGTAAACTCCGAATGACACGACAGACAGCACTTTCCATCAAGTTCTCCGCATCTCCAATAGTGTAAAGGAAAGAGCCACTCGCAAATGATCTTAGGGCAATACAAACAGTTTGTGCTGTAGTTAAAGCCCGACTCCGACAAGTCGAAAATAAATGTGCATTTCCAACAAATTAATAATGTCAACGACAATCTCACGAGAAAGTCACGAGAAAAAATATATATCTCAGAAAGTGCGCTGGACTTTCAGCTCCGCTTATGAAGCCGCAGTCTAATCCTGTTAACATGAAATAAGCTGCTCCCGAGCAGGTTTAAGCTTACGGACCTGTTGCTATGACAGCAAGTCCAGGATGAGCGTCGAAGAACCAAACAATCCAAAATCATGCCAAATCGCCAACAATCAAATCCAGCTAACTGAGTTAGCGACGTACGAAGAACGGGCCCCTGGTGTGTGAGTGAATATGAATGTGTGTGTCTCATCCTGTGATGGACCGGCCATTCTGTCCAGGGTGTTTTCCTGGCTCCGACCCGAGACGCTGGGAAAGACTCCAGCTTCTCCACGACCCTATAGGACAAGCTTCACTTCTGGAAAATGTATGGAATAGTTGGATGAATGTATGGATGTACAGTACAGTGAGGATTCTAGTCCTCCCTCTCTCTGCCACTCTTCTTTCCTCACCAATGTGTCGCCTTGATCCAAGTTTCCATGATCCAGGCTAAAAATAGGATATTTTTATTCTGCTAATATTTTCAATTTCAATATAATCCCTGCAGAAATGCACAGTTTGCCATAATTCTGATTTGAATGAGCTTTGATCAGTTTTGAAAGCAGTGTGTTAGCATTGGAAAAATCTGCTGCAAATATCTAGTGTTTTGCAGAAGGTGAAGTATGAATGACAAAAGTGTTCATGGATTTTGGGAAATGTGGTCATTGAATGCATTTTGTGTGAAAGCAATGAAAAAATATTCACAGTTTGGCAAAGACTTCTGTTTCACTGAATGTGTGAAGAGTTTTAAGATGAGGCTTCAGTATCGACCGATGCTTGTTAGCAATTGAAAAAACTAATGCACACATTTATTCTGATGTGTTATTTCAGTAGCAGAAGTTCAGCTATATAAATGAAAAATAAAATAAGAGTCTCTGTAACATCTCACTGTTACTGATTTATCATCTAGCTCAATGTATTCTGGGTAAAATCTCTCTACAGTCTATTCTGAAACATCAACACAGTTTCACTGATGAGTTATAACCAACCCTAAACCCAGGATAGAGCGTCTGAGTGAATGTGGTCTGGACTGTGTGGATGAGGCTCATTGTGTCAGAGACGCTGTAGAAGGACAGAGTTCCTGCACTGTGATCCACATACACTCCTATTCTTCTGCTGACGGACTTTACAGGGAGAACAGTGCGTATGTTATTGTGCCAGAATGAGTATCTGGAGGAAGAGCAGAACAAACTCCAGGACTCATCATTACCTCCAAACACACACTCATTACCCCATCCCTTCCTGCAGATGCTCTTATATGACACTGATATATACACACCATTATATCCACTCCACTCAATCTCCCAGTAACAGCGTCCACACACACTCTCTCTACACAACACCTGACGCCAGTGATCAAATCTGTCAGGATGATCAGGATACGACTGTTGTGTGTCAGTGTCAGTAATCACTCTGTTCCTCTCAGACAGACTGAGGCGTTTATACACTGTGTTCAGATCCAGAGTCAGCTGATGGGAATCTGATGGAGAGAAAATACATCAGAATCAGGAATTTTTAATCTGTCTGATCTTTTAATGTATTTGAACAATCAGGGTATATGCAGGAATCATAGAGATGAATTTACTACCTTTTACTACCTTTTTTACCACCTCCACAATATTTTTTACTACCATCACGACATCAAGCAGCAGCCCTTTTTTGGGGGTGTGGTGGGGTGGGCGGGGTATGTAAAGCACCACTTACTATAAGGTATAAGTGTGACACTGTCACACCCATCATACAGTACATATTAGGTACACTAATGTTTAATTGTTATCATTAAGTAGGCCTATTGTCATTGTCAATTATGTTTTTTTTGTAGTGTCGAGTTGAGTTTCAGTTGTCCTTATCTTAACCCTAGCCCTTGAGTTATCCTAACCATAGCCCTTAGCCCTAATAAGGTGAATAATAATCTTGGCACTTTGTCATTGCTATCAACTCCGACTCACTCAGGGCTCGACATTAAGCCTTTTCATGTGCTTGTCCTCTGGACAAGTAAATCTGTCATTCACTTGTCCGAGTAAAAAAGTTGCTTGTCCGGAATGTTTTTGGTGTGTGTGTGCTGTAAATATAATTTATTCTGAAGAAATATCCTCATCTGTGTTAAATCAGCTCTGATATATTTAAATCTGCATATTGTCATATCTGCACCTTTAAAGGCCCCCCCCCCCCCCCCAAATCTTATTCAATGTATGCTTAATCTTTAGTTTTAAATTTTATCAATAGATTAAATTGGAATAGCCTAATAAGATACTATAGGGCTGTTGTTACCCTAGGAAGGGCTGATCAAATTAAATCCTTTACACTGAAAATGTACAACTGCATTAAATAATGTTATGAATATGAGATCGTTTAAAATATTTTTGAATATACAAATAAGAAACGTTGGAAAGAATGATACTTTTAAACATGAAAGTAAACCGCCAGTAGGAGGCGTCAGGCGACCGTCTTTATGAGCGAGTCATTGAGTCATTCATTCAAACGATTCGTTCAAACAACTGATTCATTCAAGAATGAGACATGTTTATGAATGGGACATTGAATCTTTGACTCAGCCAATTCGTTCAAAACGCTGAATCATTCAGTAATGAAACACGGTGAGATGCGTTACTGTTCTGCTGTGATCTTTGTTTGGAACTATTTTTTCTGCTGAAACAGAACAAAAACAGTCAATATTGTGTCTAAAATGTAAGTAACTTAGTTTGAACTGTTTATTGAACTGTTGTATCAAAAGCAATGTCACATTTTCAGTCGTGATGGTACTCAAAAAAACAGCACTCGTCGTGTGAGGTTGCTAAACTGTATCATATGTTAAAAATATTAAAACACATTTTGAATTTTGGCACTGGCAGTAACGTTATGTTGTTAACGGAGTTTAAACTGAGTTTACATTTGTTTGGATTTCTCCTCGAGAGGCTGCGCGAGCCTCAACAGCGCAACCTTGTTACCGTCAGTAGCCTAATACATCCACTCGCAACTTACAATAAATATAAATACAATCAGAATCATTCTCTCATTTTAGTGATTCCCTAGTTATTTATACATTTTTTGTTATTGACGTTTAATTAGGCTACTTGTCCGGTCGGGCAAGTAAAATTCTCTTTTACTTGTCCCTTCAAAAAATCCACTTGTCCCGGACAAGCGTTAATGTCGAGCCCGTCAGGTCCTGTTAGCACCGTATATATATTTTTTAATTATGCTAGATGAAGTTAAAATATGGAGACACAAATATTAAGCAAAAAAATGGAAACTCATATATTGAGGTGGTGATGAAAAATTTACTACCAAGTCAAATTGCGTTTGTTACCTTTTACTACCTTTCAAGGGCCTTAATTTTGGTAGATTATTTTTACTACTTTTACTACCTTTTACTACCGCGCGGACACCCTGACAATGTATCATCAGTGTCTCAGTGCAGCTGATCAGATATCCTGTGCAAATCATCATTTACATGATCAATTATAAAACTCTTCTATCATGTTTATTTCTCCTTCTACAGGAAGAACATGAACACATTCAGTGAGTTTTTCTGCTTGTTTCTTAGTGACTTACATTGTAGGAAGTCGTTCCTGGTCTTGTGATTCATGTTGGTGAATGTGACTGTGGAAATAAACAGACATGAACAGTGTGAAGAGAAATGACAAGATAAAATACATCCATTTCTAAGACGTTTCTAATCTGATATTAGATGATGCAGGACTCATTTCTGAGAACAGAAGAATCTCCAGATGCCTCATATATAAAACACACGTATCGGATTCAATCCTAAATTTCAATGGATTTCAATTTCAATATAAACATAAGTATTTATTACTTCTAAACCATCAAGGGATGTTTGTGGCTGTTCTGTAGAGTTGATGCCCTTGAATTAAAGATGAACTGTGATTTATAAAGTGGGATTTTGTTTTATAAATCATAGGAACATTTCAGAAACTGTTGTACGTTCATATTTCGGATCATTCTCCACACGTCTGTAAACGAGGCGCAGGACTTTACCTCTATCAGAGATCTTCTTGATCTCCTCTTCGCAGAAATCCTCCAGTTTGTCTCTCAGCTGACGGACAGATTCTCTCACGACATCAAAAGAGGAGAGAGAACTGAAGGAAACGTCGGGTTCGTCTGTAGATTCAGGAGGTGCTGAGAGAGACTGGAAACTCTACAGAAAACAGAAATCAAAACTCATCATCTCCACACTTCAGCCAATAACCTGCACTATATCAGATCTGAGCGGCTCTTGTTGACTTCACTTCTCTTCAGTGACTCGCTTCAATCCAGCACTTTCACACAATCAGCACATTCTTCTCATATTCATCATTTAATGCTACAAACTCTAGTATTTCACACTTACACTCCTTGTGAAAAAGAAAGTACCGTACTTGTAATGATGTTTTATTAACAAGGTTCGGGAGGAGCACGTTCAGATAATTAACACAAGTGGAAAGCACTCAGCAATCAATGGTAAGAGGTGCATATATACTCCACAGTCTCACCTCATTCCATTGACAGTTTTTGCAGCAATGTCTCAATCAAGCTCCTCTTCCAACGAAGACGCAAACATCTCCAGGGATGCACCTTCGCACTCCGCCGATCCGATGGTCATCCCTCCTACGCCGGTCGTCGCACTTGAGCCCCCGGCTTCTCCTCGCGGCCGCACACCGGCCCGATCAGCCCGGCGCTCTACAAGACGCCGAGACCAGTCTTCGCCGCCCCCGGCAAGACTCCCATTTTCTTCCCCAGCTTCCTCCTACCGCTCGGCCGTCCCGACGATCCCACCCATCGGGAAATGGACCGTAGCTGGACTAAGGCAAGCGCTGGGTAACTCAGACTTACAAGCTTCAAGGAAAATGAATAAAGCGGAGCTGTATGCTCTGTATGTCTCCCTTCAGTCAACTCCCAAGACGACTCCCAGGCAGAGCAAAGCCCGCCGGGCTCAAAATCCGCCTGCCCAGTCTCCACCGTCGTCTTCCCGCACAGGACGCGGCTCGCTTCGGCCTTTGAGTCGCCGCAGCAACAGGCCCTCAGCGAGCCTGGGCCAAGCTCCAGATTTCGCCATGGCAGGTCCACTACCACCTTTCGATGAGGCCCAGCCCTCCACCTCTGCTTCCGCTGCCGCAGCGCCGCATGCAGCCGGGCCCAGAGGCCTCCCCACAGCCGCTCAGTTTTATTCTCCCGCGGTTCATAACCCTTTTCCGTTTCAGTGGCCTCCAGCTCCAGTGGCAGACACTAGCGCGAAGCTATCGCCGCTAGCACCACAGGTCCACCAATGTCAACAGTCCTACCCATCAGGTTACAACCCCGCCCATTTCCAGTGGCCTGCAGCTGCAGTAACGCAAACGAGCGCAGGCCCGCCTCCGCTTGCAGCTCAAGCTCACAGTGCTTTCTATCATCCCTCACATCCTCCTACTAACTTTCCTTTTCAATCTTCAACAGGTCTTCCAATTGCAAGGGCACCGCTGTCATTCGCAGCCCCGGATTATACCTTTCCCAGCTCTACCATTCAAAATAAATCACCCTATTCTCTCTTCACAGCCACTCCGATGCCCGTGCCGTCCAACGCAGTTGCTATGGAACCCCCACCAGTTTCCCAATCCATCCGCGCTCAGATCCTCTCAGGTGCGGACGTAGACTTATCTTCTCTGTTGTCTCTCCTCCCCGCAGCTGAATCAGACCGTCAAGTGGACTGCGGTGATTTTTCAGTTACTTTAAAAAACACGAACACACACTCATCTCGCGTCCTTTCATTTCCCGAATTCACGATCGCTTTTTCACGTTTCACTGAAATCATCTGTTCAGCCTTCCCCCATAGGCGGCGCGAACTGAACGATTACCAAGCAGTCATTGCCGAACTCGCGCTGTCCTATGGGGGCGGGCATTTCTACACGTACCATAAACTTTTTTCTGCCAAAAGTGCCGTGCGAGTCGCGCAATGGAATCAGTGCACATACTGGGGTGCACTTGACTCGGATCTCCACAGCAGGGTATTTTTAGGCTGCAAAAACATCACCTGTGCAGTTTGCAGGTCAGTGGCGCACCCAACCGCATCATGCCCACAGGTTAACCCTTCTCTTCCCTACGTGGGAATAAGCAATGCTAAATCCACCAGCTATGTGCCGCGTGCTGCAACCACTAGCGCCATACAGGACTCTGCTTTCGATGAAAGCAGGCAGCCTTGCAATCATTTCAACGCGGGCAAATGTCAAAGATCGCGCTGCCGGTTTATGCATATCTGCAGCTTTTGTGGCGGCGCCCATGCTCGCATTGTATGTCCAGTCTTCAAGTCTGTGAATAAAAAATCAAAAAATTATTGGGAGACTCCTGTGAATATTTCGCGCATGCACTTCGAACTAGCTCATCACCCGGACGCCGAATTTACTGATTATCTGCTGTCAGGTTTAAAAAACGGCTTTAAACCCGGCTTAGAATGCCCGCTTTCCCAAAACATCATATGTAATAATCTCCAATCCGCCCTTATAGAACCTGAGGTTGTAGACAAACTGATCAAAAAAGAAGTCGAGTCAGGCTTCATGATCGGTCCGTTCGACAATCCTCCATTTAATCTGTTTCGCATCAGCCCCATTGGAGTGGCTACAAGGAAATTCTCGGGTAAAAAACGTCTAATAATCGACCTGTCAGCCCCGCATAATTCCCCGTTTCCAAGCATAAATAGCTTGATCCCTCTCGATGAATTTTCGCTCAAATACCACGACATAGATCAGGCTATCGACATGATCAAAATCGCAGGTCGGGGGGCTTGGCTTGCAAAACTCGACGTTACATCTGCTTTCAAAGTAATGCCTATCCATCCAGGTTCATGGCACCTATTTGGAGTGCGCTGGCTCGGGAAATATTATTTTGCAGTACGTTTAACATTCGGATGCAAAAGCAGCCCGAAAATATTTGACATGCTATCAGAAGCTGTTTGCTGGATCTTGTCGAACAACTACGCCATTCCATACCTCATTCACCTGTTAGACGATTTTCTAATAATCTCGCCTCCCGATGCTATCCCAGCCGCGCACATCCTCACGGTACAAAACGTTTTTTCTGAGCTAGGGATTCCTATCGCACAGGAAAAAACCATGGGCCCTGCAACATCTATCGAGTTCCTAGGAATTAATTTGGATTCAGACAAATTCCAAGCATCCCTCCCCAAAGAAAAAATCGACAGAATAATCCTCGTCTCTTCTACTTTCCTTGAAAAATCTAATTTTTCAAAACGCGAACTTCTGTCCCTGCTTGGACATCTAAACTTCGCAATGCGCATCATCCCACAGGGCCGCCCCTTCATCTCGCATCTCCTCTCACTCGCGTCCTCCGTCCACTCACTAGAAGATCGCATTTCCGTAACTCAAGCTTGTCGCGACGAGCTTAGGCTATGGTTAACATTTCTAAAACAGTGGAACGGCCTATCTTTTTTCTACAACAACCTCGTTTCATCCCCCACCGACATCCAATTGTTTACAGACGCCGCCCCCTCAATAGGGTTCGGGGGATTTTATCAAGGTCGTTGGTTTGCAGCTCCGTGGCCACCTCAGCTCCAGGACACATCTCAATCCTCAGCTCTATTCGAGCTTTACCCTCTCGTCGTAGCAGCTTTCCTGTGGGGGAAAGAATGGGCCGCTAGTAGCGTTTTAGTGCATTGCGACAATGACGCAACAGTGCATTGCATTAACAAAGGCCGTTCCCATTCACCCGCTCTGATGCCACTCTTAAGGCGTCTCCTCTGGATTTCAGCTTGCGACCAATTCATTATCATTGCTAAACACATCCCTGGGTCAAAAAACCAAATCGCTGACTCTCTGTCTCGTTTTCTGTTTCAGAAATTCAGGATGCTGGCTCCAGAGGCGGATCAATTCCCAACTCCAGTTCCTCGTTATTCAGAACTAATATTCCCGTAACCCACCCGTTAAAACCCCTGCTTGACGCATCACTCGACTCTATCCTCCAAGCAGTATCTCCCAGGACCCTTCAATCCTACGTTACTGCTTGGAGATGTTTTAAAACATTCCATGTCTCTTATAACTTGCCTTTCCCTGATTTTTCTCTTCTTTCAATCACCTCTTTTATCTCCTACCTTAACATCATTAAGGGTCTACAAGTCGGGTCCATCAAAGGTTATTTGAGCGGCATCCAGTTTTTCCATAAATTGATGTACGGCGCTCCTTCCACGGAGATAAACAATTCACAAACCTCCCTCCTGATTAAAGGGATTCAAAGATCCCAGCCCACCCGCCCCGACGCCAGACAACCTATAACGCTAGACATTCTCACCAAATGTATTCAGGCCCTCCGCACAGGCTACCAGCCCCTCGGTTCCGCTCGTACACTCGATGCTATGTTTATCCTAGCCTTTTTCGGTTTTCTTAGATGCTCGGAACTCGCCATTACTTCTAAATTCGACCCAAAAATCCACCCTACCATCTCAGACTTATCAGTACTAGACGGCGAAACCATTTCATATTTGATTAAACAAAGTAAAACTGACCAAACCAAAAAAGGTCATTTCATCTACATTTTTAACCTCGCTTCGCAAATCCAACCATACCAGTCAATTCTGGCATATCTGCAATGGAGAAGTTCCCAGGCTAAATCTGCCCTGGAACCCCTGTTTTTAGACGAATCCAAAAAACCTGTGACACGTTTTTGGTTCCAGAAACATCTCAAATCTGTTCTCCAACAGTCAGGCATTTCAGCAAAGAATTTTTCAAGTCACTCATTCCGCATCGGGGCAGCAACTTCAGCAGCCCAAAAAGGCCTCTCCCAACAGCAGATTCAAACCCTTGGGAGATGGTCCTCCGATGCTTTCCGAAGCTATATCAGGACGAACCGGTTCCACATTAAAAAAGCTCACCAAACCCTCATCGAGTGAGTTTATTAAAAAAAAAAAAAAAAAAAAAAAAAAAAAAACTCTATCCCCTCCTTCTCCTCTTTCCGTCCAGCGAACATTGGTCTCACAGCGGACGGAGTGAGAACTTTCCCAGTAGAGCACTTACGTTTTCTCTTTCATCCAGCGATGCAGTGTGAGAAAATCTCCTGGGCAAGCACTCATTTTCCTGTTTCCTCTTTCTGTCTAGTGAGCATTGATCTCTCAGTGGACGGAGTGAGAACTTCCCCAGTAGAGCACTTACGTTTTCTCTTTCATCCAGCGATGCAGTGTGAGAAAATCTCCTGGGCAAGCACTCATTTTCCTGTTTCCTTTTCCTGTTTCCTTTCCATCCAGCGAGCATTGGTCTCACAGCGGACGGAGTGAGAACTTTCCCAGTAGAGCACTTACGTTTTCTCTTTCATCCAGCGATGCAGTGTGAGGAAACCTCCTGGGCAAGCACTCACTTTCCTGTTTCCTCTTTCTGTCCAGCGAGCATTGGTCTCACAGCGGACGGAGTGAGAACCTTCCCGGTAGAGCACTTACGTTTTCTCTTTCATCCAGCGATGCAGTGTGAGAAAATCTCCTGGGCAAGCACTCATTTTCCTGTTTCCTTTTCCTGTTTCCTTTCCGTCCAGCGAGCATTGGTCTCTCAGCGGACGGAGTGAGAACTTTCCCAGTAGAGTACTTACGTTTTCTCTTTCATCCAGCGATGCAGTGTGAGAAAATCTCCTGGGCAAGCACTCACTTTCCTGTTTCCTCTTTCTGTCCAGCGAGCATTGGTCGCACAGCGGACGGAGTGAGCTCTTTCCAGTCGAGCACTTACGTTTTCTCTTTCATCCAGCGATGCAGTGTGAGAAAATCTCCTGGGCAAGCACTCATTTTCCTCCTTTCTGTTTCCTCTCTGTCCAGCAAGCATTGGGGCTTAGCGGAAAAGCGCAAATCTTCCCGATCGGTCTCTGTAAACTACAACCGCTCCTCGTCCGCAGACCAACAGGGGCCGTCAGTCCAGACAGTGAGCCACCATTACGGGCCTCCCCGGTCAAGCATCCAGGCCCCTTCTCGAGATGCCAGCCCGCCAAACTCGGCACTCATTTGGGGGGTCTTTAGTCCGGCGGCTGTCCTCTGCTTAACCTTTGGGGGGAGCACTCTGGGTTCGGGCCGAACTCCGAGCTCGGAGCCCTCCCTCCGGACAGCACGCCAAATACGCATTAAACTTACCCCTTCAAATTATATGTAAGTGTGAACTCGTGAAATGATGTTTTATTAACAAGGTTCGGGAGGAGCACGTTCAGATAATTAACACAAGTGGAAAGCACTCAGCAATCAATGGTAAGAGGTGCATATATACTCCACAGTCTCACCTCATTCCATTGACAGTTTTTGCAGCATCCCTCCACCACCCCTTCTCCACACTTCTAGTCCTAAAAACACTTACATACGGGGGGAGCACTCTGGGTTCGGGCCGAACTCCGAGCTCGGAGCCCTCCCTCCGGACAGCACGCCAAATACGCATTAAACTTACCCCTTCAAATTATATGTAAGTGTGAACTCGTGAAACAGAAATAATATACTTTAAACATACATAAGTGCAGATTGGCTGTAATGTTTTCAGAAACTTAATTGCATGTTATTTGCAGTTAAATGAATGTGGAATAGTTTAATGTTTTTATTAAATGCAAATAGCTGAGCTTTAGAGTGTTTTTTTGCCCTGCTTAAGTTAGTCTCATTCTGCTCTCATGAAATGTTTCTCTGTGAGTCTCTTGCTCAAGTCCACTATGATCCAGTTCTTCTAGATCTCTGTTACCTGCAGGAACTGGATGTGATGGTGTGTGTGTGAAAGCTGCTCCAGCTCAGCGTCTCTCCTCCTCAGATCATTGATCTCCTGCTCCAGTCGCTCCAGTCGTCCTTCAGCTCGACTCACTGCAGTCTTTTCCTGATCTCTGATCCGCTGTGTCGCCTCAGAGCGGCTTCTCTCAATGGAGCGGATGATCTCAGTGAAGATCTTCTCACTGTCCTCCACTGCTGTGTGTGCAGAGCGCTGTTACACACACATCACAATCACACAGTGAGTTCAGTGAGTCCAAACTGAGACGTCTCACACTTCTCTTCTTCTCCAGACTCACCTTATGAGACTCCACAGCCTCTCTCAGCTGATGAAGATCTTTCTGTCTCTGCTGGATTCTCTGACGGATCTTCATCTGCGTCTCCTTCAGCTGTTTCTGGAGGACAAACCAATAACAGCAAATGACACATAAAACTACTATCACACAATAAGGGTTAAAGATCTAGCATGGCAAGTTTATACTGTAGGTTCAAACCACAGATCAGTGAAGTTTGATGTTATTGACGTCATCATCTTTGATTTGGGCTCTGCGTACATGAGTTGATCAATGATTTGATTTGATTTGATTTGTCAATCAAAATTGGTCCTTTAAAAAAAATTATACTTTTAAAAATAGCAATCCTTTAAAAAAGTATATGTGAATAATATACTTTAAAAGAATATACTTAATTGTGAACTGAACGTAATTGTTTACAGACACATAGTTGCATGTTAATTGCCATGAAATGAAAATGTATTATAGTTTAAATGTATATTTATATTTAAAGCAATTAGCTGAACTTAACAGTGATTTCTAAGTACTTCTTCAAATGTTATTTCATAATTACTTCTATTGTTTTTAAAATATAGTTAAAGTGTACTGTCATATGTACAGACAAGCATTTATGATATATACTGTAATAATGAAGTTGTACATTAAAAATATAATAACATTAAATATATTGAATAACACACTACAGTTGTAATTATAATCAAGTACTTTACATGTGCTTTAGTATGTCAACACATCAAAATAAGAAATAAGTGTACTTCTTTAAAGCACGGAGCAAAAGTGTCACATTGAAATATAAAAAATTATTAAAAGGTACTTTAAAGTAAAACCTTTAATTTGACATTACAAAGTGTATTTATTAAGTGAAACAGTCATGAAAATGTACTCTCTTTAAGTGCACTTAAATGGCCTTTCATTTCATTAATATTATATCTACAAGTACAGTTTTTTTTTTCAATATGCTTTTAATTTGAAGTACACTACAAGTGCACGTTAATACAATTATTCACACTTCATTTTTAAACCACTAGTGGTTAAGATTACTTCTATGTTTTTTCAAATTTTTGGAGCTTGAAACTTTTGTACCCCATTGACTTTCAATGTATAGAGTAAAATAGACAAGACAGATATATCATCTTTACAATTTACAGAAGAAAGTGAGTCAAACCGGTTTGGAACAACATGAGTAAATGAGTGAGTAAATAAAGACACTTTCATTTCTGCGTGATCAATCTCTCTCAGCTCATACCTGTGTCTCTGTCCTCTGTGCTGAAGCTGATACAGTGTTGTGATTTTTATGTTGACTCTCCTTACACCACACACAGATGCACTGTTGATCAGTGATCCAAAACATTTCTAGCTCTTTATCATGTTTACGGCAGATCATGTCCTGCAGTCGTCCAGTGGCATCAATCACTTTGTGTGGTTTACGAGAGTGATATTCCTCATGACGGTCAAAATGAGTTTGACAGTAAGATTCCTGACACACCAGACAGGACTTGACGGCTTTGTATTTTCTTCCAGTACAGACGTCACACTCCACGTCTCCAGATCCAGCGTAACAGTCAGCAGGAAGTTTAGTCTTCTTCAGTTTCTCCACCACTTCAGCTAGCATGGTGTTTTTACCTAAAGCAGGTCTTGGACTGAAGGTCTGTCTGCACTGAGGGCAGCTGTAGACTCTCTTCTCATCCTCCTGATCCCAGCAGTCTGTAATACAGATCTTACAGTAACTGTGTCCACAGGGAATGGTCACTGGTTCCTTCAGGAGATCCAGACACACTGAACATGTGAACTCATCCTGATCCACTGAAATTCTGGCTTCTGCCATTTTACTGCATGAATACAGAGAGACACAAACACACAACAGCTCAACAACACAAGTCTCTGTTTCTCTGAACTGAGGAGTTGAAATAGTTTCCTGGCTCTGTGTTTGAGTGACGTGTGTAAAATAGGCGTGTCTGTAAAGCAGCTTCCTCGTTCACACACACACTTTACTGCTGTGTTTACTGTGTGTGTCCTTCAAGTGGAGTCGAAAATATCATAATTACGAGTTCCGAGCTCATGAATGATAGAGCGAAGATTTAGGCTACTCACGAATGCATGTTTCTATATGAAGAGTTCAGATGCAAAAACCTCTAAATGCCATCTGAAATGTTCTTATAGAATGATCATTTTTATCAAGCCCATATATTTAAATTCAATAATTTCACTTAAATGGCAATGAAGATTACCTATTAATTGTCATTTAAGGGAAATTACTGAACTTTACGGAGCCCCTAAAGGGACGTGGTTGTGGAATTTGTTTTAGGATGGGAGAGTTGTTGTTTGTTTTTTTTTATCTTTTGCGTTCCCACGCAAAACTTTTGCGTTCCCTCGCAAAGATATTTGCGTTCCCCCGAGAAACTTTGCGTTCCCTCGCAAAGATATTTGCGTTCCCCCGAGAAACTTTGCGTTCCCTCGCAAAGATATTTGCGTTCCCACGCAAAAACTGTGAGCTCAGACAGACATTTCCGGTTTAATGTCCAGTTGGCAGTGGTTCAGACAGCTCTGTACGCTCACAATGGAGCAGTTTATAGAGGTTTACTTTGAACTTGGACTCAAATACAAAGAAATGCAGGCAGTGCTTAGTTCGAGGCACGGTTTTGACATAAGTGAAAGACACCTGAAAAGGATATTACGCGAAAGAGGATTGTTTCGACGAAAAAATGACTCGAGCTTAGTGGACCTTATTGATTTCATCCGTAATCAGCTGCAGTTCTCTGGGCAACTTCATGGGTACCGATGGATGTACGCCAAATGCAGAGAGAAGGGTCTGCGTGTGAGAAAAGAGGATGTGCGCTTGGTGCTGAAGGAACTGGACCCTAGAGGAGTTGCAGTGAGGAGAGCCAGGCGTCTCAGACGGCGCAACTACTTTGCTAAGGGACCCAACTTTATATGGCATTTGTATTAATGGTTGCATTGACAGCTTTTCTAGGAAGATTATCTGGCTTAATGCATACACAACTAGTAGCGATCCAAAGCTAATTGAACCTTCCAAGTGACCGATATCAAGCTGTGAACTTGTATATGCATTTAAGAGATGTGATCAGGGCATTACTGTAAAAACTACAAGGTCCTTTTTAACTGAAATGTGTTTATATAGTCAAGCTTACATTGTAGACAATACTGTCCCCTGGGGCATCCTGAAATGCTGTACAAAGTTTTTATAAAGACCTACATACAATACATGAATTTTATTATACATGAATGTCATAAAAAATGAAACCGGCATGTGCAAGATTGCTTATTATGTTTACAAAGCTGTTTATAAATGGACAAACAAGCTACTGAGGAAATCTGTTTATTTCCTGTAACACCATGTAAACTTTGTATTTAAACTTTATGGAATAAACAGAGGTTAAAGATTCAGAGAACTTTCCTTACCAACAACCAAAGTGGTATTGCATAGAATGGAAATCATTACAGACATTTGTTAACATTTCCAGTATATTTTCAATTAAAACATTACACTAACATTTTTTTCTTGTGTAAACACAATACATATAAGAATTGAATAACATACGAATCAAATAACAATTTATCAGTATTAATGGCTGCAGTGATGTACTTTCAAAGAAAAACCTGACCACTTACTGTCTGTGGTTGAACTTTATGTAATTAACAAAAAATGTGATTGTTCAGAATAATTATTTCAGTATTTCTGTACTAATAACAAAAGTGATAATGCATAGGATGAAAAGCAGATCAGCCGTCTGTTTTAATAAAAAAAAAAAAGTTTGCTCCAGTTCTGCTGCATGGGACTCATCCAAGTGAGTGCAATGGAAATGATGTTTTGATGCTTGATTCTATGTGTGTGTGTGTGTGTGTGTGTGTGTGTGTGAGAGAGAGAGAGAGAGAGAGAGAGAGAGAGAGAGAGAGAGAGAGAGAGAGAGAGAGAGGGAGGGGTTCTGAGATTCTGTCATTACTCGTGTCACATTGCTCCAAACAGTAATAACAAAAGTGATAATGCATAAGATGAAAAGCAGATCAGCCGTCTGTTTTAATTCATCACCTTGCAGCTGTAGAGTACATTTCAAAATATTATACTAAAATATATTTTCTTTTTGTGTAAACAAAATACATGCAACAATAAGTCTCTAACAACTAAAAAAAAACCTGTTCAAACAGCTCTGGTGATGTGCTTTAAATGAGAAAATCTGACCACTTATTGGAAACCGCCAAATTTAGTTGAAAAGTATAAATTCAATGTTATGAAAATCAAATGTAAAATATATTAATAATATAGGGGCCATTTAAATGGAATGTTATCCAAAGACGGCATGCTGTTCTTTTCCCCATGGAACACAAAAAATAAGCACATAGATTGTTGACTGTCATGTTCCAAAAAAAGTGATTATTATGACTAGGAACTATTCCTGAGCAGCATCAAATTCACAGGATGTCCATTTCAAAGTATTCACTGGACAGAATGTTATCAATCTCTGTGTGGAGGTCTGGGTAAGAACTGTAAGTATATGGTAAATCAAGAGTAGCTCCACTAGTATGAGCAACTGGTCTTCTGCTGAGGCCAGATTCAACATTGAAGCTTACCTTGATTTGATCAACACAGAAGAACCAGAACAGAAGCGTAGACATTTTTCTGCTTTGCTTTGGTCAGCATTTCTGACATAACATTGCAGAGGATTGAATACCATCTGTTCTTTCTGAGAGCGAATCACCTGTGTTGTTTGAAGAAGCTGTGCCACTTTTTTGCCAGTGGCCTTCTTTGTGCCATAGAGAGACAGGAGACTTTCCTGGTCTGGTACATTCAGCAGTGCTAATGGCATGGTTTTGGAGAAGCAATCTATTATATATTTGGGCTCTTGAAGAATTGCTTTATGAGCCATTGTTTGTATGGCAACTTCCATGGTGTTTGTTGGAGGGATGCAATGAGGGTCAAGCAAATCCTCTTCATCACATTCCTCCAGTGTGCCCTGATGAGCCTTTGCAACAGCAGATCGTTCAGTTGAAGAGAGGTAGTTGTGGAAAGATGACATCAGGACATCATCACTGACTGAGTCAATTCCATGCATGCTAAAATGAAAGCACTGGAAAGCCTCACTGGCAGTTCACCGAGGTCAAGTAATCCTTTTCCCCAGATCCTTCCTTCTGCCTCCCATTCAGCTTCAGAGAAGTCTGGTCTTAGTCTAGGAACACGCTCATCTTCCCCTTCACACTGTTCAAGGAACTGATCCCAGAATGCAGTGTAAACTTCTCTGGACACTCCAGCATCATCTACAGCATTCTCATTTACAAATCCCATCTTCAGAGTAGATTGAATTATGCTGCTATCCATGAACACAGCCAAAAGATCTTCTACAACCTTCACCCTGTGTATTACAACATGCACATCTTTTGGATTTGCTGAGTTTCCAGATGACATTGTAGGAGAAAGATGGTTTCTTGAATGTGAAGGCAAATCTTCTGGTGTTGAAGGCATTTCACTTCCCATCTAGAAAAAGGTAAAAACCATTTAGAGCTATTATTTGTATAGTTAAATTACTATTTATAAATTACTATTTATATTATTACATTTTCAAACAATTATTTCAGTTCATCTGGACAAGATTTTATTTTGTGTCACTCTAAAGTGGCACATTTATATATAATTTAACGTTTAAAATATACTGTGTATCAAAATTATAATTACACTTGTTCTCAATCGTTTTGGTATCGCTTTGGCACAAAACACACTTAACATTCAAGTCATTTCAATTGTCATAACTGTTTGCTGGACCATCAGAACTCTACAGTATATTGCATGTCTGCAAAATGTAGTTACCCAAAACATTCACAGTTTTTCTCAATCGCTTTGGCTCAATTCTCAAATTGGACCCTTTTCCCCTCAAAACAATAAGTTGGCTTGTTCATAAAAACTGATAATTCTTTACATTTGTATAGCGCATTACATTTATAAAGCACTCAAAGCGCTTTACATGGAAGGGGGAATCTCCTCAACCACCACCAATGTGCAGCATCCACAGTCATAATAGGAAATGACCATAACAGATTGTTTAGGCTTTACAACAGCTCTAGAATAAAGTTATTGTCCCCCTTGACGCGCTCCGGCTGCTCATTTGCACAACAACAGTGCCTGTGGCTCGAGAACTCAAACCTTGCATTAATAAAAAAAATTGTGTTTTTGTCATTATGTGTGCCACACTGGTCAAAATGTTTAGGTTTTTTTTTTTGTTATAAACATTACATACATAAATATTTTATTATATATATACATGTACAGTGCTATGCATAAGTTTAGACACCCATGCTAAAGTTGACGAAAAAGAGAAATAAAAAATCATCTTTTGGAAATTGAACTTAATGCCTTAAAAAATTAGGAAAAATCCAACCTTTAAGGACACCAATTTTCTTTGTGAATGAATAATGTATCGTAAATAAATAAATGTTCTTCCTTAAAATACAGGGTGCACAAGTCTGGACACCCCTATGTTAAATTCCCATAGAGGCAGGCAGATTTTATTTTTAAAGGCCAGTTACTTCATGGATCCAGGATACTATGCATCCTGATAAAGTTCCCTTGGCCTTTGGAATTAAAATATCCCCACATCATCACATAGCCTTCACCATACCTAGAGATTGGCATGGTTTTATTTCAGTTAGCCTAATAGCTGGTTTGATTTGCATTGAGAGATGATCTTATGGAAAGTACTCCATATTTTTTTATATATAAATGATCAATAAATTTCAAATCTGATATGAACAAGAAACTAATTGTTACAATAATTACAACAAGAAACATTTGTAACTAATGTTAACAAATACAACCTTTGATTTTAATAATAATATATTAGTAAATGTTGAAATTAATATCAACTAATATTGATAAATGAAGTTCATTCTTAGTTCATGTTAACTAAGGTAGTTAACTAATGTTAACTAATGAACCTTATTGTAAAGTGTTACCGTTTGTTCTAATAGATTATGTATATGATCTATAGAGCCTTTGTAGATTCTTTGTTCCTTATTGTGTAATCATTAAAAAAAAGAATTTAAACAAACAAAAGTCCAATCTTACAAAAATATGCAATTATGTGAATTTTGAATTGACAGTGCAGGAATATTAGGACTGATGATCTATTATGTAAAGGGCTTCCACATGACATGCAACATTTGTGAATCTCTCACCAGCAGTGCAGGATCACTTGAGAGTGGTGATGGTCCCTCAGTTTCAGCTTCATTCAGCTCTGCATTCTGGAGGATCAATAAACATGCAAAACATGAAAGTGAGACACATTGTTATAAAAACATCAAAAAGTGTCACTGTAGATCATGTAACAGTTGCCTAGTGATGAGTGAGAAGCACAAAGCTGGGGACATTGTACGTACTGTGACCTTAAATGTCCCCTGGATTTATTTTCTATTATAATTAGGATATACATTATAGTTTTAAGGTTATTTTATAAATACCATTTAATGCTTTTAGTCCAATATTTCCTTTTTTCACATCTATACTGAGACATTTGGTACATTAGGACCACATTTACCAGTATGATGTTCTCGTTCAGATTCCATGTCATCACAATTGCTTGGTCTTCATCTGTTTGTCAAGTTCATCACCTTCATTCCACTTAGCTGTGTCTTTCTTATCATCATCTCCGAGGGTTTCAAATATGTTGTTGTGTTGTGGAGGAATCTGATCGGTCAAGTCAACGAATTCACAGCCTCATTGTATATCATGTGAATGCTGTGGACTCTTCGGTTGCTGCACACTTTGCTTCCACAGTTCATCAGTCTCCTCGTCACTTGAGGTGCTTGTGAGTCTTTGGACTGTGCCGGTTCTTTTGGTAACATCTGGTGATGAAAGGAAGCTGTGTGAAGTGCTGTGTGTCTCTACTCCCATGGTCTCTAAAGTCAAACCTGAGGAACATCCTCCATTCCTCTAGTTCTCTGAAGAACATGCAATATAACATTCAATGATTAACTCAGCCATTCAGCTAAATTAATGATATTAATAGCCATAAGCTAAATTAAACACATGTACAACAATTCTGTCACTGTATTTAAAAATGAAGCCCATATGGAAATACATTTAAATAACTTAAAGTCAAAGTCTTATTGATTTTACTAACCTTCCTCTTGGTGTCTCTTTTTGATGAAAGTCCATCATCCAATAAATGTGAGATTGAATCCTCAGAATCACTGTCACATCCACGTGATATATTTTGTTGAATGAATATCTGATCATACAATATATCAAAATAAATAACAGAACCTCTGTAGCTTTAGGCATTATTTTTTATCAACACTTAAATGTGGGTAAGTTTCATAAAAACAACAACATTTTAAACAAAAGCTGAGAAAATTGTGTTTGTTTTCAGAGACTACAACGTGCATAAGCAATGCTTTTATCGCTTGTTTTTGGGTTTTTTTTTTTTTTATCAGGAGATTCAGTACTCTTTCAGAAGATGTGTGATTGCGCCCCCTACCGTATACACTGTAAAACAAATTACATCACCAAGTCTTTGAGATAGTATACCTGTGTGTGTGTGTGTGTGTGTGTGTGTGTGTGTGTGTGTGTGGGTGTGTGTGTGTGTGTGTGTGTGTGTGTGTGTGTGTGTGTGTGTGTGTGTGTGTGTGTGTGTGTGTGTGTGTGTGTGTGTGTGTGTGTGTGTGTGTGTTTGCTGGAGAGGGAGGAGACAGAGAGTAAATGGGTTGATGGCCTCCCTAGTTTCTGTTTTTTGCAAACCTGTTTGTAATTACAATGGACATTATTTTATCCATTATCCTGTGAAATTTCTATTTTAATACTGTTATTTTTTTTTAAATATGTGTTATAACTGCCCAGGGACTACAGGTGGAAATTAGCAATTGTTGCTATAACCTGGCCCAAGACATATTCTCTTGTTTAACAAGTTTAATGTTTATTTGTGCATTGTCCCTGTTTCAAATAAAACAATTTCCAATTCCAATTTCCAATTCCAAGTCAAAAATTTCTAGTGACTGGTCACATCTAAATTTTTCAATTAGTCTGACGTATTATTTCTCATTGAGCCAATGTTAACAGACTATTGCAACAAGAATTGCACTTGGGCCAATTTAACAATTTTGATGTGACCAGTCACTAGAAATTTTTGACTTGGGGATGTAATTTTTTTTTACAGTGTATACGGTAGGGGGCGCTAGCACATCTTCTGAAAGAGTACAGAATCTCCTGATCAAAACACAGGCAAAAAAAAAAAAAAAAGAAGAAGAAGCAAAAACAAGCCATAAAAGCTTATGCACGTTTGCAGAATTTTTTGACAGTGTAACAGTGAAAACACGGAAAACTGGAAAATTCCGTCAATGGCAGGGACAGAGTTAAAGCAATTATTACAAGTTGTGATGATAATGATTACAATATATTGAAAATGTGTCAGTTTTGTATGTTGATTCAGAGTTGGCATCATCTGATGTCCTCGCAGGGGTTGGCGTCCTCTCTTCACAAGTGTTGGATCATCTGAAATCTTCATAAGAGGCTGGATCCAAACTGGAGCTGGCGTACTCAGGATCCCGAGGTAAAAACAGAAAAGCAAATGGAAAATAATCAGCGGAGCTGCTGTTCATAATATTTAAAGTAATAGATAATCATGTGCATTTGATCTGATATAACCTGAGTATAAGGTTATGAGGTGCATTATGTGAATTCTTCACTGTAAAAAATGTCTAACCTCTCCAAGTCACAATTTTCTAGTGACTGGTCACATCTAAAATTTTAAATTGGCCCAAGTGCAATTCTTGTTGCAATAGTCTGTTAACATTGGCTCAATGAGAAATAATACGTCAGACTAATTGAAAAATGTATTAATTTATTGTTGTTCTTCTGTAGCCTTGTACTAAAGTCGCATCTACAGCTAAAAGCCAAAAAGAAGAAAAAGAAAGAAGAATATCCAGGAGAACGTTCAACCACACAAAATGAGAAGCTCAGGACAGTGATCATAAATTCTAGCGTTTCTTCCTCAGTTCTTCTGCGGCTCAGCCCTCAAACACAGCCTGTCTCGAAGAGTTTGAGCAGATCTTTACAGTCTGGGTCGATGAGATCTGCTGGTTTCTCCCCATTTTCATTCTCTGCTTCCACACTGGCACCCAGAGAGAGAAGTTACCTAGAGAAAAAAAATTACATTTGACATTTTACAGTTTTTCTCGATTGTTTACACACATTTTCTGAAAGCATGCCTCATATTCTCAGAACTCTACACACAAATCCAAAAAAACACACACAGTGATGTAACCCCCTCAATTCTCCTGCAAAATGAAACTTTACATTCAAAACAATGTTATTTCTTCTCAAAATAGTATTTTGTTTTCAAATGACACACACAAACCATCATATGAATAGACATTTATAAGAACCAGTTGAACACTGATGTGCTCAATGGAAAACACTGTCATGAATGGAAAACACTTCTTCTCCATTCATCATAATGACTTAGGCCTTTTTTTGTTCAGTGTTACACTTGCTACAGACAGTACATACATAAGTGTGTTGTAAAATATTTGAGAATATTGTTTTTATACTCAGAATACACAAATACATGGTAACAAATATATTTTATTTTTCGCACAAAAACAATGTACATCCCAACCAACACAAAGTTGCACATACAGTGGTCTACATACAAAACAACAGAAGAATTGAATGTATACTGTTACAGTAAAAAAAATTAAAAAAATCCAATGTTGGCATCCATTGCTCCATTGAAGAGCTGACCTGTTGCCCTTTTATGCTAAAGCTCTGATTGCTAATTGTAAAACTGTGTGACGGGTGTTTGCCCATGTGATGAGTCAGTGTGCATATTTGAATGGCAGTGTGTTCCTTGTGAAAATAAGAGGTTTTCTGCATGAAAATTGTGCCAAAAGCAGAGAATTGTGTGTAGTGTTTTGAAAAAAGTGTGTTTTAGAACTTCAATTTGAGTGTAAAGCAGGAATTGTGCTTGTAGTTTAGCAGAATTGGTTCAGGGGGTTGGTGAATGAGTTACATGTTGTGGTCATTGTGTCTCAAGTACCAGAAAATGTGTGTAAACAATCGAGAAAAACTGTAATACAAATAATTGAGCAAATCTGATAATATACCCCCTCTGGAAAACAAGTACACTTCAGTATACTTGGGGAAAAAACAGTACCTGTTATCGTACTGTCTGTTATAGTTATAGAGTTAAACTGTCCATTCATTGTCATGGTTCATTGTTCATTGTTTGTGTTTAGTGCATAAGTTAATGTATGTGTTGATGTATGAGTGATTTTGTCATTGAAATACATTTTTTTTGCAAGCACAGGGTAATCTAATGGTTTTTGGTGTTGCTTGTGTGAACTCTCACCGTGCAATCTCAGGGTAACCGTCGCTGCACGCCATATGCAGTGGTGTCCATCCGTTCTCATCCCTCTGATGAACGTCAGCTCCGTACTTTATCAGGAGCTTCACACACTCCAGGTTTCCTGAGAGAACGGCTTCATGGAGTGCTGCCATTCCTGAGAAGATGAAGAAAAATACAAATCAGCTCTTGTTATGGTTTGGAATTGGAAATATGGAATTATACTAATTCTCCCTAAACAGACACATAAAGATCCTTGTATTAAGTTAATTGTGCTATTTCTGCACCACAAGCGGCACCAAACAGAATGGCAAAATATTCCCCAAATCCTCCATCTTCCATTAGTTGGCAAAAATATTTTTTCCAAAGAAGTTGGGAGCAATTTGTTAACGTTCCCTTTCATCTTAAAGCGATAGTTCACCCTAAAATGATAATTAAGTCATAATTTACTCATCCTGGTGTTGTTGTGACGTCGTCATTATGTTGTGGCTGACGACAAGACATGAAATGTCTCTGTACTGTATGTTGTAGCCATTAAAGAAAACATATTTAGTTTCATATTTATGTTTAAATATTATAGGCTATTATTTTTTATTTAATCAATGTTGATTATGATAGTGAGCATGCAGCATGAGAAACATATGATACATTATGAGATGTGCAGTATGTCTAGAGACATGGAGTAGACATGATTTTGACCACTTCATTGAGTTTTGTTTCGTTTTGTATAAATTGTAGGCCTATCTTAATTTTGATCAAAGTTTTATCAACCAATTACCTGTATTTAATTAATAAGAACCAAATATATAGCAGACAATGTTAGGCGCCGGCACGATCAATTGCATTCCACGTAATTGTTATAATAATTCATTATTATATTTATATAGCGCTTTTCTCGGCACTCAAAGCGCTTTACATAGAAGGGGGAATCTCCTCAACCACCACCAATGTGCAGCATCCACTTGGATGATGCGACGGCAGCCAATTTGCGCCAGAACGCCCACCACACACCAGCTTACTGGTGGAGAGGAGACAGTGATGAAGCCAATCGGTATATGGGGATGATTAGGAGGCCATGATGGACAGAGGCCACTGGGCAAATTTGGCCAGGATGCCGGGGTTACACCCCTACTCTTTCGAAAGACATCCTGGGATTTTTAATGACCACAGAGAGTCAGGACCTCGGTTTTACGTCTCATCCGAAGGACGGTGCTCTTTGACAGTATAGTGTCCCCGTCACTATACTGGGGCATTAGAACCCACACAGACCACAGGGTGAGCACCCCCTGCTGGCCTCACTAACACCTCTTCCAGCAGCAACCTGTTTTTTCTCAGGAGGTCTCCCATCCAGGTACTAACCAGGCTCAGCCCTGCTTAGCTTCAGTGGGCAACCAGTCTTGGGCTACAGGGTGACATGGCTGCTGACAACCAAACACTGGGTTCAGCCCAGTGGCGTGACTAGGTTTTCTGGGCCCCCTAACAGATTTTTGTTATAAGAACGTTCTCCCAATATTCAGTGTTGGTTCTGGGAACATCTTGTTTTCTTGACATTAGAGGAACGTGTTTTAAAAGGTATGATGTTCCACAAACGTTCTTTCAACTTAATTTTGATTAACAATTTAACATTCCAAGAACATAAAAATGTCGTTAATATGTTATTTAAAAATTAGTATGATGTTCAGCCACAGTCTTAGATGAAATCAACTGAAGATATTAAATCTGTGAAGATCTCAGCAGAGGAGGAGTAAACAACTCCACAAACAGCATTACCACTGTCAATTGCATTCCACGTGAACTGGAGGGCGCCGAAACTCAGCTTGTGCCTCACAGATTTGAGAAATATAGGCTATTATAGAAAGCTTGAAATGTATACCTTTAAACAAAACTATTCAAAACAAAAAGAAATAGGCTACTCTCTAGTTATGTAATAATCTCTCTGGCGTTCATGGCGAGTCCGCATCATCAACTTCATCTTTGCAGAGACACAGAAAACTCTGTAACGTTAACAGTCGGTTCTGAGCACATGGTTAGCATATAATGTGCCGTGATTAGGGTGCATGCTGGTAATGCTGAGATGATTGAAATACCAAGTATATGTTATTGTATGTGTTTCATGTTGTACTTTATTTGTGAATTCTGTGTTTGCGTTTATTTTGTGCCGATTCGAGTGTGAGACATGAGATTCGTATATGACGTCATGATGTAGTCAAGTGAACTTTAACTGGATATATAGCATGAATGAAATTGAACTGTTTACATTTCCAGCACATAAATTAAAGCTGTTTTGAAAAGTGTGACTGTGTGCATTTGTCTTGATCTACATCATTTGTATTCATTTATGTTGAAATTGATTCATTATAATGCAACGGAGAAGCATTGCTTGAAGATGTATTCATTTAATATCATCCATTACAGGAGTAGGCTATTACACAAACAGCTGTCATGCACCTTGTCCATTCCAAATGTTATGGATATTTGTTCCAATATAGAGCTCATTATAATCTTTGAGACTGCGTAGAGGCTGTTATATTGTGAAAAAATGACCCCCCCCTCATGAAACATTTGTCCTTATTTGTGACTATATTCACCGTTATGCTTTTAAGTTTCTACTTTAAAGTGTCCTTAATCGTTTTAAAGTTTATTACAGGCTCAATTATTTTTATTTTCCTTCACTAGAAGATAAAGGCCCGGTTTCACAGACATGGTTTGGATTACAGGTTTTCTTCATGTGCTAATGTAGTGTAACACTGTTACACTAACATCCTTTTGTTCAATCTGTAGTCACCTTTTTTTTTTTTACCCAAAAAAAAAAAAAAAAAAAAAATGAATTTTGTGATTAAGGAAATATTAAATGCTAACTCTAATCGTATCTTATTATCGGTTTACCATGTGTGGCAACCACAGGGACAAAGGACACTATATGTTAGATGTTTTAATTTAGACTACGCCACCCTGGGAATTTCACCCAGAGAATATTACCCACGCACAGGTTCCCCACTAATGACAGAAAAGCATGGAGACATGTATTTATACAAGATTACAAAAAGGGTTTGATTATAATTTATAATAAAAGGACATACACAGGAAAAAGGGAACAAGCTTCAATCAGTCAAATACAAATACCATGTTCACAAAAAAGAAAACTGCGGCCTTGCAGAAGGTACATACGTACCACAGCTCCTGAAAAAGAACTCCACACCAATACCACGCAGAGAAGAAAAGATTAATCAGAGGTTATACAAGCTAATAGGTGGATGGCCAATACTCATCCACCTAAAGGCCTTAATCTTCAACCCTAAGGCCCAATCGAATAAAGAAAACTAATTCAAGGATCTTTTTACCAAAAATCAACGAAACAAAGTAGTATTTATGTTTTTCACATAAATCCACACTTCAACTGAATAAACAATAAGAAAAAAATATCAATTCACAAACATTATATTCACCAAGAAAAACAAATCAAAACATGAAGTTATACAAAAGAAAACACAAAAAATGAAAACCACAAATGACTCTTTCTGCCAAACAAAATATCAAAAACAAAAAAAGATAAATTTGAGGTCTTATAATAAGATGGGCAAAATCTCCTTTGAGGAAGTGTGTGTCAGCAGAAAATATGAAGATGATGTAATGAAGCACAGCAGTATCAAAACATTGTATCAGCAGTGTCAAACTGGCCTATGACAAAACAGCAGTGACATTGCACGAACTGTAGTTCTCCTGAAATTCATACAATTGGTTAAGACAATCCATATATGCACATATACATTTTAAAAGGAGAAATTAGATGTGACCTACCGTAGCTGCGGGGCCAAGCACCCAAAAGGACATCCCCTCAATAGTTTAACGCAGTCGTCGTTTACGCACCAACGAGCGAACTAACAAAACAAATGCAGGAGAGTTGCCATCTAACCAGTTGCTACACTTTAATAAGGCGACAACAATAAGTTAAAACCTGTCATACCCGCACCTGAAGTCCACAGACGCCCGCACAACAGCCATCCAAGTGACGCAAAAAAAAAAAAAACACGTTGGTAATGAAATGCAAATGGGAAGTTGTTGTCCGTCCGGAACAGTCACAACCGCGTGCAGCAAACAATAAGGCGAGAATTCCCAAAAGACGCGCTGGGAGCAGACAAGCGAGCGTTCAGAAGACGCGCACGTCGAGCCTAAAATGCCAGCGCAGGTGAATGACGTCACATGATTTAGGAATAAGGACAAATGGGCTTTCAGATCATTATGCCACACATGGTACTTTTAGTTAAGATCTATTCATGGATTTCATCCGTTCCCTTTCCACAGGTGTATTAATCAAGCACAATGCAGTCTGCATTCATAATCTAGGTGTGCTTGATTTTATACACCTGTGGAAAGGGACCGGATGAAACCCATGAATTGGCTAATGTTTATTGAAGTTACTATACCTGTACCTACTTAAGACACAGAATAGATGAAGTTATTGTTTGTTTAATTTGCTCTGATAGTCTATCATCATTAATGTCTCTTCAGTCGTTATCATCTAATAGCAGACTTAATATTGTGTATGAAATATATGAGACTGTATACAGACTGCAACATATTAATGCAGCGGTCAGATTTTTGTGGATTCCGGCTCATAGGGGGATTGAGGGAAATGAGACCGCAGATATGTTGGCTAAGCAAGCTTTGAAACTCGACAGAATTACAAAAGTGGCAGTAAGTAAAGCTGAAGTTAAAGTTAAAATAAAGGAAAATATTATGAAGACATGGCAGAGACAATGGGATGAAGGGAAGAAAGGGCGTCATTTATACAATATTATGCAAGAAGTAGGGAAAAGGAAATCTATAGATCGATGTACTAGAGAAAGTTGCATTATTTCGAGGCTGAGATTAGGACATACTAGATTAAATAAAACTATGTATTTATTGAAAAAGCACCCTTCAGGTTTGTGTGATTGTGGAAGGGGAGAGGAATCAGCTGAACATGTGATTAGTGAATGTGTCAAATATGAAAATCATAGGATAAAATTAAAAGAGGAATTAATGAAATTTGAGGAAAATATGTTGAACCTTAAAAATCTTTTTAAAATTGGAGAGCAGATAATGGGAGCTTTGTTTAACTTTTTGAAAGAAACTGGTTTAATGAAAAGGATTTAATTGATCGGTGAATGTTTTTTTTTATTTTATTTTTTTATCGTGATAAGATGCTTGCATTTCTGGCCCACACTCCAGTACAGTAGGTGGCGGATATGCACCTTAAATGCCGGTTGCCACCCGCCAATAAAAAAAGAAAGAAGAAGAAGAAGTTATTGTTTGGGGGAGTCTCTTCTGGGGCTCGTTCTTCGTACGTTGCTTATTACATCCGAGATCAAATGACACATCCAAGATAATATCATCGTGCTAATCATGATCTGGCTAACTCGGTTCTTCGAACACACTTGCCGGATAGGATTAGTATCGCTGGATTGAGTTATCTGAGATAATTGCGCGTTCATGCGCTGGGTTAAAAGGGGACATGTATCCTGGGGCGCTGTAAAGGGGGGGTAAACGATGACGATTCTCGGGGCCCATGACTAAGAGGGGGCCCAGAGAAGCCCCCAATAAAATTGTGGTGCTAAAAAAAATATATTTGGTAGTAAAAATTATTCACTTTAAATTATTCTATTTGCTGTTTCCTGGTGTCAAATTTTTTTTATTTGTTTAGGAAACACAAACGTCCGTGGACCCCTCTCCCCCTCTCGATTATCATAAAATGGTTCAGTCCGCCCAAATTGTATCCAGGCAACACAAACAGCTTGACTTCACGCGACTGGATTTCAAATCTCCACTGGTAAGCAACAGTAAAAAAAAATGCATTATATTACGGATTTTTGGATTAATTCAACGATTGTCTTGTCATCACTTCATCCTATACATTTGAAAAGTTTAGTGTTCTTAAGTTTAGAGACGTGCTCCAGAAAAAAAGTCCACGCACGGAGACGTTGTGGCAGAGGCAGAAAGCACCCTGTTTATTTTCTTTCTTTTACAAAAGCACAATGTTTTATTTCGATTGAAAGTGGGAAAAAGTAGACATTTAACCGTTTATTTTTTCATATTTCTTAAGTCTGTAATCTTTATGACCAAAAATGACGGAGTATTTTAAGTCTATTTTGCTGCTATGTGGAAAAAAAAAAACGCTGGCGCGTTTGCCGACCCAAGAGGATTAATGACGAGTTAGCTTTGTAAGACGTTAACGTTAGTCATATTTTTTTCTCAGTTTTAAACTTTACGTTTTACACGATTATCAGTAATTACGCCTAAAAACCATGAATATGTTACTTAAATCATGATATTTTTGTTTAATATTTGTTATTTTGTGTGCAGCTTTCTTTATAGATGACAAATATTGGCCACGAATTAACAATAGGCCTAACTTAAGTAAGAAGGTTCTCGTTTCCTTCATTGTGCACAATATCATTCATTCCCTCATTCATTTGCTAAATCGTGCATACTGAATGGTCCCTGCTTTTACTAAATCGTGACCACGTTGTAAATGACAATAATTCGTTGCCTTGCTTAAATCAAAACGAATGAAAAATGTGTAACTTACTCCCAAATTCCTAATTCGTGATTTCTGCATGCTGTCACATGTTAGCATTAATGTGAGGAAATGACTATGAGAGTAAGGTTATGCAGGATGTTTTTAATGATTTGGTATAAATGAAATGAATAATGTGAATGCAAATTAATAAACTTTTAATTTAGAAGTATTTGCTGTTTACTGATTATTGTTTTGTTTTTTTTCTCTTTCTTAATTTCAGGATATTTCTCAAATGCATTCAGTCCTTTGTGCCTCCGTTGCTGTAAACCGGTTGAGAGGGACAAAGAGAGAGACCGAACACATCCGAATTGTTATTATTGTCATTATAGGTTTCTGTAGATGCTTATTTCTTAATAAATTACTCTTAACTGCACATTGTCACAGTATTATTTTGTCACATTATAAGAGTAACATTTAATTTAATTTAAAATAATTACCAGCACTGCATAAAACAAGTAAAATGTATTTAAAATATCAAGTGGTTTTACTTAATTATATTATTTATATCAGATTTGTAAGTAAAAATTACTCAATATAATTTAACAGGCCAAGTTATTCTCATTTACTCAATTACTCATTCACTTTGTGAATTTTACTCGGCTTAGTTAAGTAGATTTACTTAATTTCCATAAATGTGAAATTTACTTGAAAAATATTCATGCAAAAACTTGCCAAATAAAAATTGAGTAAATTCTACTTATTGTTTTTCTCAGTGCATCTTCACATAATACTTTCACATTATCTGATCCAGACCGTCGGCAAAACTCAATTTAAACAGCGCAAAATGACTGCCTGTGGACGTTATAGGTAGAAATGATTATATTTCTGTTTTTATTCACACAATAAATATTTAAACTAGTTTTAATGAAAATTCATAGTTTTAGGAAAAGTCAGGGAGCAGCAAGGCTTTGTGATTTATTTAGACAAAGTTATTGACTATGCAAATTTCAAAACGGCTATACCTTGGCCATTCTTTGATATAGTATATTATGCAAGTTCTGCTTAAATTATTAGAAATTTTAAATGGCCATTTTGTTTTATGGTGGTGTTTTCTTGCTGAGGTTTTTTTTCACCACAGATTGTAATTCCTGTTTTTTAAATTGAAGAGTTTTATTTTGAAATTTCAGTATCAGTGTTGAAGCAAATAAATATAAATACTTTTCATTGTATTAAGAGTGCTCAGTGTTTCCGTTACATTTCAACTGTCATGTTAAAAATATTAGGTTAGATTAGATTAACTTTATTGTCATTGCCAGTGTACAGTACAAATATGTACAGTACATACATACAAATATAAATATATGTGAATACACTATATGACACATGTACAGCTATGCACAGTATATACATTATACAGTACTGAAGTAGTGCAGTATTACAGAGGACAAATTACGGGTGTGGACATGGGATGGAGTTCAATTGTCTGATTGACTTAAATATATGAGAATGATAGTCAAAATACCATAAAAGCGCATGATTTTATGTAAATTAATATGAAAAAAGTCTCAGCTGTGTTGGGGGCCCTGTCAAGATTCTTTTCATGGGGCCCAAAATCCTTAGCAGCGCCCCTGCATGTATCGATAGTAGAAACATTGATCAGCAACGCTGCTATTGGCTGCTCAGAGTGGCCAAAGAGCGCGCACAGTTTTTCTCCGCAGCAGAGCAAGAACTAAGTTTATTCGGAATTTTAATGTTTTAATGCAAAACGCCAGGGAACACCTCAAAGTCTGCAAAAGCCAGGAGAGAGGGCTGGCAAAAAGTAGCAGACAATTTAAATCCGTTAGAAGTGGCCATGTTAGATGTTTTTTTATCACTTATTAGCCTATATTTTTGTATTTGAATAATTGCATAATTACTTTGTTCATTGTAATGTCAGAGTCACCACACTAGAACATGGGAACAAACAAAAGTGAAGTACAAAAATATTCTACATAATGGTAATTTTTTTGTTATATTATAGTCTCTTTTATAAAAGACACTGTTAAATAAATGGTTGGCTGTTTATAAAAGCAACCAAGAAAAAAGCTGAGCAAAAAAAAAAAAAAGAAGAAAAGATCTTAGTAGCCTACACTGTAAAATAATTTTTGCTGCATTAAATTAAGGCTGTATAGTCATTTCAACTGTTAAATCTTGAGTAATGATGAATTGCTTTGACAAAACTAATAAACTTATATTAATGTAAAAATATTTTTCCAGAGTGTAGTTCATATAATGACATTGTGTTTTCCTCTTTTGTGCACTTTTACATAATACACCAACACTTGTATCTGTTCCCAAGAAAGTGGTGGCTGAAATATGTGCAGTAAGTGGACATTTTTTTTTATAACTTTCCAAAGGAAAGAAAGTATAAGACTTTGTAATGTCCATTTGTTTCCATTTCACTGGACAGTGAATAAACCCTCTCAGATAACTGTCATATGGAGGAACTAGCCTACCTGCAAGTGCATAAATAACTTTACTTAATTTATACTTGTATGCTTTATGGCAGCAATATAAGTTGCAGGATTCCACATCTACAGAAAGGCCTACAGAAGAGTCTGCACAGACAGAGGAGACATAGGCCTACAGGTGGGCAGTGTAGCCAACTTTTCCTTTTTATTTGTTGCATGAGGCATGTGTCTAATATCTCTTGTTGCAGGCACTTGAACACTGGCTTTTCTTTACAAAGAACAATTGAAATAAAACTCAAGGAACTAAGTATATTGGTCTTTTATTAAACTTTTCATTATATTATAATGAAAAGTTTTTTTTTTTTTTTTTTTTGGGCAATGTTGTGTAATATGGCACATGCAGCAATGTCACAGGCCCTGTCAGGTGTGCAACCATCAGACTTTTCAGACACTGAAATCTTCCCTTTAGCCAAAGTTCATTTCATTGTGTGCCCTTGTCCTGGCTAGAGCTGCAGTGTAACTGGTTTGGGTCAGGGAATGGGGTCATAAAACACCTGTCTGCAGGCAGGAACATGTCATAATCACCTATGAAGAAATGCAGTTCTGTTAGGATCAGCATAAGTGTATGTAATACAGTGAGCTTGATATTTAATTGTGGAACTTTCCTTACCACTTTCAAATAATGTGCATAAATGTGAATCTCTGAAAATTCTTAAAGGAGAAGTTCACTTTTGAAAAAACTTTTGCTGATAATTTACTCACCCCCATGTCATCCAAGATGTCCATGTCTTTCTTTCTTCAGTCGAAAAGAAATTAAGGTTTTTGATGAAAACATTCCAGGATTTTTCCACATATTATGGATTCCATTGGGACCCAAACGGTTCAAGGTCCAAATGACAGTTTCATTGCCGCTTCAAAGGGCTTTAAACGATACCAGACGATGAATAAGGGTCTTATCTAGCGAAACGATCGGTCATTTCAAAAATAAAATAAAAAGTTGACGTTTTATAAGCACAAATGTTCGCCTTGCTCTGTTCTGTGATGCGCGTTCGTGACGTCACGTAATACGCAATTACGTTGAAAAGGTCAAGTTTGATGTGTTTACAAATGTGCGGAAGGAGGACCATATAAACATTTTCAAATGTATTTGTGTCAGTTTATCGTTTAAAATGCCCATTTCTTGTGCGCATCCTGAGTGTTTTAATATTAAAAAGCCAAAAAGAACATTTTCTTCAATTTTTCAAGCGTGACCTTTTCAACGTAATTGCGTATTACGTGACGTCACGAACGCGCATCACAGAACAGAGCAAGCCGAACATTTGTGCTTATAAAACGTCAACTTTTTATTTTATTTTTGAAATGACCGATCGTTTCGCTAGATAAGACCCTTATTCATCGTCTGGTATCGTTTAAAGCCCTTTGAAGCGGCAATGAAACTGTCATTTGGACCTTGAACCGTTTGGGTCCCAATGGAATCCATAATATGTGAAAAAATCCTGGAATGTTTTCATCAAAAACCTTAATTTCTTTTCGACTGAAGAAAGAAAGACATGGACATCTTGGATGACATGGGGGTGAGTAAATTATCAGCAAAAGTTTTTTTAAAAGTGAACTTCTCCTTTAAGTCATGCACAGATCCTGGCCATTTTGCTTTCACATTTGTGATATGGAAGATTTTAGTCAACTGACTTTTTTTATTTGATATAATATTATTAATCTGGAATATTAAGACTCCCAATAGTAACTGGGCTGCACATTTACATTGTGAACCCCCTTTCTGTTCACATAATCCCCTTCATTGAGGCCTTGATGGCAGTCTATGGAAGCCTATAGTCTATGGTACCAATCACGTTAGTGAAGCCTGAGTGACATACTGTAATCGGCATGGTCATGATTGCATGATCTTCATAAAAAATGATAGCCAAAAAAAAAAAAAAAAAAAAAAAAAAAAAACTGCTTTAAAAAAACTGCTTTACAACATTGGGTCTTAAAAACCTAAAACTGTTTTTTAAACCTAAAAGCGCCAGGTAAACTCCGAATGACACGACAGACAGCACTTTCCATCAAGTTCTCTGCTCCAATAGTGTAAAGGAAAGAGCCACTCGCAAATAATCATAGGGCAATGCAAACAGTTTGTGCTGTAGTTAAAGCCCGACTCCGACAAGTCGAAAATAATGTGCGTTTCCAACAAATTAATAATGTAAACGACAATCTCACGAGTCACGAGAAAAAAATTTCAATCTCAGAAAGTGCACTATCGCGCTGCGCTGGACTTCCCGTATCAGCTCCGCTTATGAAGCCGGGATCTAATCCTGTTTACATGAAATAAGCCTGCTCCCGAGCAGGTTCAAGTTTGCGCACCTGTTGCTATGACAGCAAGTCCAGGATGAGCGTCGAAGAACCAAACAATCCAAGATCATGCCAAATCGTCAACAATCAAATCCAGCTAACTGAGTTAGCGACGTACGAAGAACGAGCCCCTGGCCAGAAGGGGCGCTTTGTTATGACGCAAACAACTGGATCCGGAACAACACTAGAAGTGGACGCGGGACGCAAGCGGGAAGGAAGTCGACCGGAAGTTGAAGCCGGCCGCGTGCCACCATCTTGTAGCAGAACTTCACCTGCTGTTAGCATCCCATTGACTCCCATTCATTTTGGCGTCACTTTGACAGCGAATAACTTTACATCTGAGGCGTTTGAAGACTCCATTTGTCCATTATTTATTTCTAAAGAAACACGACAATGTATAAAATGTTCCATTACCTTGTAGCTTACCTTATGGCCCCGTAAAAACAGTTTTTATAAAAGTAGGCTAACGATTGCGTCATAACCACGCGACTCTCTGTCGCACAGTAGAGAGATTACCGTATTGATGGGAGGAGAAGCTCGCGGGCAATCGGGGAGACGTGGAGGCAAAATTACAAAATAATTAATCAGAATACATAGCAAAAGTTTATCCTACTCCTAGCTCATGGATACCTCCTACCCACGCTCTCCGTCTCTGCAAGATTCGGAAGGGAATGATTCAGATTTCTCATGCCACAGCCACTAGAAGACAGACGGGTTGCTCACGTCACATCTACGTCGTCAAGCTCAGTTTGAGTCTGCGCGTCAGGAACTGAAGTCCTAAAAAATCGCTGAAAATGGGCTTCACTTGCCTCAATTGAGTTCCAATGAGATGACTCTGTCCATTTCTTATACTGTCTATGGCGGGACGGAGATTTCGGAGTTGTGTTTGGAATTTACGGCGGTTGACATAAACTGGTTTGTGACTGGATTGAGATGTTTTCTGGGGTAAATGAGGAAGATGAAATGGAGTCAGATGAATGGAATCTAGTAAGTAAGAAAGGGCAAGAAAAGAGAATGAGTGGGCGAAATGAAACTAGTTTGGTGTATAGCCAATCCAGTAAAAGAGGATTAGAAGAAAACAGCTCAGAGGAAGAGAGTAGGGTTGTCCGGAAAAAGAGTGGAAAAGAGCAATATAAAGTCATTCTTAAATTTAGAAAGGAAGATGAACATGTTAACCTAAGTCCAGTAACATTGTCTAGAGAACTGAAGAAAAAGTTAGGAGAAGTGGACATGGCTAAGATTTTGAGAGACGGAAGCCTGTTGTTGATATGTAAAACTGATGAGCAAAAAAACAAAGCTCTAAAAATTGATAATGTATGTAAGAAAAAAGTGAATGAAAGAAAGATCTTGGGAGAAAAACGACTGAAACAGGGAGTAATAACAGGCATTCCAGTTGAAGAGGATCTAGAAAGATTAAAACAAAGTATTTCTGGGGGTGAAATAAGTAGAATAAAAAGGTTGCAAAAAACAATGAATGGGGAAAGAGTTGACAGTTTGTCAATTCTTTTGGAGTTTCAGGACTCTGTGCTTCCAGAAAAAATCAAGATTGGATACATGAGTTTTGTAGTGAGGCCATATATTCCTCCCCCACTCCGCTGTTATAGATGCCAAAGATATGGACATATAGCAGCGGTGTGCAAAGGAAAACAAAGATGTCCTAAGTGTGGAGGTGATCATAGATTTGAAAATTGTGAAGAGAATGCACAGGACAAGTGCTGTAATTGTGGTGGGCAACATCGGGTAACATACAATGGATGTAATGTAAGAAAGCGAGCTGTGGAAATTGAGCAAGTGAAAGTTGTAAATAACATAAGCTATGCAGATGCAATAAAGAAGGTACAAGAGCAAAGGAGAAGTGATGATACTGACAAAGACATTTTAAATCAAGAGATTGGGCAAACAGAGGAAAGTGGTACAACACTGACAGTGGATAGACTGATTTTGTTTGTGGCATATGTAATTAATTGCACGGACCAAGTTAGACACAAAACAGAGAAAATAAAAATAATTGTGAAGGGAGCTGAAAAGTTTTTGGGTATAAACAATATATCCTGGGAAAATATCAATAAAAGACTGGAAGATGATGGGAAGTCAGGAGGTGCAGGTGATAAGACAACTTGAATATTGTGCAATGGAATGCAAGAAGTTTGTTAGCGAATGGTCAAGAGTTTAAAGGTTTTATAAAAGAGCTTAGAAAGAAACCAGAAATCATATGCATACAGGAAACCTGGCTTAAACCAGTGTTGGATTTTAATATTAAAGGGTATGATTGTGTACGTAGAGATAGAGAGGAAGATATTGGGGGAGGGTGTATAATATTTGTAAAGCAAGGAGTACAATATAATGTTATAGAAAAAGGAAAATTGTTGGAGTTTATAGTAATAGAAATTTTGGGGGAAAAAGGAAAGGTTAAAATTCTACATTTTTATAATCCTTGTAAAAGACTATCACTAGAGGTGTTGGGCGAGCTAATTGTGCACTTAGAAGGAAAAGTTATATGTTGCGGAGATTTCAATGCTCATAGCACACTATGGGACAATTGCAATGATGGAAATGGAATAGTGATTGAAGAATTAATGGAGATAAAGGAATTAGTATGTTTAAATGATGGTGGGGGAACAAGGGTTAATGTGAGAACAGGAATAGAATCAGCTATTGATCTTACACTTGTTTCAAGTTCACTAGCGGGTATATGTTTATGGGAGGTGATTAGAGAAACAACTATAGGAAGTGATCATTACCCTATAACAATTGAGGTAAATTTAAGTGTAGAAAAATGTAATACAAGAGGAATAGACAAATGGTTCTTTGAAAATGCAGATTGGGAGGAATTTAGGAGTATTAGTGAACAAGAAATGAAAAACATTAAAGTTAAAGAAGGGATTGATAAGGTTAATAACGATATTTGTAATGCTATATTGATATCAGCAAGTCAGTCTATTCCAAGGAAGGGAGGTAGGAAAATAAAGAAGATTGTGCCATGGTGGACAAAAGAATGTGATAAGGTAATTAAGTCTCGAAATAAAGCGTTTAAAATGTTAAAAAAGAGTCATAGTTTTCAGAACTTCATTGATTATAAAAAGATGCAAGCAAATGTTAGGAGAATCATAAAAAATACAAAAAAAGACTTCTGGAGGAGGTTTTGTAACACAGCGGGAAGGGAAACTGGAATTGGTCAAGTATGGAATATGATAAAAAGAATGAATGGGATAAAAAGAGAATTTGGGTATCCAGTATTAAAAGATGGAGATACAATAGCAATAAAAGATGAAGAGAAAGCAGAAATGCTTGCAAAAAGTTTTGTTAAAATACATAAATCAGATAATATTAGTAAGGAGGGTAAAAGAGGAAGGGAAAGGACATTGGAACAGTTTAAAGACTTAATACAGAATGAGGAATACAATAATGAACAATTAAATATGATATTTACAAAGGCAGAGTTAAATCGAGCTCTTAGGAAAACCAAAAATTCAGCTCCAGGTATAGATCAGATTTGTTATTTAATGCTAAGACATCTTAGTGAAGTATCTAAGGATATTTTATTAAATATGTACAATAAATCATGGGAAGAAGGAAAATTACCACAAAGGTGGAAGGAGGCGGTGATAGTACCAATACGTAAACCGGGGAAGGATAGTACAAATCCAGGAAATTATAGACCTATTGCGTTGACATCTAATATTGGCGAAATAATGGAAAAAATGGTGAATGAAAGGTTAATGTATCATGTAGAAATTAATAAATTCTTATCCAAATATCAGAGTGCTTTTAGGAGAGGGAGAAATACAATGGATCCGGCTGTGTGTTTAGAACATGAGATAAGAAAAGCACAAATAAATAGAGAAAGTGTAGTGGATGTCTTTTTTGACATAGAGAAAGCATACGACATGATGTGGAGAGAAGGGTTGTTAATTAAACTATATAAGTTAGGTATCAAAGGTCAAATGTATAGATGGATCAAGGATTTTTTATCAGACAGAACATTAAAAGTGAGAATAGGAAACAGTTATTCAGAAAAGTTTACAATTGAAAATGGTACTCCACAAGGAAGTATAATAAGTCCTTTATTATTTTCCATTATGATAAATGATGTGTTTGAAGATTTGGATAATGGGCTGGGCCTCTCACTCTTCGCTGATGATGGGGCAATCTGGAAAAGGGGAAGGAATATTGATTTTATTATGAAAAAATTACAGGAGGCTATTACAATAGTTGAAGAATGGTCATATAAGTGGGGTTTTAAATTTTCAGTTGATAAAACAAAAATAATGTTGTTTACAAGGAAGAAAATTGGAAGTGAGGTGAAACTAAAGTTATATAATCAAGAACTGGAAAGAGTAAAATATTTTAAGTTTTTGGGGATACGGTTTGATGAAAGAGTTACGTGGGCGGTGCATATTCAGAATATAATAAATAAATGTAAGAAAATAATAAATACAATGAGATGTTTAGTTGGTAGTGAGTGGGGGGCAGATAGGATGGCATTAAAGGCAATGTATAATGGATTGATTAGATCTGTGTTAGATTATGGGTGTGTGGTGTATGGATCAGATGCAGAAACGTCTCTTAAAAAGTTAGATAATATACAGAATCAGGTATTTAGACTATGTACAGGAGCTATAAAAACTACTCCAATTACAGCACTACAGGTGGAAATGGGGGAAATGTCTTTGGAAATGAGAAGGGTACAGCTATCATTGAATTACTGGGTTAATTTACAAGGCCATAGTCAAGAACATCCAACACTAGACACGTTAAAACCATGTTGGGAAAAAGAGAGGAGGAAAACTAAAAGTTTTGGATGGACTGTGATACAGAAAGCAACAGAACTTAAAATTAATCAATTAAATGTTAGTCCTACTGTTCCATTACCAGTAATAAAACCTTGGGTACTTCCAGATGCTATAGTTGATTTTACATTGTTAGAACAGAGAAACAAGGGTAAGGAATGTAATTCATATAATGTACAGACATATATTAATGAGTACTACAGTTATGTTCAGATATACACAGATGCATCAAAGAGTTCAGACAACAAGATAGGAGTAGCATTTACTGTCCCAGAGTTTCATCTATCAATAAGGAAAAGGATCAGTGATGAGCTATCTGTTTATACAGGGGAAATGGTTGCGTTATTATTAGCAATACAGTGGATAGAAGAAATAAGACCTGTGAAATCAGTTATTTGTTCAGACTCATGTTCATCATTGGATAGTTTACAATACAGTCATTCAGAAAGTAGACCAGATATTTTATTGGAGATAATGCAAACAATGTACAGAATTCAAATGATGGGGATTACAGTAGTATTTTTGTGGGTGCCTGCACATGTTGGTATCCAAGGAAATGAAATTGCAGATAAAGAAGCAAAAGAAGCAGTTAAAAACAATGACATTAATTTAATTGTTAATTTAAGTAAGAATGAAGTTAAGAGTATTATCAAGAAGAGACTAAAGGAAAGGTGGCAAAAACAGTGGGATAAGGAGAAAAAAGGTCGGTGGTTCTATAGAATTCAAAGGAAAGTGGGAGAGATGAGAATTGCAGGGAAAAACAGGAGAGAAGAAATAGTAATATCAAGGGTGAGATTTGGACACACAAGATTAAATGGTACACTTTATAAAATGGGTAAACATGATACGGGAAGATGTGATTATTGTGGGCAAGAGGAAACAGTAGAACATGTTTTAATGCATTGTCAGAAATATGAGAATGAAAGAAGGTTGTTAATTCATAATTTAAAAAAAATAAAAATGCAGTTTATACCAAAGTATATTCTGCAAAATAACTCGAGAAATGAGTGTTATATTTTTATTCTTCAGTTTCTTGAGGAATCTAATTTGTGGGAGAGAATAAAAAAAAAAATAATAATAAAAAAAAGAAGTCGTCTTGATCCACACTCCATACCAGTTGGTGGCGGAAATACACCATTTTGTTGTTTGTCAACCGCCAATAAAATTCAAGAAGAAGAAGAAGTTATTGTTTGGAGGCTTAGGGAGCTGGGGAATGGCTGAGTTGGGAGGAATGAGGTGTGATCCGGGAGGTGCAGGAAGTGACGTGGATGAAGGAAATGAGATTGAGGTAGACACGGGTAACGAGGGAAATTCAAACAACGAAGAATGGAGGATAGTGAATCGGAAAAAAATGAAAAGAAAGCAGAGAGAATCTGATGGAGATAAGGGAGAGGAACAACAAAGTTCAGAAATTAAAGTTATTCTGCGATTTCAATCTCCTTGTACATCAAATCCCTTGAAGGTTAGTGATGCTATTCACAAGCTGGTAGGTGACGTGCGGTTTGTTAAAACTTTACGAGATGGGAATCTACTGATTATATGTAGAGATATAGTACAGCAGTATGGCAAGCCGTTTTAGCTTAAATTGTACCCAGCGTTACTCGTCGTAAATGCATTTTTACTAGTAAGAATTCAATTAGAGAGCTCTACAATTCAGTTCTTACTAGTAGCAATTACAATTAGAGAGCTCTACAAATCAATTTTTACTAGTCATATGTCTCCATTGACTTCCATTCATTTTTAATTACGGAGCTGTACAATTGAATTGTTACTAGTAAGAATTACAATTAGAGAGCTCTACAATTGAATTGTTACTAGTACGAATTACAATTAGAGAGCTCTCTAATTCAATTATTACTAGTAACAATTACAATTACAGAGCTCTCTAATTTAATTTTTACAAGTAAAAATACGAATTAAAGATATGTATAATTGCAGAGCTTTGTAATTGAATTAAAGAGCTCTGCAATTACATTCTTACTAGTAACAACTGAATTAGAGAGCTCTCTAATTGTAATTCTTACTAGTAATAATTGATTTAGAGAGCTCTCTAATTGTAATTGCTACTAGTAAGAATTGAATTGTAGAGCTCTCTAATTGAATTTTTACAAGTAAAAATACGAATTAAAGATATGTATAATTGCAGAGCTCTGTAATTGAATTAAAGAGCTCTGCAATTACATTCTTACTAGTAACAACTGAATTAGAGAGCTCTCCAATTGGAATTGTTACTAGTAATAATAGGATTAGAGAGCTCTCTATTTAAATTGTTACTAGTAAGAATTGAATTAAAGAGCTCTGTAATTGTAATTCTTACTAGTAACAATTCAATTGTACAGCTCCAGAAATTAAAAATGAATGGAAGTCAATGGAGACATATGACTAGTAAAAATTCATTTGTAGAGCTCTCTAATTGGAATTGTTACTAATAAGAATTGAATTAGAGAGCTCTGTAATTGTAATTGCTACTAGTAAGAATTGAATTGTAGAGCTCTCTAATTGAATTCTTACTAGTAAAAATGCATTTACGACGAGTAACGCTGGGTACAATTTAAGCTAAAACGGCTTGCCATACAGCAGCATGGATTAATGAAATGTAAATCATTGCTTGGGAAAGAGGTTAGGCCACAAGTTTGGGAAGATAGAGGGAAGGTTATATGGGCAGGGCTGGACTGGTAATCTGGCATACCGGGCAAATGCCCGGTGGGCCGACGTGCTTTTTGGGCCGATACATCTCATACTTAAAAAAAAAAAAATGTATGGCCCATAAAACTCGTACATCGGCGGCCCATTCGTTTTGTTTTGTTTTGTTTAATTGACAGCGCTGGGTTAGTGGCAGTGCCGATGTAATGTATTGGTCAAAAAAAGTAAGCGTTAGTTTTTTTTCCACTGACAGACCGGCCCATGAAACGCGTAGATCAGCGGCCCATTGGTTGTTTTCTTGATTGACACTGGGCTGGCCCAATCACATCTTTAAACGCCTCCCCCTTTGGGCTTTGAGTGAGCGTGTAAGTGTGTAATCTGTCAATAGTCTGAGAGATGGAGAAGAAACGCAAGGAATGTGCAGAGAAATAGCGTGAAAAATAGACACAGGCCCTTCAAGCAGACGCTGTAAAATGTGTCAAAATATATATGTTTTCTGCAGCAGCAGGACCTTCATCAGCTCCCGTGGCTGATGAGGAGGATAGTGAGGAGGATCAGGAGAGAGATGAGAAAGTGTAGAGTCCGCAGTAAGCAGAACTACTTTCAAAACACTTTGGCTATGAGTGTAGGAACCCATTACCTAGTTACGCATTATTTCCACATCTGCATTGTTGACGATTACAGCAATTTACTAGAAGTTTAATGAGACGCTTTTGTATCCATGTTTTTCCGCCAAAATAAAAGCTTGATGCAGTTTCCGTCAAAATAAAAGATCATGTGCTTATCTCTTTCAAGTTTAGAAATTAGTACAAAACTAATTATTAAGGTTTTCTTTATTTTTCAGTGCATTTGTTTTACAATATATGGCTATTAGGCTACTGTCATGAGATTAATATTATAAATATTATTATGTAGTAGTGTAATATAGACAGACACTGTTACTAAAAGAGGTTTGGTTTTTTCTTTGTTTAGGCCTAATTTGCACACTGAAAATGGGTTGGAGCTTTTAATTTTGAACTCTGAAACTGCACCAGATTGATGAATTTAACATTAAAATGCACAAAAGTTAGAGGGACAGAGGTCCACCCACCACAGTTTTACCAAAGATCCTGTGAGAAACACTGGTATTGCTATGCCAATGCAGCTTATAGCTTGTTTTTTGGATGCATCACTGCGGAGTATAGTTCAATTGTATTAATCAATTTTGTACTTATTTCATCTGTTAACTCTCACTCGTTCCTACTCACTCATTACATGGCATTAGTGGTTTTAATGAATAGGAGTTGAACATATTCAAGGGCGTGCAAAGATGGGTGGTGTTCATGATCATATGTAGTGGGCCAGTCTGGGCCAAAATGCCAGGGCCGATTTTCTGTCCCAGTCCAGCCCTGGTTATGGGTGTAATATCTGGAGTGTCAACTGAGATAACTGAAGAAGAAATTAGGGTTAATGTCAGAGGAGTGCGAGTATCGAGAGTTAAACGTTTACCTTTCACAAGAGATGGTGTTAAAGGGCCTAGCCTGTCTGTATTGTTGACGCTAGAGGAAGACAAAATCCCTGAAAGAATTAGAATTGGGTATGTCAGCTATATAGTAAGGCCATATATCCCTCCCCCAATGAGATGCTTTAAATGCCAGCGTTTTGGGCACATTGCAGCAGCCTGTAAAAGTAAACTCCGTTGTGCCAAATGCGGAGGGGAACATGAATACGGGAAATGTGAGAGGGGAGTTAAAATCAAATGTTGTAATTGTGGAGGAGAGCATAGTGCTGCCTACAAAGGATGTGATGTACATAAAAAAGCGGTTCAAATTCAGACCGTGAAGGTAAAAGAAAAGCTTACATACGTTGAGGCAATTAGAAAGGTAAAATCTAATGACAGCAATAGTAGACCAGCACTTGTGACTCAACCCCCAGTTCAAAGCATAAATAAATGCTGCAATGTTACCAAGGATACACTTATTGTGGAAAAGAGAAAGTTTGTAGCGTTGATGGTAGAAATCATTAACTGTTCTGCTCAAGCATGTAGCCGAACAGAGAGAGCTAAGATAATTGCAAAAGCGGCAGAAAAGTATTTGGAAATGGAAGAGATGTCAGTAGAGATCATTAATGCAACACTTATAACGGGGATATCAGATACACAATCAACATGTGGTGGTGGAGATTAATGATGCTAACCATTCTACAGTGGAATGCGAGGAGTCTAATTGCAAACGGACAAGAACTAAAGCAGCATATTCAGGAGCAATCAGTTAAACCTAACATTATTTGCATTCAGGAATCCTGGCTAAAACCCTCACTTGAATTTACATTGTATGGCTATACAGCAGTGCGTAAGGATAGAACCCTTGCTATGGGTGGTGGAGTAGTCACCTTTATCCAACATGGTGTTAACTATAGAGCTATCAACAGTAGTGAAGAGCTTGAGATCATTATAATTGAGGCATGGGTCAATAAAACAAAAATTAGAATTATAAACTTTTATAATCCTTGTCAAAAAATAACTAGGGACATGTTGGAGAGTGTATGTGATGTGGAAAACTCCAAAGTTATAGTATGTGGAGATTTGAATGCATATAATACCCTGTGGGGATGTGCTAGAACAGATAGAGATGGGTATATCATTGAGGAGTTTATGGATGATAATCAGTTAGTGTGTCTAAGTGATGGAAGAGGTGCTAGGTATGATGTAGCTCATGGTGTAGAATCTGCAATTGATCTTACTTCTGTGTCGCAACAACTAGCAGGTACTTGCATATGGGATGTGAGCAGTGATAATGCAATGGGCAGTGATCATTATCCTATCTGGATTAAAATAAGGAGTCAAAACATTAGTTTTGAAGAAAATTGGATTTCAAGATGGAGAATGAAAAGGGCCAATTGGGGGCTGTATAATTTTAAAACAAGCAGCAAATTAATTGAAGTTATGCCAAATTTGAGTGATGACATTGAGGAGTTGAATAATATGATTATTAACATAATATATGAGTCAGCAGAGGAAACAATAGGTAAAACATCTGGAGCAAAGAAGAAGAAAATGGTACCATGGTGGTCTGATGAGTGTAGAGAGGCTGTTAAAAACAGGAATAAAGCCTTTAAAATTGTTAAATCTAATCATTCATTTTATAATTTATTGGAGTATAAAAGAGCACAGGCAAAAGCCAAAAGAATCATAAGAGAAGCTAAAAGGAAATATTGGAGAGATTTTTGTAGTAATATTGGGACAGGAATAAAAATTAATGACATATGGGGAATGATCACAAAGATGGGTGGCATAAGAAGGGACTTTTCACTACCAGTATTAAGAGATAATTGCACTGAGGCAGTAACCAGTAGAGAAAAAGCTGAGATGCTTGCAAAATCCTTTGTAAGGATACATAGCTCACAGAACCTCTCCAGTGAAGAGCTAGTTATAAGAAAGAGGATCATTGAAGAAAATAAAGATATGCTGGGGATGAAAATGGTGGGGGAGAGTTCACTAGATGCAGATTTCACACTGTTTGAACTAAAAAGAGCATTGATAGGTGTTAAAAAGACCTCACCAGGGAGAGATGGGATATGCTATAAAATGATTGAAGAAATATCTGATGAGGCAAAAAATTTGATACTGGTTTTATATAACAAAATTTGGGAACGAGGAAAACTGCCTACTGGGTGGAAACACTCAGTAATAGTCCCTATAGGGAAACCAGGAAAGGATAAAACGAATGTCAAAAGCTACAGACCAATAGCATTAACGTCTAACCTATGTAAACTCATGGAGAGGATGATTACTAAAAGGTTAGTGTACAAATTAGAAAGCAGAGGGCTGATCACACCATATCAGAGTGGATTTCGTAATGGAAGAACAACTATGGATCCTGTAGTCTGCCTGGAGAATGAGATACGTAAAGCACAAGTTAACAAAGAATCTGTTTTGGCAACCTTTTTTGATATAGAGAAGGCTTATGACATGCTGTGGAAAGAAGGACTTTTAATTAAGTTGAATAAAATGGAAATAGGAGGTAAAATGTTCAACTGGATCAAAGATTTTTTAAAGGGTAGAAGGTCAGGATAGGGTCTGAGTCATCAAGCACATACACAATAGAAAATGGCACCCCACAAGGTAGTGTATGCAGTCCAATTCTGTTTAATATAATGATTAATGATGTGTTTGATGGAGTGAACCAAAGGATAAACAGGGCATTATATGCAGATGATGGAGCATTGTGGGTAAGGGGCCGTAATATTGACAATTTACAGCAAAGGATGCAAACAGCAATTAGTCAGGTTGGAAAATGGTCATTTGACTGGAGGGTTCCACCTGTCAGCTGTCAGTGGAAAAAACGCAATTCATCTGTTTTTCTAAGAAAAGGGTAAAACCCACAATAGATCTTAAGATATATGGACAATCTCTCAAACAGGTTAATGACTTAAGATATCTTGGTGTGTGGTTTGATAGTAAACTTACTTTTAAAAATCATGTTCAGAAAATGGTAGACAAATGTAAGAAAGCAATCAATATTTTAAAGTGTCTTTCAGGGTATAACTGGGGGGCGTCAGGCTCTTCTTTGAAAAGAATTTATATTGCATTAATCCGATCAGTGTTTGACTATGGAAGTACAGTCTACAAAACAGCAGCAAAAACTACATTAGCTGAACTGGACAGGGTGCAGGCCAAAGCTCTCCGGCTGTGTAGTGGAGCCTTCCGAACATCACCTATCCCAGCGCTGCAAGTAGAAGTAGGGGAGATGCCTTTAAATCTTAGGAGGTTAAAACTTTCTCTTGCATATTGGGTAAACTTACAAGGGCATGAAAATACACATCCTACAAAACCGGTGTTAGAAGAATGCTGGGAATATGGTTGCATTGCGAACAGTAGTTTTGGATGGAACAGTAATAAAGAGGCAGCTGACATGGGAATCAGTACTATACCTTGCAGCAAAAATGTTAAATTGAGCACAATTCCACCTTGGTTTTTCTGCTATCCTGTAGTTAATTTAGAAGCTAAAAATATAATCAAGACGGGATTGTATCAAAGTGTACAGCAGTACATAGAAGTAATGTATGATGACACAGTACAAATATTTACAGATGCATCCAAAGAGCCAGCAGGTAAAACAGGTGTGGCGGTATACATTCCTAAATATAAAGTTATAATACAAAAAAGAACCTCAAACCACCTCTCAATCTTCTCTGCAGAGATGATGGCCATCATAATGGCACTACAGTGGGTAGAAGAAGTGAAGCCATATAAATCTGTTATTTGCTCATGTCCTCCCTAACTAGCATTCAGACTGGGACATCTGCATGCAGACAGGATCTTTTAGATGAAGTTCATCAGATGATTTTCAGGATAACTCAACAGAAGCTAATATTACAGTTTACTTGGGTTCCAGCGCACACGGGCATTGAGGGCAATGAAAAGGCAGACGAGTTGGCAAAAGAAGCACTTAAAGCAGAGCAAGTAGAAGTACAGGTTCCACTCAGCAAATCAGAATTGAAAACAATAATTAAAGATGGTATTCATAAACTCTGGCAAGATAAATGGGATAAGGGGGGGAAAGGTAGGTATTATAGTATTCAACAGACTGTAACATTTAAAAAGACCAGCTCACTTTCCTGACAGGAGGAAACCTGGTTCACCAGGCTAAGGTAAGGACATACAGGACTGAACAGCGGCTTACACACAATAGGGAAACATGAGACAGGAATGTGCCCATATTGTACGGAAACAGAAACCGTGAAGCATGTACTTCTGACATGTAGGCAGTACTCTGAAGAGAGAGAGATATTTAAGAGGGTAACAAAGAACTCTGTTACTTTGAGAAACCTGTTGAGTCTACCTGGAACACAGTCTACAACCAAAGCAGTGATAGAGTTTCTAAAAGAAACACAATTAGCAAGAAGACTTTTGCCCAATATTTTTTTTTTTTTCTGGAGGTTTGAGCTGAAGTTGAAGCTGGAGGAGCTGAACACGCAGCGCTAGCTGAAGCTTGGGCTCTGATCTCCTTTTTTAAAATATTTTTTATATATTTTGTATACAATGTGATCACACCTCAATCCAGTAGATGGCGGTAATGCACAAAGATTGCAAACTGCCAATAAAATTCACTGAAGTAGAAGAAGAAGAAGAAGTTATTGTTTAAAAATGAACGCTTGGTGACTGCACCTCAGTGTAGGAGAGAGCGGGGCACAACCTAACGCTTTTTGACTTTCTCAGTTTGTGTAAATCTACTTATGGTTCAGAGTATTTATTTTTTCCCACATTAATTTCCCACATGTCTAGTACAATTATGTGGTACCTAATTTTTTCTTGACATACCCCGAAAGAATGGAAGTGAAATGTGACAACATGCCCCATTGGTGGGGGTACATTGTAACATGTGAGGGGCACATTGTAACATAACATATGACAGCTTAAAATGTTATCTGATCTAATAAAAAATATATACAAAACAAACTAAAATATTTTCTTAAAAAAATTCAATTAAAAAACTTTTTCATATAAAATAATGGCAATTTTTAATAATTAAATATATATATTTTTTTGAGTTTTGACTACGAACACATGAAAACACAGCTACAACATAGTTCAAAACAAATAAATAATTAGTCATTTCTGAACATTGACTCTCAGTCTTTATTCACCTTTTCCTCACGTTTTCCCAATAAAATTAATAAAAGTATAGAACATAATAGCATATTTCTAATAGGGGCACATTGTAACGCAGTGTGACAACATGCCCCCGCCTGCACAACTGGGATTTAAACCCTGCTAGTGTCTTCTGCTAGTTAGCGAAGCATTAAAGAACTATCTCAACTGTTAAATAACATCTTGGAGATTAAAATAATATCAGATTTGTCTTATTTTAAATAAACACAAAAAATTGAGATGAAAAATTAACTTAAGTAAGAAATTTACTTTTGCTATGGTTTAATAAATGTCTATGGATATCTTCCAAAAAAAAAAAAAATTTGGCGGAATTTTTTTTTCTATATAGTGTTGATATGGCAACTAGTAAATACACAAAGTTTCGTCATCCAAGCATGTGCGGAAGTATTTAAAACAAGCGTGTTACAACTAGCCCCGCGTTAGGTTGTGCCCCGCGCTCCCCTACTTCAGGCTAATAAAGCTCATGTCACGTGTATGTGACCTGCTGCTATATCCATAAACGGATATATGCTAAGAAAAGGTTCCGGTCCAACAGAATACTGAGTCAAGTCAAGTCAAGTCAAGTTTATTTGTATAGCGCTTTTCACAATACAGATTGTATCAAAGCAGCTTCACAGTATTCAATTTAAATAATACAACAAAGTTTGTTTCAAGAGGAATTTATTGATTGATAAAATTAAATTAAATATCCCCAAAATATCCCCAACTGAGCAAGCCAAAGGCAACAGTGGCAAGGAACCGAAAAACTCCATCAAGTGACCTAATGGTGTCCTAAAACTCCATCAGGTGACCTAATGGAGAAAAAAAACCTTGGGAGAACCCAGGCTCATTTGGGGGCCAGTTCTCCTCTGGCATTTATGAGCTAGAGGCCGGATTGTAGTTTGAACTGTGGGATTATATGAATGCCTGGCTGAAGAGATGCGACTTTAATCTAGTTTTAAACTGGGAGAGCGAGTCTGAGCAACGAACAGTATCAGGAAGACTATTCCAGAGTTTTGGAGCCAAATGTGAAAATGCTCTTCCTCCTTTGGTGGTTCTGAATATCCTAGGTATGACCAAAAGCCTTGAATTTAGTGATCTTAAAGAGCGCGATGGATTATAGGGCGATAGAAGATCCGTTAAATAGACTGGAGCTAAGCCGTTTAGGGCTTTATAAGTCAGTAGCAATACCTTGTAATTAATACGGAACTTTATAGGTAACCAATGCAGTGATGATAAAATCGGTGTTATATGATCATATTTTCTTGATCTCGTAAGAACTCTAGCGGCGGCATTTTGGACTAACTGTAGCTTGTTTATTGAGGATGCAGGACAACCAGCTAATAAAGCATTACAGTAATCCAGTCTCGAGGTCATGAATGCATGAACTAACTTTTCTGCATCAGAAACTGATAGCATATTACGTAGCTTAGCAATGTTTCTAAGGTGGAAAAAGGCTGTTTTTGTAACATATGAAATATGATTTTCAAAAGACAGGTTGCAATCGAGTATAACACCCAGGTCTTTTACTGTAGCGGATAAAGTAACAGGACATCCTATGATGTTAAAGTTGTATTGTGCGAGGTTTTGTGGGCGGTTTTTTGAACCGATAAGTATTACCTCTGTCTTGTCTGGATTTAATAAAAGAAAATTACGCGTCATCCAATCTTTTATATCTTTAACACACTCTGTCAATTTGGAAAATTTAGCGTTTTCATCCGGCCTTGATGAAATATATATTTGAGTGTCATCAGCATAACAATGGAAACTAATTCCATGTTTCCTTATAATATTTCCAAGTGGCATCATATATATTGAAAATAACAGAGGGCCTAACACAGATCCCTGCGGCACTCCATAGTTTGAGTGATGTCTGTGTGTTTTTCTTCCGTAGCCTATAGTTTACTTAAATAACCGGTTATAAATCACGAAAATGGCTGCGCCAACAGGTTATGGGCCCAGGAGAGATTCAGGTAACCGATGGAGTAGATTGTATTTCGACGGAGATGAAAAGAACTAGTGCACACTGATCTAGCTGGTCCTATTGACCCAGTAGCTAAAGCCAGTTTCAAGTATGCGTTGGCATTTACTGATGACTATGGTGCAGTGTTTGTGTATTTTCTTAAAGCTAAGAGTGACACTGTGAAAGCTACTGAAAAGTTCCAAAAGTGTTTCAGTCTCTATTAAGCAAGAACTGTATTCGACATGAGACCTCAGCACCATATTCACCCCATCAAAATGGGACTGCTGAGAGAATTTGAAATGGCAAGATGTATGCTCTTAGAGAGCAATCTACCCAAGATGTTGAGGACGTATGCTGTAATGACTGCTGCAGTAATTCGCAACAGGTGAATTAAACAAACCCCAAACTATTCACTGCTCAATTATTTTTATTTTCCTTCACTAGAAGATAAAGGCCCGGTTTCACAGACAGGGTTTAGATTACAGGTTTTTTTTTCATATGCTAATGTAGTGTAACACTGTTACACTAACATCCTTTTGTTCAATCTGTAGTCAAATTTTTTTTTTTACCCAAAAAAAAAAAAAAAGAACAAAATGTGAATTTTGTGATTAATAATAATAATAATAATAATATATTTATTTTGTATAGCGCCTTTTAAAAGTAGCTTTCTCAAAGCGCTTTACAGACAAGCATAACAGCAAAGGAATAGCACAATGTAAATACAAAAAAATAAAAATAAACACATAAAATTAAGATCATGTAAAAGCAATCCTAAAATAAAATGTTTTAAGAAGAGATTTAAAAGTCACTAATGTATTTGCTTCCCTGATGTCGGCCGGGAGAGAATTCCAGAGCTTAGGAGCATAGACAGAAAATGCTCGGTCACCCCACGTATGAAGCCGTGTCTTCGGAACAACCAAAAGACCACTCTGAGAGGAGCGCAGATTGCGACGTGGTGTGTAAGGGATTAATAAGTCAGTCAAATACTGAGGTGGCAGATTGTGCAGAGATTTATAGGCCAGCATAAGGATTTTAAAATCAATACGATACCTAACAGGTAGCCAGTGCAGGGACTCCAAGACCGGGGTTATATGGTCCCTGGCCCTGACCCCAGACAGTACTCTAGCAGCTGAATTTTGAAGATATTGCAATTTATCCAATGATGACTTAGATACCCCAGCTAGAAGACCATTGCAGTAGTCAATGCGCGAAAAGACAAAAGAGTTTATCAACTTCTCAGCTACCGAGAAGGACAACATAGGACAAAGCCGGGCTATATTTCTGAGGTGATAAAATGATGTCTTAACTGTATTCTGGACAAAAGGCTCAAATGACAGTGTGGCGTCAAATATGACACCCAGATTTCTTAATTTGGTCTTAAACTCCAGTGCAACGCCATCAACAGACAGAGTAGGAGACCCAACCTTTCGCAGTTGATGTGGAGATCCAAGGAGCATAACTTCTGTTTTTGAGCCGTTTAGAGACAGAAAATTATTGGACATCCAAATCTTTATCTCAGCAATACAGTTACAAAGATGCCCAACGTTCACTTGCTGACCCGGTCTAGTATGTATATAAATCTGTGTATCATCAGCATAAAAGTGATAGTTAAGGTTGAGAGATTGTAGTAATTGACCAAGTGGATAGATGTACATACTAAAGAGTAGGGGACCCAAGACTGACCCTTGTGGAACACCCGTATGAACGGAACCAACTTTGGACCTATAACCACCCATAAAAACAAATTGACTGCGGTCAGTAAAATAGGACTTGAACCAGTCAAGAACAGTCTCTGACAAGCCAAATACATGTTCGACGCGATTGAGTAGTAGGGCATGGTCAATAGTGTCGAAGGCTGAACTGAGATCCAAGAGAATGAGAATGGATGTTGAGCCGGAGTCGGAGGCAATTAGTAAGTCATTAGCGACTTTCACCAACGCAGTCTCAGTGCTGTGTAATTTTCGAAATCCTGATTGATGAGGCTCAAATAGTTTATTTTCAATTAAGTGTTTGTTTAATTGGGCTGCAACCACACCCTCCAAGATTTTAGACAGAAGTGAGAGATTTGAGATTGGGCGATAATTTTACAGATTTTTCACATCAGAATTTTGCTTTTTTTTTTAAACGGGAGTAACCGCAGCAGTTTTAAGTGCTGCTGGCACCTCCCCAGATGACAAAGAGTCATTTATTATAGCAAGAACTGAGGGACATAAATGACCAAAACAGGATTTAAACAGGCTACCAGGCATGGGATCAAGTATGCAAGTGGTAGCTCATTTACAAACTGAGAAAAATTAAAACAGTCCAAGACTGATAGAAAATCCTTGGCCAAGAGACAGGCTTTCTGATCTACATGTATGTTAAAATCACCCAGAATCAAAATTCTCTTAAATCTGATGGACAATAAAGAAAGAAGATCAGCAAACTCAGACAGAAAGTCCTTATTCAGTTTAGGAGGTCGATAGATAGTGACCGTAGCAGAATGGAGAGCAGAGTGAGTATCAGACACATTTAGAACAAGACATTCAAAAGTTTTAAAAGGAGGAACGGACACAGGGTGAATCTTGTATTGCAGTTTGTAAACAACTATAATACCACCACCTCTACCTGTAGTTCGTGAAACGTCAATGAGTCCAAAGCCCGCTGGAGTCAGCTGGTTAAAAAGAAGACCATCGTCCTGTTTGTGCCATGTTTCCGTAATGAAAAACAAGTCCAGCTTCTTGTCCATGATAAAATCCGCCAGCAATAAAGCTTTGTTGTTCACAGAGCACGCGTTAAGTAGCGCGGCTTTTAAAGGGCTTGCAGACACCGCATCACAGAAATGCGGCTCATACGGCAGAGCAGAAAAGTTAGTAAGATCAACCCCAGAGGAAGACAGTCTTGTAATCCTTCGCCGGCAGTTCAAAACTGAGATGGAGGACGGCGAAGAAGAGACGTAGCTTCGTCCTGTGCTCCGATGAATATACCGCTTGGGCCGCAGTAATCCAGCCCTGTCACAGTGGTCGTAGGTGTCTCCCGACAGATAGTAATTCCGCTTCAGGGATAAGAGCTGGCGAGAGGTGTACTGTAAGGCCATGTTCATTAAAGCCTCGTCTGCACCAGCTCCCAATAAGCCTATCTGTGAGTCCACAGAGCCGATAGAAAGCAACCAGGCCAACACCAAGAATCTCCCGGCAAACATGAAGAAAGCACACCGCATCACAACGGAGAGAGGAGCGGCAGCCAGAGCGCGCCAGCGTACCCTACTCACCCGTCAACCGGAAGTATTAAATTTATGCTAACTCTAATCGTATCTTATTATCGGTTTACCATGGTACTTTTAGTTAAGATCTATTGGCTAATGTTTTTTTTCTATACATTGGCTTACTGGGTACTCTAACCTGCAACATGCCCTTTAAGTAAATTTTTTTCCTCATTATTGTACACACAGCACCCCATATTGACAGAAAAACAGAATTGTTGACATTTTTGCACATTTATTAAAAAAGAAAAACTGAAATATCACATGGTCCTAAGTATTCAGACCCTTTGCTCAGTATTTAGTAGAAGCACCCTTTTGATCTAATACAGCCATGTCTTTTTGGGAAAGATGCAACAAGTTTTTCACACCTGGATTTGGGTATCCTCTGCCATTCCTCCTTGCAGATCCTCTCCAGTTCTGTCAGGTTGGATGGTAAACGTTGGTGGACAGCCATTTTCAGGTCTCTCCAGAGATGCTCAATTGGGTTTAAGTCAGGGCTCTGGCTGGGCCATTCAAGAACAGTCACAGAGTTGTTGTGAAGCCACTCCTTCGTTATTTTAGCTGTGTGCTTAGGGTCATTGTCTTGTTGGAAGGTGAACCTTCGGCCCAGTCTGAGGTCCAGAGCACTCTGGAGAAGGTTTTCGTCCAGGATATCCATATACTTGGCCGCATTCATCTTTCCCTCGATTGCAACCAGTCGTCCTGTCCCTGCAGCGGAAAAACACCCCCACAGCATGATGCTGCTGCCACCACCATGCTTCACTGTTGAGACTGTATTGGACAGGTGATGAGCAGTGCCTGGTTTTCTCCACACATACCGCTTAGAATTAAGGCCAAAAAGTTCTATCTTGGTCTCATCAGACCAGAGAATCTTATTTATCACCATCTTGGAGTCCTTCAGGTGTGCTTTCATGTGTCTTGCACTGAGGAGAGGCTTTCGTCGGGCCACTCTGCCATAAAGCCCCGACTGGTGGATGGCTGCAGTGATGGTTGACTTACTACAACTTTCTCCCATCTCCTGACTGCATCTCTGGAGCTCAGCCACAGTGATCTTTGGGTTCTTCTTTACCTCTCTCACCAAGGCTCTTCTCCCCCGATAGCTCAGTTTGGCCGGACGGCCAGGTCTAGGAAGGGTTCTGGTCGTCCCAAACGTCTTCCATTTAAGGATTATGAGCCACTGTGCTCTTAGGAACCTTAAGTGCAGCAGACATTTTTTTGTAACCTTGGCCAGATCTGTGCCTTGCCACAATTCTGTCTCTGAGCTCTTCAGGCAGTTCCTTTGACCTCATGATTCTCATTTGCTCTGACATGCACTGTGAGCTGTAAGGTCTTAGACAGATAGACAGGTGTGTGGCTTTCCTAATCAAGTCCAATCAGTATAATCAAACACAGCTGGACTCAAATGAAGGTGTAGAACCATCTCAAAGATGATCAGAAGAAATGGACAGCACCTGAGTTAAATATATGAGTGTCACAGCAAAGGGTCTGAAAACTTAGGACCATGTGATATTTCAGTTTTTCTTTTTTAATAAATGTGCAACAATGTCAACAATTCTGTGTTTTTCTGTCAATACGGGGTGCTGTGTGTACAATAATGAGGAAAAATAAAGAACTTAAATGATTTTAGCAAATGGCTGCAATATAACAAAGAGTGAAAAATTTAAGGGGGTCTGAATACTTTCCGTACCCACTGTATACCGTAAGTGATAGGCTTTTTTTTTTTAGAAAGGAAAATTGAAAAGATAAAAAATAATATTTGGGGAAAACCATGTTATCATGTAATCAATAAAAATGTAACTGATTATGAGAATTTTAAAACGTAATATAACGCATATGATGATAAACAATGCAATGCAATGGGTATACATTTACAAGTTGGACATACATGTTACACGCTGTAAAAAATTATATGATCAATAATTTATGACAACAAACAAACTTTTTTTTGTGAAACAACTCATTTTTTAAATCAGTTTAATGTAATTTAGGTTGAAATGACTTAAACGTCCAAGTTGATTGTGCTTAAAAATTTAAGGCAGCAACTTTTTTTTGTGTAATTGTGCTCTGAGGGTCTGAATGAATTCACCAAGAATAAATTGCACATGCTGATAGCACTGTTTATTGGCACATGACACCAGTCCTGCAGTAAAGTGACTTGGCTAAAGTAAGCTTCCTCATGTGCTGCATTATTTTCTGTGAGAAGTCCTACCAAGGCCATGTCATCGGCATATTTAAGTAGACTAACATTGGTGCTGTGCACAGTCATGTCATTTATATAAATTGAAAACAACAGAGGTGACAACACACAGCCTTGTGGTGCTCCAGTATTTATAACAAGCTCATCTGAGTAAACCCCATTCATAAAGACTCTCTGAGGGCGATCAGTTAAGAAACTTCTAATCCAGTGAATGAGCCCACCATTCACATTCATCCTATGAAGTTGTTCTAAAAGAATGTCAATTTGCATAGTATTAAAAGCAGAAGTAAAATCAATAAAAAGAACCCGAGCAAGTGATTTTGGTTGTTGCAAATGTTTAGCTATTTGATTTACAAGAGTAAGAGTTGCGTCCTCTGTGCCCCTGTGTGACCTATAGGCAAATTGAAGGGGGTCAAGTTGATTCCCAACAGAAGACATAAGATGGGTGCTGACCACTCTCTCCATACACTTGGCTAAGAGTGGAGTGAGTGCCACTGGTCCAAAGTCTCCAAGAGCTATAGCCTTAGAGACTTTAGGCACAGGTATTATTGTGGATTTCTTCCATGAATTTGGAAAAACACCACAATTCAGCAAAATTTGAAACAGCTGAGTGAGAACCCCTTTAAGCTGTTGAGAGCATGCCTTTAACACCCTTCCTTGGAGGCCATCAGGCCCAGGGGCTTTGTTTGGTCTAATTTTAGAGAGACACATGGCTACTTCTTCTTCAGAAAGCTGTATATGTTCATAGCTACCAATCTGATCACAGGTAATACTACAGCCTATTTTTGGGTCTCTCACATCATATCTTCCATAGAAGATGTTTAAATCATTAACAAATTTACCACAATCTGCCACGTTTACACTTTGTTTTTTTCCTTCCCTACCCATTATTGTGTTTAATCCCTCCCATGCTTGTTTTGCATTGCCTGTACAGAATCTTTGTTCAACCTTATTCTTAAAATCTATTTTTGCTGTAAAAACCTTACGCTTAAATTCCTTCTCTTTCTCCTTTACTACATCATTTTCTCCTCTCAAAAATGCAGCCCTTTTCTCATTCAGACACGTTTTAAGATCCTTTGAGAGCCATGGCTTGTTATTACTAAACACCTGAACTATCTTAGAGGTGATAACAGTTTCTTCACAGAACTTGATATAGCATGTGATTGTGTCTGTCAATTCATGATGATCAGAGCATGCGTCAAAAAACATGCGCCAATCCGTACAGTCAAAACAATCTCTGAGCTCCTCCTCCCCATCCTCAGTCCATTGACGTACAGTTTTCAGGAGTGGTTTTTCACGCCTGACTTTCTGTCTGTATGTTGGAAGGAGATGAATGACCAAGAGGAGGGCGACTCACTGCCTTATATGCGTCTGGGATGTTACCGAAGCATTGGTCCAGTATGCGAGTGGAGCGAGTGGGCGTGGTGACATACTGCTGCAGAGTGGGTAGATGAGGTGACAGCTGACATGTGTTGAAATCCCCCCCAAAAAAACCGGCTGATCTGCCGATCGGGACAGAGCAGCATTAAAGCTGTCAGTTATCATTTCCGCAGCCTCTTTATTGTTAGGCCCTGGAACATAGACAAGGATGATGGTGATTTGCCCGAACTCCCGTGGAAGGTAAAACGGCCTGATAGATACAGATCAGTTCATAGTCTATAGTCTCTAGTGCACACTCTCTTGAGCACTTTAAATTGTGAAGCCCAAGCGCTGTCAATAAACATGCAGAGTCCTCCCCCGATGGATTTTTGAGATGACACCTTATCACGATCTGCTCTTATAACTGTAAATCCCTCCATGTCAATGCATGTACTGTCCTCGTGAAGCCACGTCTCTGTGAAACAGAGCAAATTACTCCTCCTAAAATCCTCATCAAACCGGAGGCGTGTTGTAATCTCATCCAGTTTATTATTTAATGATCTGACGTTTGACAAAGTTATGATGGGAAGCGGGTGTCTGTTTCCTCGCCTTCTCAACCTGTTACGAACGCCCCCCCTCGAGCCTCTTTTCTTCCTTTTCCTACCCTGGGCTTCTCCATGAGGGGTTGATGATACATGACTTAAGTCCACAGGCACAGCTTCACTCCGTAGGGCAAGAAGAAAATCCCTCGAGTATGTAATCACTGGCGACGTTTGTATCTGGTGTTCACTTCCCTCATTGTTCCCGGCTAGAGCAAAGTTCTCTCTTGACAGCATATAGAATAAATAAAATCACCACTGCGCGCAAGTAATCCATTTCCATGTTGATTGACTCAAAGACGTTAACAAAACATAAGTTGACACACGATTAATGCCGAAAATTCACAAAACAAACGAACGGAGAAGCACTGGGTCAGCAGCCGTGCCGCGCCCCGGTTTAAAAAAGTAAGAGTTTGTAAGGACATTTTGCGTCAAATGTGCATACAACAAAGTTGGAAACAATGTCTGTAGTACTTATACGAGTTTATTACATGACCTCAGCAAACAAGAACATCCAGGCACAGGAACAGTTTCTTTCCACAGGCCATTTCCCTTCTGAACACTTAACATGCCCCCCAAGGCATATGCCTGTAAGTGCAATACTCCCACTGTCTAGTGGAATATTCTCTAACTCAGGTGATATTTATATTTATATTATTCATACTACTCAAAATACTGTAAATATGTTCATAATCTGTAAATGTTTATTCGGACTAAACCCAACTGTGACCCTACTTTTTTACTTTTATACTATTTTTTTATATATATATATATTATTCTTAGAATTTGTACTATGTTTCTTGTTGTATTTGTATTTGTATTATGTGCACTGGAAGCTTCAGTACCAAGAAAAATTCCTTGTGGGTGCAAGCACACTTGGCAATAAAGCTCTTTCTGATTCTGATTCTGATTAGGCTACACCAGGGCTATTCAAATACATTTGCAGGGGGGCCAAACTAGGAAATTCCAAAATTTGTGAGGGCCGGACGGACAAATTGATATCAGCTTAAGGAAATTAAAATATACTATGGTACATAATATATGAAATAAAAAAAGGTACATTATTCTTTTGGTTTCCTTTATTATTTCAACACATTCAACTTGTATTGATTAGCCCTACAACAAAGTGCAAAACTGCAAATACTGAGACATATACACAGCTTTCACCCTTAAAACAGTAAACATAAGTTATAGCTTATATAGGCCTATATATAAATCAAACAATCAAAATAAAGCTGTCATAAGTGCAAAACTGCAACTGCAGTTTCAAGTATCAAATCTTATTTGGGGAAATAACAACATTCAAATATCTCTGAAGTATATCTTTCAGACTGCAGTGAGTAGCCTACACATTTTAAAACTAGAAAAAAACATTTCAAGTGTACAGTAAGTACAAATCTGCTAACTATGAGCTGTAAACATACTCTTGATGAAAACTAACTAATAACAATAATATTTTTTTCCTCATTTAGTTTACCAATGTTTTGTAGTAAAATGTCTCTTCACATTATATTCTTTGGCCACAGCCACTGATTCGTTGCACAGTAAACACACAGGTCTATCAGTCCCTCGCTTGCTTGCCGTAGTTGGCACAGTAAATAAGTACTAAGTTCTCCGTCCACTCCATTCACTCTGAAACTTACGATTTTCTCTGTCAACTTTGCGGCTTGGCTTGAACAACGCCATGTTAGATGCATGCGAATCAGCGAGAATGAGTGTGTGTCACCATGGAGACGACCTGCTCCGCTCTAGAATCTTTGCCTGTAACGTTACTCTTGTCTGTGCGCTGCGGCATATTCGTAGATTTTTTTTTTTTGAATTTTTTTTTTAAATCTGCCGCGGGCCAGAATAATTTTCAATCGGGCCAAATTTTCCCCCGGGCCGCTATTTGAATAGGCCTGGGCTACACGTTCCGCATTCTGACTCCCGACACGGCAGCGCGCAGCCTATGCATGGGTTGTACCATGAGAGGGAGTTCTCCCCTCCCCTCCCTGTCTGTAAACATTAGTTCAATATGCCTCTTTGTGGAAGAGTGGGATACATTTCAAATGCTTTCTTTCTTTCTTTCTTTCTTTCTTTCTTTCTTTCTTTCTTTCTTTCTTTCTTTCTTTCTTTCTTTCTTTCTTTCTTTCTTTCTTTCTTTCTTTCTTTCTGCTTTTGTTAATTTATCAACCTATCCTTGTGGAATAGTGGAACATTTTTTGTTAACTTTCTCAGCTTAAGTGAATTATTATTTAACCTTTACATTATTTGTTGAACCATGTTATTAATAAAAACTACACAATAGTAAGAGCTGAACTGTTGCTTCATTTATCCAATTTGGAAAAAGTGGGGGAGACCGGGGACAGTTGCAACACTTTTTGCATTTCTCTCAGTTACTCAGAGACTATTTGGACTAGACCAACCAAATTTGTATATATTAAACTTGCATCTGTCTGCTAATTACCCATACCATTTAAAGATGATTATATATGACATATCGTTCACAGTATTTATTTGAATGGAAGAAGTCAGATGTTGCAACTGACCCCGACCCAGGGACGGTTGCAACACGTTAAAAATACCTTAAATTTCATTAATTAACTTAAGCTTTTTGTCTCAATGAGCATAGAATTCTGAAAATATTAACTGTTTTAGGCCTACTATAATATTATAGTATTATTTACATTTACATTTAGTCATTTATTTATTTCAATAATATTATTGTAGCCTATAATTTATTTATTTAGACATATTTATCAAATAACAGTTATTGAGTTTTGTTTGTTCATGTGTAGAACATAGGCCTACACAGATTCAGTGTGCAGGTGTTACAGATGCTATTCAATCTCTCCATATTACAGTGTCAGACAGGAAGAATTGAACAATTTGCAATGCAACAAACCTTTATTAAACATGCAATTTATAACTTGTTGCAACCGTCCCCGACCCTATCAGCCATGACAGAACATCATGTGCCTGCTAGACACACTGACTTTGACACATGCTAACCATGTCACTTAGAAGTCAACAAAACAATAATTCAAACGAAGTAAGTTTTGATTAATTCACACAAAATGTCAGGACAGTATGACAAAAAATATATCTCATGAAAAAATTTACTTTCATACCTCCAAATCAAGTTTTGTTCAATAAATGGAGCAGCAGATGTTGAATATGTCTACTGTCTTCTTGGTGGGGGGGGGGGGTCTAACTGTGCATGTGCAGTATGAGTGTCATCACTCTAGCTTGTTTCTGATTGGAGAAAAATGACATGTTGCAACCATCCCCTGTTGCAACTGTCCCCGGTCTCCCCTACTAATTTGGAATTCCACCATGGAAAAAGAGGGCCGGTCTTGGGCCTGAAACTCCCGGGCTGAAAAGTGGCCCCACTCCGGCCCTGCTTTCAGCAGTAAATTGGTTCTGAGGTTTAATGATGCAGAACTGAAAGTTGGGTACGTGGCACTTTGTCAGACAGAGCTGAAAAAAGAGGAAAGCTTTAGACTGAAGGCATTCCTCTCTTATTCCCTTTGCCTGTTTCTTATCGCTCTCGCTCGCTCTGAAATTTTTTGCTCGATCTAAATTGCATTAAGAAAACAATTTGTGATGCCACAAATGGATCTGAACTCAACGACATTACAGGGAAAATGACACATAAACAAAAGGAGCTAATTTGACGTGGAAGGGATCAGCAGGGGGGACGGGTGCGTAACGTGCCGCAACATTAGTGTGTGTGTGGTGTGTGTGTGTGTGTGTGTGTGTGTGTTTGTGTGTGTGTGTTAGCGAATTAAGAAGAGAATGAGAGCAACAGAACCAACAAGAAACATGCATGGGAACTAATGAGAGGGAAAGAAGGGGTGAAAAGGCCAGTGTAGTGATTGTGGAATTGCTCTGGCTTCCTAATTGAATTCTGTGGATACAGCAGCACATTCCTGTCAAGCAATAACGTAAAGCTAAGCAATTACCTTTGCAACAGCAGCACACAAAGGCAGTCCTGCAGGTCTCAGAGGTACAAAGCCAGCATAGCCGTTGACACACATCAGAGCGGCATGGATATTGATTAGGCTTTCATTTCTCAAAAATGCTTGAGGTGGAAAACTTTGATCACTTTTCTTTCGCTTTTAACTAAATACGGTCAAACATGTTATTCTCAGAATTGATTCCCTGTTTCATTTGTCAGTGGAAATGTAGATTTTCAAAGCTTTACAGAGTTTTACCCACTGATCTGCCTGCAGGCTCTTATGGGGAAAAAATATCAGCTTTTTGTGGGGAAAATATTTGTACATTGAAGGATGTAACATAAATTGACCCTTCGATTATATTCATCTGAATGAACTTTTTTTTTTAGGTATACACCAACAAATTATGCTTGCCTTGAACCACCTAATTTGAGGGTTGTTGATGTCTTAAGTACAGAAATACCATTCTTCCGATTTATGCAAAATGCTACTAAATGAATAAAAGGGTTTAAAAAAATACACATATTAATTACCAGAAAAGTAGAAAGCAAGCCTTTTGTTTTGTTGTGTGCGAGTCTTTAAGAGCCAGGACTCTGGGCTGTGTTTGTTCTGAAGCAGGTGCCCATGAAAGCAGAAGAACACAAACCTCAGCAGACCGCGGGCGTTGTTTGATCAGGCGCTGTGCCTAATGTTCCATAAGCACGATGAAGGACACCCCCCACACACACTCCCCTCAGCAAAAATACCCACTTAAGCCATTCATTCATAGCTCTGATCACCAGGACTTCACTGATGCTCCGAGAGCCAGGCCAGGGCATGATTTACACACACCATCAACCCAGATAAAAACTCTGATTACAAAATTCTCTCTCACACACACACTCCCTCATTCAGTTTCTCTTTCATTTTGATTAGCTCCCCGGGGTCTCCATCAGACTCTAATCAGAGGCGGATGCATGCACACACACGCACACACACAAACACACACACACACACACACACACGCACACACACAAACACAAACACACACACACACACGCACGGAGCAACACTTGCTTACAGCCCTTTCCTCATACGTGCCTCAATGCCTCTGTTTAGTGGTTCAAACCAAATCCACCAATCAGCAGCTTATTTAGTCAGAGGTCAGATAGGATGACAATGTGATTAAAAGCTGTGGGATAAGTAATGCTGGATATCATTTTTATGGCCTGATGGCTCAGTAAGGTTTTGTAAAGCAAAATGTCATTTCATTTTGTGGTGTGACAAAACCAGTTAGGTTCTGTAAAGTTTGTAACCAAACTTGATTTGTTGAGAGGCTATTGGCAAGTGCCTTTATTGAGTAAGAGAGCTCAAGAAATGTCTTGCCTTTATTCTTACAGCATTATGAGTTTCGGGCTGAGAAACGCACCTGTCACCTTTCAACGTCTGATGAACTGGTGGTTTCAGTTAGTGTGCAGTTAGTGTGCAGATAGTGTGCAGATAGTGTGCAGTTTGTTAGAGTCAACCCATTGTCATTTATACGTTTTACAACCCATTGACGTTTTTTAATTCTCTTCACTGCCTGAACCAAAGGCTGATACATTGGTCCTTGTTTCTGCAGGCTTATTCCCTTGACATTCAACATGTCAGAGGATCTGAAAATGTTGTAGCTGACGCACTGTCACGTGCTCCTGTGAATAATTAGAACGCATCCTTAGAATGCACTGTTTTTCTGTCTCCCTCCTGGCCGCTTTCCTAGGTCCTAAAGTATTGAGAGTTGTGGTAACTCTTATTTGTCTATTACAGGGATTCTTGACAGATCCTTGTCTTAAGGGGAGGAGTGAGTGTGAGTGTGTCTGTAAGGGGGTTTTCCCCAGTGCTGGACGGATCACTCCGCCCTCCCAAATCATTACATTGGTGTCACCTGCTGCTAACTTCCCTCTTTACCTTTAAAAGAAGCAAGATGGATGGCAGATGGGGGTGGCCTACTTGATTTGTTCACTTTTGTAATTTTTTTATTGTGTTTCTTTTTGCATGCATCACAATGCTACAGCACATTACACTTCCATGCATTCATCTAGCATTACACTACTGATGTCTGACTGCTACATTACACTTTTATATAGTTTTCCTTTTGTTAATAAATAATTTGCTTTAAAAGTTCGGCTTTCTCGTGTGTCCCAATTTTGTTGCGTTCCTTTTGAGCCACTGGGCATAACAGTAGGCTATAAACGAATTACACCACCGTCCCACAACTTCAATGTCACCACCACAAGCTTTAGACAACTCTTTCAGTTTTCATCCAATAAAAACGTTTCCCAAAAAGTTTGAGTTAAGTTTATAAGAGCACAATTGTAAGAATAATGAGGCTGTAAAAGTGGACTGAGCTTACCTGTTCAGCGTGATGACGTTTAATGTCCTAATACAGTGGGGTAATACAGATGTATTTTATGCCGTAAAATAAAACATGAACGTTTCTTGAGCTTGTGTTCACCACAGACTTGTGTTAACCAGCAGCCATGTCACCCTGTAGCCCAAAACTGGTTGCCCACTGAAGCTAAGCAGGGTTGAGGCTGGTTAGTACCTGGATGGGAGACCTCCTGGGAAAACCAGGCTTTGACACTATACTGTCAAAGAGCACCGTCCTTCGGATGAGATGTAAAACCGAGGTCCTGACTCTCTGTGGTCACAAAAAATCCCAGGATGTCTTTCGAAAGAGAAGGGGTGTAACCCCGGCATCCTGACCAAATTTGCCCAGTGGCCTCTGTCCATCATGGCCTCCTAATCATCCCCATAGATATATATTAATTGGCCTCATCACCCTGTCATCACAGCTGCACATTGGTGGTGGTTGAGGAGATTCCCCCTTCTATGTAAAAGCGCTTTGAGTGCCGAGAAAAGCGCTATATAAATGTAATGAATTATTATGATTTATTATTTAGACCTTATTTCAGCCATTTAACCAAAATCCCATTAAAAAAAAACATTGACTTTGTGACGATGGAACCGGAAGTACTAAAATGCTAACTTTTCCGCGTTTTGGCCTACAAAGTGATGTCATACCCGCACCACTCTTTTTGCAAGTGGGACATGTCCCCACCACTTTTTTGCCAGGGGTCGATATTGTCCCTACCACTTTTTTAGAACATCTCATGTACATCTCGTCACGGATGTACCTAAAACAAATGAAACATCTCCAGTTGACTAGCAGAGTCCATTTCCTTCGTTTGTTAAAAAAATCAGCGAACTGTCATGGGAATGTGTTGTTTTTGAAATCATGCTGAGTATTCGTTGCCTCTGTTATCAGTGCAGACTGTTAAATTGGAAATTAACGTGACTAAAACAAAAGAACTTGTAATACAAACTAAATCAAGAGGGGCCAGTAACATCAATCCTGTTGTACTTAACAGCCGGCCTGTTGAAGTAGTTGAAAATTTTAAGTACTTGGGTACAATTATTGATCGCACTTTAAGTTTTAATGTTAACTCAGAGAGTATTTTTAAGAGAGCCAATCAGCGATTGTTTTTAATTAGAAAACTGAGGAGTTTTAGGGTCAGTCAACACATTCTTGAGATGGCATATAGGGGCCTTGTAGAAAGTATTTTACAGTTTAATATAACAGCTTGGTATGGCAACCTGAATGTGAAAGATAAAAACAAGCTTTCCAAAATTGTTAATACGGCAGGGAAGGTGATTGGTAAGTCACAAAGGCAGCTTGGGGATGTATTTGATAAGGCGGTACTCAGGAAGGCACGACAGATATCAACAGACACCCTACACCCGCTAAACTCGGAGTTTGAATTGCTTCCATCCGGCCGTAGATTCAGGGTCCCAAGGGCGAGCCGGAACATCTATAAGAGATCTTTTATTCCCCATGCCATACAGGAACTTAATCTAAACTGAAATTGTTTTTAAAAATGTGTTATTGTAGGTCGAAACCTACCTTATTTTAATCGGCTGGGCTGCTTTCCATTTCCTGTTGTTGAATGTTGATGTGGTAGTATCCAGTGGTGTAGTCTAGTTTTTTGTAGTGAGTATACTCTAATACCCCCCCCCCGCCCCCGCACGCCGCATACTCACCCATCCCAAAATTCCATTTAATTCCATTTATTTTAAAATACATTTTACTGTGCAATTTCTTTCTAATTAATTTGAGTTAGACCGAACTTTTATTTTGGTGGGTTGTAGACATTTGAGTTTCTGTGTGTTTTAATAAACTAATATTATTATTATTATTATTATTATTATTATTATTAGGCCTGAAGTATACTCTACTGTGCAATAGTAATATATTTCTGTTATAATTTCTTCAAGTTATACCGAACTTTTATTTTGACAGGTTGTCGTAAAGACATAACAGTTTCTGTGTGTATATGAAACGAATGAATGACGATAGTTTTATCAAATGAAATGGTGAAATTCTCGTCAAGTGACTCTCATAGCAGCTGTGATGAAGTGCACATGTGTAGCTGTAGCCTACATCATGTCTCAATACAGTGAAACGCTGAAAACACCACGAGCGTGAGTCACCCGTGCTTCTGTGTGTGTGTGTGTGTGTGTGTGTGTGTGTAGTGGAGCACACATTGAGCGCTCATTCCCAGAGACGCGTAGAACACTTGCAGTCTCTTTTAGCTTTAATATTCATAGACACTAGTCCATATCGAGATTTGATTCATTGTACAGCCCTACTTTTGATTTATTCATTCAAAAATAGCCAAAATCCGTGACGTTCTGCCCTATAGCAAGTTCCATTTGTGACTGGATTCCGCGATTCGATCCGTCGCTTCGCAAACACAGACGGGGTGAATTTATGAATGAAAGTGAAAGTTCTGACACAAAACGAAGTTGTTACGTATCCTCACGCTTTTTTTAAGTGGGTATACGCAAATCCTTGGCCTTTTCTAGTGGGTATACGGCGTATACCTGCGTATCACGTAGACTACACATCGTACTCTTAACTGTGTGTATTTTAATGTAAGTTTAAATGTGGTGTCATTGATGTATTTTTGTTCGGAGAAGTCGAAGACAAATTTCCACTAAGGTGGACAATAAAGTCTAATGAATGAATGAATGAAACCGGCAAAGAAGCAGGATAGGCAGTGGGCCAAGTCCGTCTATCTCGTTTAGTTTTTGATTTGACAGTTACCCAGCAGCTGTGTGGCTCATTTTTTTTATTTGTCTGTATGAATAATTCACAAAAAGATTACCGATTGTTTCCAACGCCAATTGTTGCACATTAAAGTATAAAAATAGATTTAATTTCGCTTGCTGATCACAAACGTTGGCCGGAGTGAGATCCAATCAACGCTCGTGTTGTTACCTTGTTGAATTGATTTGGCCAATCACGTTATTCGTTGAACCGGCGTCGCGTCAGTCTGAAGCCAAATCCATGAGTCTACAACCCAACCTGGAGAGACCGGTGTATCTCGGCAAGACAACGTCAAGGTAAGATTTGTTTTACAATGATTATACACCCCTATATCTTAATGCTTTTCATACAAGTTGTATTTAAGACTGCAAGCTATAGTTCGCCGTGAATATATGCGTTGTCGTTGATGAGAACAGTAACGTTAGCCACGAAAGAATGTTGGTAGTGGAGCAGTAAAGCTAACGTGAGGTCTAACGGTATGTTGCTTAGGCTAATCCAAAATAAGCATTCGGTACATACACAATGAACTAAGCAAAGAGTATACAAATACGGGATAATTACGGGAAAAATATTTAAACGGGAAGACAGCAGGAAATAAGTCTAAGGGAGAATCACGGGGTAAACGGGAGGGTATGTCCAGGTTGGTTACAGCAAGCTAGGCTACAAGTAAGCTAGACTAATCATCAGCTAAAAAGAGTGCAAACCAAAACAAAGAAATTATTTCAAATCAACTTTATAGTGGTAGTCATGGAGTTATTTAAGCCAATTATTAGTTGATTGTCACGATTGATAGTGGTTGGGCTTCACCTAACGTTACATAACAGAACAGGTATGGTGGAAAAATACTTTAGTTAAAGATGGCTGTTTTTGAGCTATTTAACAAAATTATTTGTGGTCAGAACTGCAGTAGTCTTGTCAAGCTCAAGATGGTTAGCATCTTAATACAAATGTCAAGATGAAAAGTGTGATTTAAAATTATCTAGTAATGTGCGCTTTCTGTGTTTATTTATCTGAATTAAATTCAGTTGTTTATCTAACACACAGACATGGACAGGACAACATCATATCTCTCCACACCCAAATGACTACAGAGGTGATCGTTGACAATCATCACATCAACAGCACCATGATGGAGCAGGTCAAGATCACGGAGTTGCTTAGTATCCACATCACAGATGACCCATCTTGATCTATCGACACCACCAACAGAACCTGGCCAAGAAAGCCCAAAAACCTTCACTTCCTCCCACAGTTGAGGAAGGCTCATCTCCCAAAAATCCATCCTCTTAACTTTCTATAGGGGAATCATAGTGAGCCTCTTCCTCCCACCCTCCAATAACCTAAGGGCAGTTGATTGACTCTTGCACAAATACACTGGTAGTTTACACTATGATGCTGCTACATTGGTTTATTTAGAAATTTGCTATGAACATTTGACCCCACTTACACACAAATTGCACTGCCTTTTGCTGCTTGTCATGTCATCCACTTACACAATAATACTATATTAATTAGGGATGAGTCACGATTTTCGAATATTCGATTAGCTGATTTTATTATAGAATAGGATGTGCGGGATGATTGTCTTTAAAAAATCCCCATGTTTTAGTTGTGGTTATAAGTTGCAATCCTAAATTCACATACATTTTTTATTCATTTAATAAATATATTCTTAATATTTGTTGTTTTTGTTTCTATGTTTGAGCTTGTATATCTCAATATTAATAACAGTCTGGTTAATTTTGAGTCTTGAATTGTAAACTCTCAAGGGTTGGATTTCTAAATATATGTTGGTTATGTGTCAATTCAGAATGACTTCTGAGCAGCAACCTTTTTATTTTGGCTATGTCATGTATGCATCACTTGCCAAAATTGGGGCTGACTAGTAAGGGGTTAAACGTATATAAAATAACACATATAACGTATGTTTAAGTTTTTTAACTTATATTTAAGCGTCACACCGCTCCGCTTTATTCATATGCTCTCATTTTATTAATACAAATAATTTAGTAGCCTATTCTTGCCTTGTTTTTGAATGAATAAATCAAATAGTGTAAAAAACATTTCAGAGAATTTTTTTCTCAATCTTTTCCACAGGCCAAATAGTATTTTTAATTGATTTATTTTTTTAATGGAAACAGATAGACCTTGTTGTGCATTATTTGCACGAAACCATTTTCTCAGACAATCTGCTATTATCATGATAAGCAATTAGTTAAAACATTAAAACACAGCATGCCAGAGGAGAAGTGTTCAAAAGCATTGCATCCACAAAAAAAATTGAATATAAAAATGTTGTAACTTCTCAGTAATTATTTCATGTAGTTAAAGTGTTTAACAACACCATTAATGAGAGTGGCATATTTAATCTAAATGTTTATATCAGAAGTAAAACATATAGTTTAAATCAGTGGTTCTCAACTCCAAACTCAGTGTGTCAGATAAGAGAGACACACAGCAGTGGGTCCCGAGGACTGGAGTTGAGAACCACTGGTTTAAATCATTCTTTTATTTATTTAAACTGTTAGTTATTGTGAACATGCACTGTATTTATGATCAGGACTCATAATAAAGATTTACGGTTTTACTTCATCTGCCGTTAGATAAGCTAACGTTATGCGTCAGTTTCACTATATGGCCCAGCTTTCTGGTCACTGACAAAGATTACATGCCTCCGCTGTAGAATCTGTGTTCATTATTTACATTGGTTGTCAAGGAAACGGGAGGTTTTCTAGCGTAATGATTAGTACTCCTAGGCGGTGGGCCGAACCTCGAAATTACGAATTTAATACTTACCTCACAGCTGTGTACGTTTTTTTTTGCTGAGGTCATGTAATAAAATCGTATAAGTACTACAGACATTGTTTCCAACTTTGTTTTATGCACATTTGACGCAAAATGTCCTTACAAACTCTTACTTTTTTAAACCGGCAAAGAAGCAGGAGTACTAATCATAACGCTAGAAAACCTCCCGTTTCCTTGACAACCAATGTAAATAATGAACACAGATTCTACAGCGGAGGCATGCATGTAATCTTTGTCAGTGACAAGAAAGCTGGGCCACTGGGGCGCTGTAAAGGGGGGGTAAACGATGACGATTCTCGGGGCCCATGACTAAGAGGGGGCCCAGAGAAGCCCCCAATAAAATTGTGGTGCTAAAAAAAATATATTTGGTAGTAAAAATTATTCACTTTAAATTATTCTATTTGCTGTTTCCTGGTGTCAAATTTTTTTTATTTGTTTAGGAAACACAAACGTCCGTGGACCCCTCTCCCCCTCTCGATTATCATAAAATGGTTCAGTCCGCCCAAATTGTATCCAGGCAACACAAACAGCTTGACTTCACGCGACTGGATTTCAAATCTCCACTGGTAAGCAACAGTAAAAAAAAATGCATTATATTACGGATTTTTGGATTAATTCAACGATTGTCTTGTCATCACTTCATCCTATACATTTGAAAAGTTTAGTGTTCTTAAGTTTAGAGACGTGCTCCAGAAAAAAAGTCCACGCACGGAGACGTTGTGGCAGAGGCAGAAAGCACCCTGTTTATTTTCTTTCTTTTACAAAAGCACAATGTTTTATTTCGATTGAAAGTGGGAAAAAGTAGACATTTAACCGTTTATTTTTTCATATTTCTTAAGTCTGTAATCTTTATGACCAAAAATGACGGAGTATTTTAAGTCTATTTTGCTGCTATGTGGAAAAAAAAAAACGCTGGCGCGTTTGCCGACCCAAGAGGATTAATGACGAGTTAGCTTTGTAAGACGTTAACGTTAGTCATATTTTTTTCTCAGTTTTAAACTTTACGTTTTACACGATTATCAGTAATTACGCCTAAAAACCATGAATATGTTACTTAAATCATGATATTTTTGTTTAATATTTGTTATTTTGTGTGCAGCTTTCTTTATAGATGACAAATATTGGCCACGAATTAACAATAGGCCTAACTTAAGTAAGAAGGTTCTCGTTTCCTTCATTGTGCACAATATCATTCATTCCCTCATTCATTTGCTAAATCGTGCATACTGAATGGTCCCTGCTTTTACTAAATCGTGACCACGTTGTAAATGACAATAATTCGTTGCCTTGCTTAAATCAAAACGAATGAAAAATGTGTAACTTACTCCCAAATTCCTAATTCGTGATTTCTGCATGCTGTCACATGTTAGCATTAATGTGAGGAAATGACTATGAGAGTAAGGTTATGCAGGATGTTTTTAATGATTTGGTATAAATGAAATGAATAATGTGAATGCAAATTAATAAACTTTTAATTTAGAAGTATTTGCTGTTTACTGATTATTGTTTTGTTTTTTTTCTCTTTCTTAATTTCAGGATATTTCTCAAATGCATTCAGTCCTTTGTGCCTCCGTTGCTGTAAACCGGTTGAGAGGGACAAAGAGAGAGACCGAACACATCCGAATTGTTATTATTGTCATTATAGGTTTCTGTAGATGCTTATTTCTTAATAAATTACTCTTAACTGCACATTGTCACAGTATTATTTTGTCACATTATAAGAGTAACATTTAATTTAATTTAAAATAATTACCAGCACTGCATAAAACAAGTAAAATGTATTTAAAATATCAAGTGGTTTTACTTAATTATATTATTTATATCAGATTTGTAAGTAAAAATTACTCAATATAATTTAACAGGCCAAGTTATTCTCATTTACTCAATTACTCATTCACTTTGTGAATTTTACTCGGCTTAGTTAAGTAGATTTACTTAATTTCCATAAATGTGAAATTTACTTGAAAAATATTCATGCAAAAACTTGCCAAATAAAAATTGAGTAAATTCTACTTATTGTTTTTCTCAGTGCATCTTCACATAATACTTTCACATTATCTGATCCAGACCGTCGGCAAAACTCAATTTAAACAGCGCAAAATGACTGCCTGTGGACGTTATAGGTAGAAATGATTATATTTCTGTTTTTATTCACACAATAAATATTTAAACTAGTTTTAATGAAAATTCATAGTTTTAGGAAAAGTCAGGGAGCAGCAAGGCTTTGTGATTTATTTAGACAAAGTTATTGACTATGCAAATTTCAAAACGGCTATACCTTGGCCATTCTTTGATATAGTATATTATGCAAGTTCTGCTTAAATTATTAGAAATTTTAAATGGCCATTTTGTTTTATGGTGGTGTTTTCTTGCTGAGGTTTTTTTTCACCACAGATTGTAATTCCTGTTTTTTAAATTGAAGAGTTTTATTTTGAAATTTCAGTATCAGTGTTGAAGCAAATAAATATAAATACTTTTCATTGTATTAAGAGTGCTCAGTGTTTCCGTTACATTTCAACTGTCATGTTAAAAATATTAGGTTAGATTAGATTAACTTTATTGTCATTGCCAGTGTACAGTACAAATATGTACAGTACATACATACAAATATAAATATATGTGAATACACTATATGACACATGTACAGCTATGCACAGTATATACATTATACAGTACTGAAGTAGTGCAGTATTACAGAGGACAAATTACGGGTGTGGACATGGGATGGAGTTCAATTGTCTGATTGACTTAAATATATGAGAATGATAGTCAAAATACCATAAAAGCGCATGATTTTATGTAAATTAATATGAAAAAAGTCTCAGCTGTGTTGGGGGCCCTGTCAAGATTCTTTTCATGGGGCCCAAAATCCTTAGCAGCGCCCCTGCTGGGCCATATAGTGAAACTGACGCATATAGCTTATCTAACGGCAGATGAAGTAAAACCGTAAATCTTTATTATGAGTCCTAATCATAAATACAGTGCATGTTCACAATAACAGTTTAAATAAATAAAAGAATGATTTAAACCAGTGGTTCTCAACTCCAGTCCTCGGGACCCACTGCTGTGTGTCTCTCTTATCTGACACACTGAGTTTGGAGTTGAGAACCACTGATTTAAACTATATGTTTTACTTCTGATATAAACATTTAGATTAAATATGCCATTCTCATTAATGGTGTTGTTAAACACTTTAACTACATGAAATAATTACTGAGAAGTTACAACATTTTTATATTCAAATTTTTGTTGTGGATGCAATGCTTTTGAACACTTCTCCTCTGGCATGCTGTGTTTTAATGTTTTAACTAATTGCTTATCATGATAATAGCAGATTGTCTGAGAAAATGGTTTTGTGCAAATAATGCACAACAAGGTCTATCTGTTTCCATTAAAAATATAAATCATTTAAAAATACTATTTGGCCAGTGGAAAAGATTGAGAAAAAAATTCTCTGAAATGTTTTTTACACTATTTGATTTATTCATTCAAAAACAAGGCAAGAATAGGCTACTAAATTATTTTTATTAATAAAATGAGAGCATATGAATAAAGCGGAGCGGTGTGACACTTAAATATAAGTTAAAAAACTTAAACATACATTATATGTGTTATTTTATATACGTTTAACCCCTTACTAGTCAGCCCCAATTTTGGCAAGTGATGCATACCCAAAATAAAAAGGTTGCTGCTCAGAAGTCATTCTGAATTGACACATAACCAACATATATTTAGAAATCCAACCCTTGAGAGTTTACAATTCAAGACTCAAAATTAACCAGACTGTTATTAATATTGAGATATACAAGCTCAAACATAGAAACAAAAACAACAAATATTAAGAATATATTTATTAAATGAATAAAAAATGTATGTGAATTTAGGATTGCAACTTATAACCACAACTAAAACATGGGGATTTTTTAAAGACAATCATCCCGCACATCCTATTCTATAATAAAATCAGCTAATCGAATATTCGAAAATCGTGACTCATCCCTAATTAATATAGTATTATTGTGTAAGTGGATGACATGACAAGCAGCAAAAGGCAGTTCAATTTGTGTGTAAGTGGGGTCAAATGTTCATAGCAAATTTCTAAATAAACCAATGTAGCAGCATCATAGTGTAAACTACCAGTGTATTTGTGCAAGAGTCAATCAGCTGCCCTCAGGTTATTGGAGGGTGGGAGGAAGAGGCTCACTATGATTCCCCTATAGAAAGTTAAGAGGATGGATTTTTGGGAGATGAGCCTTCCTCAACTGTGGGAGGAAGTGCAGAGGTTTTTGGACTTTCTTGGCCAGGTTCTGTTGGTGGTGTCGATAGATCAAGATGGGTCATCTGTGATGTGGATACTAAGCAACTCCGTGATCTTGACCTGCTCCATCATGGTGCTGTTGATGTGATGATTGTCAACGATCACCTCTGTAGTCATTTGGGTGTGGAGAGATATGATGTTGTCCTGTCCATGTCTGTGTGTTAGATAAACAACTGAATTTAATTCAGATAAATAAACACAGAAAGCGCACATTACTAGATAATTTTAAATCACACTTTTCATCTTGACATTTGTATTAAGATGCTAACCATCTTGAGCTTGACAAGACTACTGCAGTTCTGACCACAAATAATTTTGTTAAATAGCTCAAAAACAGCCATCTTTAACTAAAGTATTTTTCCACCATACCTGTTCTGTTATGTAGGTGAAGCCCAACCACTATCAATCGTGACAATCAACTAATAATTGGCTTAAATAACTCCATGACTACCACTATAAAGTTGATTTGAAATAATTTCTTTGTTTTGGTTTGCACTCTTTTTAGCTGATAATTAGTCTAGCTTACTTGTAGCCTAGCTTGCTGTAACCAACCTGGACATACCCTCCCGTTTACCCCGTGATTCTCCCTTAGACTTATTTCCTGCTGTCTTCCCGTTTAAATATTTTTCCCGTAATTATCCCGTATTTGTACACTCTTTGCTTAGTTCATTGTGTATGTACCGAATGCTTATTTTGGATTAGCCTAAGCAACATACCGTTAGACCTCACGTTAGCTTTACTGCTCCACTACCAACATTCTTTCGTGGCTAACGTTACTGTTCTCATCAACGACAACGCATATATTCACGGCGAACTATAGCTTGCAGTCTTAAATACAACTTATATGAAAAGCGTTAAGATATAGGGGTGTATAATCATTGTAAAACAAATCTTACCTTGACGTTGTCTTGCCGAGACACACCGGTCTCTCCAGATTGGGTTGTAGACTCATGGATTTGGCTTCAGACTGACGCGACGACGGTTCAACGAATAACGTGATTGGCCAAATCAATTCAACAAGGTAACAACACAAGCGTTGATTGGATCTCACTCCGGCCAACGTTTGTGATCAGCAAGCGAAATTAAATCTATTTTTATACTTTAATGTGCAACAACTGGCGTTGGAAACAATCGGTAATCTTTTTGTGAATTATTCATACAGACAAATAAAAAAAATTAGCCACACAGCTGCTGGGTAACTGTCAAATCAAAAACTAAACGAGATAGACGGACTTGGCCCACTGCCTATATTGCCAAGTTAGCTGTTAAGTTAGCTCAGCGTTTCTCAAAGGGTGCGGGCGCGGCCCACTGGTGGGGAATAGAGACATGACAAGTGGGGCGCGACAAACAGGTTTTGTGCCCATCTTTTTAATTCCTTTATTTATTGACCATACACTCAAAACAAAGACACATTTAAATGTAAGCCTTGCTTAACCTTTTCACACGTAAGTTTACAAGTTTTTCAAGGCGACCGTTATTGATCGTAGTATCACTTTATGGTTCCCATGGAGACGCGTCATTCATTGCTTGTCACACCGCAGCCACAATAGCGCTGAATGACTGATGATCTGCTTTTATTTCCTTCTTTATTAAAAATTTCACAAATTTGTTAGCTATAGCAGGATATATCATATATTTCAATTGTCAAATATGTGCAAGTGGATGTGTTTTGTTGTTCAAACACCTTTATAACGATCGCGTTAGTTGGATTTTAGGTAACGTTAACGTTATCTTATTAAAATACCTACAAAAAAATAAGTACATTAGGAATTTACCACCTCCGGCTCAATTTGAGATTATTATTATTATTTTTATTTTATTTTTTATTTTGTTATTTTTGCATGGAGTTTGCAAAGTGACAAAATGAATCAAAGCACAACTAACGTTAGTCCACACTTGTATTTTCTCAGTTTCTGAATTTGATGTTATCAGAGGCTAAATGCAAACACAATGTTTTTTTTATCTACTTTTGAGTCTTATTTCATGCAAAGTGATAATATAGCACTTTCATTTTCTCTATTTGAAAGTTTTTAATGCTGTTATTTGATGTTAAGTTTTTAAAATGTGATGTTAATAAAATACATTTTAACAGTTAAACTTAAAGCCTAGTTTATTAACATTTTGTTGGGGTGATTGGGGACAGGTGGGGCTTGGAACCCTTATACCTCCGAAGTGGGGAATGGCAGAAAAAGTTTGAGAAACACTGAGTTTTGGTGATGCCCACCAATATGTGAAATCTGTTCAGAATAAAGGTGCAAGCTGCACTCCAGTCAGTGTGCCACCCTGTATTGTGTAATGTATTGAATTGTGCATAATACATTTGCTGCATGTAGGTGCCAATACAGTGATGCAGTTGATTAATCTTTAAGTTCTTTTTTTTTTCTTTTTTTTTTATAAGATATTGAACACACACAAAAAAATCAATTAAATGGAAGCTGCCACTGCTGGCTAGTGCTTAAACACTTAATTTAACTACTGTGTGTCATTATGGCATAAATAGTCAAGTGAACAGCTGCATTTACGTTAAGTAGCCTAAATCAGTAAAAGTATCACAATGTATTTCTAATACAGGAACGGCAAATTAGCATGTTACCCAAGAAAATTATTCAATAAATAAATAAATTAATAAATATGCCGTGAGTTTAACCCCCCCAATGGTAGACCCAAAGTTACGCCCTTGGGTGGTACAAGCTACAGATCAGCCACTGTGCTGAAAAAAAGTGTACAGCAATGAAGGGGTGACACTCTAAAACGTCAAGAGTGCAAATAAGACACCCCCCCCCCCCCCACACACACACAAACACACACACACACAGAGAGAAATGAACTGGTAAGACTGAAACAGCAAATTTTGCCCCAAACTATATAAAAATTATATAATCATAATAACTCCAAAACTATAGCAAGGAGAATCAAAAGTTAGGTATCGTTTGAAAGAACTCTTTTTAAATTTTTTGAAAATATAAATTACATTACATTTAGACATTGTCCTGCCAAGAAATGGCGGATAAAAGACAATATATATATATAATTTTTATTATGATTTTGCATATCTTTCTTATTTGTCAAGGAATAACTCCGGAAGGAAATAAGGTAGGAGGAAAATTCTTTTTTAGTGAAGTCCCCCTACATGTTAGCTTCATTTGGATAAAAAAATTATAATTTTTGGATAAAGGAATCAAGAGTTACAGCATTTGGAAAAGAGATAGCCTTTTTGTACAGTCTTTGACACCCCCTCATGGGCAATTTTTTCTCCATGAAGAATATCTTGTCATAAAAGCAATAGATTATGTTAATTTTGGGCTCATTTTAATTGTAATAATATGCTGTAAAAAATGAAGTGCCATTTTCAATTATCTGAGAATGTTTCATGAGCTGTATGATGTTTTTGACACATTGCAGTACATTATTTTATAGATTATGAAAAAAAAGAAATTCTATTTATCAGCAAATAACTCAGCAATACTTAAGAGTTTTTCAAAGTGGATACATTCACTGTAAAGTTCAGACTCTAAGCTTTCAAATGACATCAACTTTGTGTTACTCAAGGCAAGATTTTAGAAAAATATGGTAATGAATATTTTCGCAGCTAGGTGGCGCCTGCTGGCGGTACACTTGGTTTTAGAGGGATTACTCAGCACTCGTTAGGAGCTAATAAATGTAATTAGATGCATTAAAAAGCCGAGACCCTAAGCTTTAAAATGATATATAATTTGTGTTGTTCCATTCAGTGGTTGCTTAGTAATAAATGTTTTTCTTTCCGAATGGGAATAAATCAAATAAATAAATAAAAAAGCTATAGGCCGCCTATAGGCGGTTATAGGACATGACACAAATTAATACATTTTGAAGCCACTAGATGGCGCTCTTCTCACTTGAATTATTTTTTTTTTTAGGCCTGCACTCTATTTTGATGTGAAATGCTGCATTTATTGAAAAATAAAATAAAATAAATAAAATAAAAATATATATATTAATTCTAATGGAAAAAATAGCTCATAAAAATTTTTAATGCAAAGTATCATAAAAAATTCTAAAAATTCTAAATAATAATCAGAAAACATTATAGAACAAAAAAATATTTGATTGGTTATCCTAGGAAAAAGTTAAGTACAATTTTAAGGCTTCGCCCGTTTTCGGGCGGGAGGAAGCTAAGTGTGACCCAATTATGAAGAAGCCCAGAGGGATAAGCAATGCTTTTATCGCTTGTTTCTGCTTCTTTTTTTCCTGTGTTTTGATCAGGAAATTGTGTCCTTTTTCATAAGACGTGTGATAGCGCCCTCTACCGTTTAACAGTGAAAACACGGAAAACTGGAAAAATTCCGTCATTGTCGGGGAGAGAGTTAAAGCAGTTATTACAAGTTGTGATCATAATGATTACAATATATAGAAAATGTGTCAGTTTTGTATGTTGATTCAGAGTTGGCATCATCTGATGTCCTCGCAGGGGTTGGCGTCCTCTCTTCACAAGTGTTGGATCATCTGAAATCTTCATAAGAGGCTGGATCCAAACTGGAGCTGGCGTACTCAGGATGGCATCCCGAGGTAAAAACAGAAAAGCAATTGGAAAATAATCAGCGTAGCTGCTGTTCATAATATTTAAAGTAATAGATAATCATGTGCATATGATCTGATATAACCTGAGTATAAGGTTATGTGGTCCATTATGTGAATTCTTGGATAAAAAGATGTGTCTTTAATTTATACTTAAACTGGGAGAGTGAGTCTGAGCCCTGAACATTATCAGGAAGGCTATTCCAGAGTTTAGGAGCCAAATGTGAAAACGCTCTCCCTCCTTT